>JBAMCJ010002896.1:0-165037 GCA_037075205.1 Drosophila prostipennis | reverse complement strand
TCATTGTTCCCCACAGAACTCCATCCACCATCTACCATCCGATAACAGCTGACTTAAGAGCAGTTGCCTCAACTCAACATTGTCGAAGGGGATTTTAACTCGGCAAAACGGCGTAACATTGCGTTTTCCTAAACTTATTGTGAATAATATAATAAATAGCATAAGATAATAGTTTAAAACATATCTGAGCTTTTATAACACATTCTATAACGAGTATGCATACATATTGCTGACTGAAACCTAACCTCCCGTACCCTCCGCTCTTACTACACGACTCTGTCTAGCCAATATTAATGTGAAAAATTTGAAAACAAAACCAAATTTGTGCTGTTTTGGTAATTTGTAACTAGCAACTTTGGAAGCTTTATAGGAGTACATGATACTACTTGCAATTAAATATTTGTTAGTATTTACGAATTGCAGAACATATTCTGAGACTTCGCTGCAAACATTGATGTTTTCGGGTGCCAGAACAGCTTAGATTTTGGCCCACACATAGCCACTTGTTGGCGAATGCTTTTCCGCTCACAACAAACTACAAATAATTGAACAATGGCCAAACAATGAACTTGAGCATTATTTAATTGTTTCGCCGCCATTGATTTGATTTTGTTCTCGTAGTCAACGTTCCATTTTCACAGTCAAGAGGAAGAATTCCAGAGTTGCACCGAGAAAAACATCGCCTAGCTATCGCATAACAGAGCCCGTCAAAGTCCGTCAAAATTGGATGGCGGACTAACTGGACCTCTTCCCATACGGTCACAACCGTGTGAAACGGACCGGGATCCGTTGACGAACGTGAAACTCGTGTTCCCACATGGACTCCATCCGCCGTCTGCCGTCCGATGACAGCCGACAGTAAGAGCAGTTGCTCAACTACTGAACATTGACGAAGGGGGATTTTAACTCGGCCAAAACTGGTCGTAAAATTGCGTTCTCCTAAACTTATTGTAGAATAATGTAATAAATGATCATGAGATAATGGTTTAAAACATACTCTGCAGGCTTTTATAACACATTCTATAACGAAAAAGTATGCATACATATTACTGACTGGGGGAGAGCCTAACCTCTTGTACCCCACACTCCGCTCTTACTTCACCACTGTATTAATGTGAAAAATTTGTAAACAAAACCAAATTTGTGCTGTTTTGGTAATTTATAGCAACTTTGGAGCTTTATGGGAGTACATAGTACATTTTTAATTAATATTTGTTAGTATTTACGAATTGCAGAACACATTCTGAGACTTCACTGCAAACATTGATGTTTTCGTTTGCAGAACAGCTTAAATGTTGGCCCACACATAGCAACTTGTTGGCGAATGGTTTTCCGCTCATAACAAACTACAAATAATTCAACAATAGCCAAAAAACAATGAACTTGAGCATTATTTAATTTTTTCCCGCCATTGATTTGATTTGTGAATTTTAAATGAGCTGCCTGTGATGTCCTCTCGTATTAAAATTTAAATATTTAAAAAATATTGAAAATATCATCGACATATCGATATTGAATTGATATTTTCAAATATCATTAATGATATTTTTTCAAAAACCAAATATCACCTATACGATATTTTTTAAAAATTCGACAACCCTATTCGACAAAGATAGAAACGATTCTATCGTGCCTGTGTTGGCGAAAATGTTTGTCGAACAAATTCAACTGCTTAAAGATTTGAAGCATTCTTCTTTGCGGTCGTCCTGTCGATTTTCTGAACCAAATTATTACATTATGCTGGTTAAATTATTTAGTTGTACTTACCATTTTCCTTTGGAACAGCTAGAAACTTGTCCATTTTAAACAAAAACAAGAGAGAACGCTATAGTCGGGTTGGTGTCCCGACTATCTAATACCCGTCACTCGGCTAAAGGGAGTGCGAGGGAGATGGAGATATAAACTTTGATCAGCTATAACTTTTTAACGAATGGTCCGATTTAAAAAATTTCTTCTACATTTCGATAGGTATTGATAAGCACAATAAAACTCCATTTTTACTTTTCCGAAATATTTAAATTTGTAAAATCGTATATCAGCTATTGTGGGCGTTAGAGGGGGCGTGGCACCTTCTGGAAACAAACTTGCGCTGCGTAGGAACTCCAAGAATCTTCATGCCAAATACCAATCCTCTAGCTTTTATAGTTTCCGAGATCTCAGCGTTCATACGGACGGACAGACAGACGGACAGACGGACATGGCTATATCGACTCGGCTAGTGACCCTGATCAAGAATATATATACTTTATAGGGTCGGAAAAGCTTCCTTCTACCTGTTACATACTTTTGCACGAATACAATATCAAATAAAAACACCTCTTAACGAGGTAAAAAACTAGTGACGATCGCACCTTCGACCTACAAAAGTTCTAATATCAACATTTGTGACGAAAAATTATTACACTCGTCGTTAAATAGACTTTCTAATATTTTCTCATTCGGCCCGCCCTAGCAAACTATTCCAGTCTTTTTCCCTTCACAGGCATTTTTAATTGCAGCGTGCCGAATGAGAAAATAAAATAAATAAATAAAAAAAAAGTTTAAACAAATTTTATTTTGTTCATATCTTTTTAACTATTACATTTACAGAAGGCGTTTATAGCATTTAAAAATACCTTTCAAACGAGATGCAGCACAAGTCTGTAGCTTTAGTAGTATAGAAGTTACGGCTTTCCGAATTTTAGCTATTTATAGCTGTTTTCCCGCTAAACTAGCGAGTTTTTCCAAAATTGGTAGAACAAAAGTTTTTTATATCGATGTGATGAACGTCATATCAAATTTTCAAAACTTAAAAAACATGTTTTGGACAAACTGACAAACTGACAAACAGAATAAAATTTTCATTTTGGGAAGAAGAAGAAAATATTATTTTGGCTATAACTTTTGAACGGAGCGTTCGATTTTCTGATATGACCCCTCATATTAAGCGCATTTTTCAGTAGGAATACAACTAACGTAGTCCGGGGGGCCAATTATCCCCACCGGCCCCAACAGATCCAAATTTCTAAATTT
This sequence comes from Drosophila prostipennis, assembly GCA_037075205.1. Lineage (NCBI taxonomy): Eukaryota > Metazoa > Arthropoda > Insecta > Diptera > Drosophilidae > Drosophila > Drosophila prostipennis. The sequence goes on along the minus strand of JBAMCJ010002896.1, from coordinate 162,025 downwards.
TCACTTTTACACTTTCACCGCTCTCCCTCCCAACCAATTGATTTTCTTAAGGTCTTGGTATGCAATCCTTTAAGTTTTAGCAATACCTTTAATTTGGTGTATTACTCATTACGATCGGACTATCACAGCAGATTTTCATTTCTTCGTGTATATATAGTAGTCGCCTTCGCACACTCTCCTGGTGCGCTTCGTCACTACATGGACTGCCGTCCATAGTGATACCCTTTTATTCTACGAGTAACGGGTATAAATATTGCTTTGGATTTTACAAAGAAATATCAGAGTTAAACTATAGAAACAGCTACAAACGGTACTTGATTTTTAAAAAAAGTCGATAGTAGTCTACTGAAAATCGACTGAACAATCGCAAAGCATACTCGACCTTGTAGTCGTTTTTTTTGTCAGCTCTACTTTGCAGTATTTCGTGAAACTTCGATATGGATTGAGTCTTTGCTAACTGTTTTATTTTACTTAGGAGCAGAGCATGTAAAAAACAGTTGACTATTTCTAGCTGTCTCAAAATAACTCTCACTTTGGGACCCTTTGAGCAAATAGTCACATAGAAACTGTTTATTTTGTTTCAAAGGGTTTTTGGTCTTTGCTTAGGGCTAGTACTCAACCCAACAAAAAGTCGTCCAAAACCAAAAACTTCATATAAAAAAAACGGCACAAAATTTTTGGTGGCAAATTTTTGGTCGATGTTTTTGGACGGCAGTACTCATGCTCACAAAAAAAAAATACTAAAATACTGCTCAAAAAATAATTCATTTCTTGAGCTATCGATCAATTCCGATAACAGCCTAGTTAAATCCTTAACGAAAATCGCTTAAATACACTCTCAAAGGCAGAAGACTAATTACAATGACTATCGAGTACTATAACAATGGATTATACGGTTGATTTCGCTTGTAAAATACAAGTTAAAAATTTGAATTTTACGTTTGTTTATGTTTTTGAGCCAGTGTGACCAAAAAATAACGCACGGATATTACCAAATTAATCAACACTGGACCTTCAAGAAATAATTGACTGAAAATAGTATTTTTTTTTTGGGCAAGTTTTTGTTAGGTTGAGTACTAGCCCTTAACCAGTAACCGATTTTTTTGTTTCAAAACGGTTTCGGTTGATCAAAGACCGTTTGAACTGAACGGAAAGCAAAATCGGTCTTTTGCTTCTATATACGTATACGAGTGAGTTTAAAAGTTGCAAACGTTCGGTTTTCAAATTCGTGTCGCGTTCTTGTCGCATTCTTGACGCATTCTGTTCGCGAACCATGGGGCGCGAAGAAAATAAAAAAGTCTACTCACTTTTTAAATTCAATGCGCAAGATAACAAGTCCAAATGCAACGTTTGCGGCATAAACCTCTCAGGCTCGCATGCAACTAATTTGAAACGCCATTTATCCGCAAAACATGCTGAACTGTTTGAAGAACTGGAAAGCAACGAAAGTGACAAACTGCATCAAAATGTTAAGAAAAGGAAAATTTCATATGAAACTAGCGAGGACCAGATAATTTCATCGAATGTAAAAATTGTTACCAAGGAGGGAAAACTGTTCTCGTTTCTGGAAAGCGAACCTTTCAGGGAAATACTAGACCCCATTTACCGTGCCCTTTCTATGAACCCCATTTCAAATAGGACGGTTATGAGTTACGTGACCCTAAAAGAGCAGAGCATTAAGAAGAGCATAAAAGTACTTGTAAAAGGAAAGCTGCTTTCCCTTAAGATCGATGTCGCCACTAGGATGGATAAAGCAATCCTTGGAGTCAACATGCAGATGATACAGTCTAGTATTACAAAGACCCAGATCATATTAAGAACATTGGGCATGGTGCAGCTTTTCAGCTCCCACACTGGAACGTATATTAAAAATAAGATTGTTAATATATTAGATGAATATGGAATATCACTTAATCAGATCTTCAGGTATGTACTAAATTACATGTTCGAGTTTTTGGTGTAATAATTTAAATTTTAACACAGCATTACATCGGATAACGGCCGGAACATGGTAAAGGCAGCCCAAATATTGAACGATGCCACCGAAGAGTCCCTCTTTGAAGATGACACCAACGGTGAAAATATAATGGAAACCCTGGACTCCTTAGAACTCGCCAATATAAACCTGGTTCGTTGTGCTGCACACACCCTTCAATTATGCGTGTGCGACGTCAACAAAATGAACGAGGTTCGCGAAAATGTTAATAACTGTCACAAACTATGCAAATATTTGCGTACAGAAACCTATAGGTAACCAATTTTAATTTTTGTATAATATTAAGTATACAAGTAGGTTAGATAAAAGAATTTCAGTTTTTTATTATAACATTTTTAACTTAAACAGACGTTTCCTATTTGAAAACCAAAAGAAAGTACCATCGCTCGATGTAGTTACTAGGTGGAATTCTACCTATATTATGGTGGATAAATTGAGTCAACTAAAAGAGTTCCTTTCTGGGCAATCTAAAATTAGTATTAACGTGGATTGGGAGTGGATAAAATCTTATCTAGAAGCGTTCAAAGATGCGTATGAAGCGACTTTAGCCTAGTACTCAGTTCGGCTAAGAGTTCTACTAGTCGAAAAATATTAATCTTTTAGTGTGGCCGAAGTTTTTGGAGTTCATCCGCAATGCATGTAGCATGGTCTTACTGGGTTTGTTGACAAACAGCCAAAATCAACTGGCGCCAATTTTAAAATATTACAAAATGTTGAGCCGACCTGGGTTGCAAGATTTAAATTTGCTGATGGCATGGCGATATGTATTGCCGCAACTCCTACAAGCAGTTTTCCATTGGTTTTTGGGGTTTTCTTTCCATTTATAACTTGTTATTGGCACACCGCTTCTGCACAAACACAGCCACAGATTAAATTTTCTATTCTTTGGGCCGCGGCTAAAGGCGTTCATCGGAATTCATCCGCTAAATTTAGTATTTTTTTGGTATTTCCTTACCATTTCCTTAGCTCAACTGAGTACCGCGATGGAAAAAAGTCGCAGCTAAAGGCCTTAGCTACCTATTTGCCTCTCGCTTACTCCAATGGTTAGCTAGCAGTTTTCGTCGTACTGAGTACTAGGCTTTTAAAACAAGAGAGAACGCTATAGTCGGGTTGGTGTCCCGACTATCTAATACCCGTCACTCAGCTAAAGGGAGTGCGAACGCTGTTGTCGGGTTGGTGCCCGACTATATAATAATGGTAACTCAGCTAAAGGGAGTGCGAGGGAGATAAAACTTTGATCAGGCATAACTTTTTAGGTATAGGTATTGATAAACACAACAAAACTGCATTCCTACTTTTCCGAAATATTGAAATTTTTATAATCGTACACACAAAAAAAAAAACTATGTAAAATCAACGATTTAATAGTGAAAACTGCCCCAACCAATAAATAATAGAAAATGACCCAAAAAATAGTAGATTACCTAAAAAATAGTAGATGACCTACAAAATAGTATTTTACCCGAAAAATATTGTAGGTTTTTTAAATTTATTTTTTTAACTATTTTTATTTTTAATTTAACTTGTTATATTAATTTATATTGAAGTTATTTATAGACACTTACATTTCACAGATACTTAAACTTACAAATCTTTCTTTCTTTCTTTCTTTCTTGCCTCCGCTGGGAATCGAACCGGGGCCGCAATCGTCGGAGTCGAGCACTCTAACCAGTAGGCCACAGAAGAATGATTTTCGTAGAGGAAAATCTTTTGACTTGAAATCAACATTTAAAAAAAAAAAAAAGGAAAAACATCATCTGCAAAAGCAGGATTTGAACTCACAACCCAGAGATTATGAGTCGGATACTCTAACCACCCTAAGTCCAGAAAAATAGTTGACCTACAATTTATAATTGTATTTTTAAAACAACAAAATACATGAAGGAAAAAAATTGTTTTGTTACGATATTAATTGTGGTGTCACTATTCGATGCCCCAAAAAATAAAACAACAAAATACACGCAAACAAATAAAATAGTTTTGCTACGATATTAATTAAGACGTTACTATTAATTTTCCAAATGAAGAAAACAACAAAATACATGAAAATTTGGTAAATAGGTTTTTCACTATTTTAATTGTTAAATACTATTCAATGAACAAAAAAATAAAACAACAAAATACATGAAAAATTCAGAAAATAGTGAACTACTATTTTTCTATGTTAATTTTACATAGTTTTTTTTTTGTGTGTATATCAGCTATTGTGGGCGTTAGAAATAAACTTGCGCTGCGTAGGAACTCCTAGAATCTGCATGCAAAATGCCAATCTTCTAGCTTTTATAGTTTCCGAGATCTCAGCGTTCATACAGACAGACAGACAGACAGACAGACGGACAGACGGACAGACAGACATGGCTATATCGACTCGGCTAGTGACCCTGACCAAGAATATATATATACTTTATAGGGTCGGAAACGCTTCTTCTCCCTGTTACATACTTTTGCACGAATACAATATACCCTTTTACTCTACGAGTAACGGGTATAATTACAAGAACAGAAGTTAGTCCTTGCAGATTTCTTCATAATATGGATGGAGCTGAAGTTATAGTGTGAAAACAGCAATAACTACCTAAAAAAAAAATTATTGACGCAAATTAAATTACGGGAAGTGAAGTTGCTGGAAATTTTCCAGTGGAAAATGAAGCCTTGCTTGCTGCAATATATATGGACCCAAGAGTAAATTGCGTTTTAACGGAGAACCAAAAATATGTGGCAAAATTAAACTTAAAGAAAATTGCGCATCGTTTGCTCGAGATAAAGCATGTAAGACTAAGATAAATTATTAATTATTTTTAGAAAAGTAAATGTTCCTGTAAAAACATGGGTAATAATCTAGAAGAGGAGCCTGTGCCCCAAAAATGGCGAAAAAATTACCCTCGATGGACCGCGATTTCTTAGTAATCTACGTGCAGAAGATTATTGGCGGAAATGCATGGTGCTCTTGTAATTGCATTTCAGAGTTGCGTGTTTTGCTATATAAACAAAGTAGCATTTTCTAGGCACAGGCCCCTCTTCTAGACTATTACCAAAACATGTTACCTACTGTTTAAAACCACTTAAAAAAAACTTGTTCATTTTTTTTCCTAATTATTTAAGGTGGATTCCGAAAGACCAGAGTTAGCAACAGGCGACCTAGGTATCCCTGACCAGCCGGAGTCCGCACCCGAAGAAAATTCTTTATTTTCCGCATTTTTGGATGGCTGTACGCCAACAAACGACGTCCAAGAAGAGCCCGTATCTTCCAAACTTGACGATATTTATGCCGATATCGAAGGCTTTAATTTGAAGTATAGACGCTTGCCATTAAAATCTAATATTTTGAAGTTCTACGATGACATGAAGCTGCATTCCCCACTTCTCAACGCGCTCGCACTGGTTGTGTTAGCTATACCGGCGACTCAAGTATCGGTTGAACGCGCATTCTCGGCGCTTTATTTCATTTTAAGTGAAAAAAGAAGTGCATTAAGTGCAGAAAATTTAAGTTCGCTCCTAATTGTAAAGCTAAACCCTGAATAAATAATATATGTTTACCTATTAAGTATTTATATAAATATGTGTAAAAGTATTTTTATGTATGTATTTTCAAATAAATGTTCTATATATTGCCTTAAATTTTTAAAGGTGTAAGGCTTTACATACAAGATAAAAAACCGCGAATTCTTCAGGAGATGAATTCTCTAGATGTGGTCATTCACATATATAACAGGAGATGTCGATCATTTATATATGTACTCCTATAACAGCATCACCAATGACGCTTTATCATAAATGTTGAAAACAACGTATTCTTTAGAAGATAATGGTAACTGTAATTGTAATGCACCTGGTGCTAATACTATATATGTATTTTCAAATAAATGTTCATATTGACTTAAATTTGTAAAGGTGTAAGGCAAAAGAAAGGCAGAACTGTCAAAAAAAGACCGTTTTTACTGAGCATTTCAAAGTTTCGTTCATCTACTAACAGTTTTTTGGGACCGTTTCATACAAACGGTCCCAAAAATCGGTTTTTTGAAGGACCGAAAAAATTTATTTTCAGTCGAGAGCGGTCAACCGAAAACCGAAACAAACTGAAATGAAGTGTTTCGCTCAGACCGAAACCAAATTTTCATGTTTTTTTCGGTTTTGTTCAGACCGAAACAGCAAACGAAAAAACGATCAACTGTTTTTTACATGCTCTGCTTAGGAGTAAAAAATATGTCAAAGCAACAAAAGATGCTTTCGACCATGAACTGACTATAAATAATGGTCGCGTTCAGCAGAACAACATGATCACTGATCACTGATGGATCAGGAATCAGTGATAAATTTCTGCTGAACGCTTATGATACATATTGATGACGTAAAAGTAAAAAACAGTGCGCGCGCAATTTAAAAACAAATATTTTCCCCCCGTGGATACAGAATTTTGCATCAGGTATCATGTGAGTTCAGCATCAGTGATCAGTTATCATGTTGTTCTGCTAAATGCGACCAATGATAATGGATTTTTTTGAACCAAAAACCAAAACTTGGGATAGAAGCACGCAAAAAGGAAAACACCTTATATTACATGGGGGAGTGTAGGGTAATGTGTCGAACGATTCGTTACGCAGAAAGTTGCTTACATCTACTGAGCATATTTCTGTAAAATTTGGATTCAAAATTCCAACGCAGCCAAATCCCAAAGCGTTCGGCGTGAACCCTTCTTTTTTTGCAAATTCAAAAGTTGTAGGGTAATGTAACGAACGATTTGTTCTTTAATGTAACTTCCCCAAATGTAAGGAAATGTAAGGGCTAGCAACTACAAGACCATTGTTCGGGACCTCCTCAAAAATTATAAGGCAATGGGTATGTTTTTATTGAACAAAATTTACTAACAAATTTAAAATTACAGGTTAGTTAAAATATTTAAAATAATTATAAAAGGTTTTAAGTGTAACAACAACTATGTATTCATTTTTCTTTTGCAGGAGTGCACATGTCCCTCAAAATTCATTTCCTTCATTCCCACTTAGATTTTTTTCCAGAAAATTTGGGGGACGTGAGTGATGAGCATGGTGAACGCTTCCATCAACAAATGAAGGCCAATGGAGCGACGATATCACGGCTTTTGGGATGAAGCGATGATGGGAGACTACATGTGGTCTATTAACCGTGAAACCGATAGCAGCTCATACAATAGGAAAAAACGCGGCCAAATCACTTTTAAGTCGCGAGCTTAAATGTATCATCTCTAAGAAGCTTTTTTATTTCGGGACCTGCGAACACTCCTGCTTTTACTTTGGCATATGAAAGTCCTGGAAATATGGACAACAAGTGGGCAAATGCAGCACCTTCTTTATTGAGGGCTTTAACGAAATTCTTAATAAGTCCCAATTTGATGTGTAGCGGTGGCAGAATAATATTTTCTCGATTTACCAAAGGATTGAATTTTATGTTGGCCTCACCAATAACATCAGTTTTTCTGGATGGCCATTTCAGCTTCTGATCGGCTGTCCCAAAGGCAAAGAAAGCAACAATATTTTGTATATCCGCCTTGCAACCCACACAGCATCGCAACCACTTTAAGATCTGCGCATATTTTCCACTCAAAATGATCGTATTGGATATATTTAAGAAGTTTAGCCATTGTGTCATACGTTTCTTTGGTGCTAACTGCGTGTGCAATTGGAATAGATGGTTTCGAATTTCCATTGTGCAACAAAACTGCTTTTAAACTTGCTTTGCTACCATCGATAAAGAGTCTCCACTCATTCGGATTGTGAACTTCTTGTAGCTGCTGAAACATTGCAGTTATGTTATTGCAGTAGCTAATCTGATCTTCTTTGGCGAAATACTTAGAGTAACCTTCATGACGGTTTCTATAAAGAGTGGTTTTCACTCCTGGTTTCAAAAATCCGTGCTGCTTCATTCGAGATGCAAGCAACTCTGACTTCTCTTTTGTCAGCTCTAAATCTCGAATCCAATCATTTATTATACCCTTGCAGAGGGTATTATGATTTCAGTCAGAAGTTTGCAACGCAGTGAAGGAGACGTTTCCGACCCTATAAAGTATATATATTCTTGATCAGCATGACTAGACGAGTCGATCTAGCCATGTCCGTCTGTCCGTCTGTCCGTCCGTCTGTCCGTCTGTTTCTACGCAAACTAGTTTCTCAGTTTTAAAGCTATCGGGCTAAAACTTTCCCAAAAGTCTTATATCTATTGCAGGTAGTATATAAGTCGGAACGAGCCGGATAGGACAACTATATCATATAGCTCCCATAGGAATAATCGGGGAACAAAATGTAAAAAAATTATATCTTGGGTGTTTTTGAACCTATAACCTCCTACTTTTGGAAATGCCATTTTTTATCTAATTCTGAATTTCGAATAAATTTTTTTCAAAATCGGACGACTATATCATATAGCTGCCATAGGAAGGATCGGAAAATTAATGGGAATATAATAGGAAATAAATTATTGCTTCGTTGGTTTTTATCGTATTCTCTTCTGCTCTGGGATATGACTATTTTTAAATGTTTTTGTATTTCGATTTTAATTTTATCAATATCGAACTACTATATCATATAGCTGCCATAGGAACGATCGGAAAATTAGTGATTACACAGGTACACAGCCAAAAATTTCCACGAACCATTTCAAGTTTTCCATGATATTTGGGTGCTTCTGAGTAAAAGTCCCATACAAAATTATTTTCCATCACCTACAGGTTCCGCGGTATAGGTAAGAATACAAAAAACCGATGTTTGTCGACATTTTGAATTACGTGGCCAATATAATTGGACTTACCTCAATTATTTTCGCTGAAACCTACTCTCAATGCATCTCGGCATTCGTAAAAAATAGTCCGTATTGTGAACCATTGCCCATGTCTTTGGAATTCGACGCCAAAGTCGAAACTCCCAAAATTTTCACAATTTCTCTGATGAAAAAACAATTCTGAGAATTAAATCTTAAATGGAACTAATTTTAACTATTCGTTGAATCTATTGTTCATTGTATGCTTTAATTTCGGTTTAAAGCGTTTTCATGAAGATATTTTATTGGATTTCTTATACCAATAAAACAGTTTTTTTTATTTTATTATCTACTCCTATGTGCTGTCAAATTTCAAATAAGTCAAGGCATCCTATAGAATGGGAGTAAACATGTATGTTTCTCTATGTATGTTCAGTGGACGTTTTTAATTTCTTAGTTCTAGAGGTTGCCATGACTTATTCAAAATTTGACAGCACATAGGAGTAGATAATAAAATAAAAAAAGCGGTTCTATTCGTTTAATAAATCCAATAAAATGTCCTCATGAAAACGCCTTAAACCGAAATTAAAGCATACAATGATCAATAGATTCAATGAATAGTTAAAATTATTTTCATTTAAGATTTAATTCTCAGAATTGTTTCTCCATCAGAGAAATCTTTAACATTTTGGGATTTTCAACTTTGGCGTCGAATTCCAAAGACATGGACAATGCTTCACGATGGGGACTATTTTTTAGTAGTGCCGTGTTGTATTGAGAGTAAGTTCTAGCGAAAATAATAAAGGTAAGTCCAATTATATAGGCCACGTAATTCAAAATGTCGGCAAACATCGGTTTTTTGTATTCTTAGCTATACCGCGGAACATGTAGGTGATGGAAAATAATTTTGTATGGGACTTTTACTCAGGAGCACCCAAATATCATGGAAAACTTGAAATGGTTCGTGGAAATTTCACAAAGTTTAATTTTGTGTTCCTGTGTTATTAGGAATTATCTGCAAGGGTATATAAGCTTCGCCTGGCCGAAGCTAGCTTCCTTTCTTGTTTTTCTTGAGAAAGTAGGATAATTTCTTCTTCACCCGGACTGGAGTCATCGGACATAGAAGAGCTATCCGAAGAAGTGTAATTATCTATTTTGTCGGGACATACTGGATATGGGACATTAGCGGAATGAATTTTGGGAAGTGTCACTGAGCGCACTTTCGCGTATTTCCATTTTGCGTTCTTTCCGATGCCTAAGCATTTACTAAGGCAAAAGTAGCAATCTGTTACATGACAAGATGGTTTTCTCCACATCATTGGCGTGTCAAACTTCATGTAGCATCTATGTCAAGAAAACAATAATGGACCTTTCAAAAAAGCATCGAAAACAAAAACATACCGTTTGCCTTCGCTCCATTTAAGGGGGGGTAGGGTCTTGCAAAAAAAAAATGTTGATTTTTTTAAAAATTTTTTTTTTTGTAGATTAACATTTGAAGATTATACAAAAAAGTTTTAAGTCAATCGGACAAAAAGTTTAGAAGTTATGCTAAAACTAGTACCCTAACCTCTAAGACTTTAGGTGCGTAAGAGCATCTTTAAGTGCGTATTTCTCGAAACAACGTTTTGAAAGTCTGTGTTCATCGGCATTTCTAAACGGCTCAACCGATCGTTTTCAAATTTGTCGCATATTTTTCTGCATTAAAAAAACCCTCCCTCTGGGAAGCGTTTTTTTTTATTTTTTAACTTTAAATATTTTATTTTTAAGCCGAAAGTCAATTTTTTAAGGTGAAAAACGCATTTTTGACTTTGGACTTTCGGAAAAAATTCTTAAAAATAAAAAATTAAAAAAAGGGCTTCCCAGGGGGCGGGTTTTTTTAATTCTTAAGCGAATTGTAAAAACAAAATGGAAATCCGATCATTTTTAGCGGAGGTAAAGTGAACACCGCAAAACGCCTTTTTTTAATAGTGTTCCAGCAATCGCTTTGCCACCGATATATTAGCCGATAGTATCGGCTATAAAAATTAGTGGATATTATTTAAATGACACTTAATAATACACAAAAGGTTTGAATTAAATCCATCCAACCAGTTTTTATAGAAAAAATCGCAAAGTTAGTCGATTTTTTGGTGCCAAAGACCCTACCCCCCCCTTAAGTAATGTCAAGCGGCAATATTCGCAAATTCTCCTCGGTGTCCAAGCCTCTTCAAGATTTGGTTTAATGCGAAAGTAGAGGAAATATCGATCTTCTACCTCACTGTCAAAGGGTCGAAATGTATTGCTCATAATAAATTTACCACACACATTGCAAAAAGTGTCTAGACCATTTAAGCAATTGTATTCCTTAATTTTATTCATTATCACACACAATCACAAGCACAATCCTCTTTTTTTATTCGTAGTCTTATTTTCGTTTTTTGATACTGCAGTACTTATTAAAAAAAAGCATGCTTTTTTTGAAAGTACACACAAAAAAAAAAACTATGTAAAATTAACATAGAAAAATAGTAGTTCACTATTTTCTGAATTTTTCATGTATTTTGTTGTTTTATTTTTTTGTTCATTGAATAGTATTTAACAATTAAAATAGTGAAAAACCTATTTACGAAATTTTCATGTATTTTGTTGTTTTCTTCATTTGGAAAATTAATAGTAACGTCTTAATTAATATCGTAGCAAAACTATTTTATTTGTTTGCGTGTATTTTGTTGTTTTATTTTTTGGGGCATCGAATAGTGACACCACAATTAATATCGTAACAAAACAATTTTTTTCCTTCATGTATTTTGTTGTTTTAAAAATACAATTATAAATTGTAGGTCAACTATTTTTCTGGACTTAGGGTGGTTAGAGTATCCGACTCATAATCTCTGGGTCGTGAGTTCAAATCCTGCTTTTGCAGATGATGTTTTTCCTTTTTTTTTTTTTTAAATGTTGATTTCAAGTCAAAAGATTTTCCTCTACGAAAATCATTCTTCTGTGGCCTACTGGTTAGAGTGCTCGACTCCGACGATTGCGGCCCCGGTTCGATTCCCAGCGGAGGCAAGAAACCTGATTTGTAAGTTTAAGTATCTGTGAAATGTAAGTGTCTATAAATAACAAACAATATACATTAATATAACAAGTTAAATTAAAAATAAAAATAGTTAAAAAAATAAATTTAAAAAAACTACAATATTTTTCGGGTAAAATACTATTTTGTAGGTCATCTACTATTTTTTAGGTAATCTACTATTTTTTGGGTGATTTTCTATTATTTATGGGTTGGGGCAGTTTTCACTATTAAATCGTTGATTTTACATAGTTTTTTTTTTGTGTGTATGGTTATTTCATAAGAATGATTTATTAAAATGGATATTACTTATTAAAAATACTCACAGTCATAACGCAAGCAATTTTATATTTTTTAAGGAATTTTTAAAATCTGATTTAGCTATTTTTTGACCCGACTGCCATCACCACTCATTTTTGTCTACATGTCGCCGCCTAGGATATAACTAAAATTTGAACTTTGTCAACCGAAAAAAGTTGAAAAATCCGAACTTAAAAAATCCACCATAAATCCAATTTTTTATGAATTTGGGCCATACTCGGCTTGTTTTATTCGGTGGGAAGTAAACTTTAAGTTTGTACCCATTATGATTTTTCAACGGATTTATTTCGAGTTTTTACGATACATACAGCCGACTTACAGAGGACCAAAAAACACATTTTTCATCTTTGTCAAGCTGCTGCGCTGCCATTACTTATCCAATCATATTGATCTGTATGGCAAAGTTAAGCTCTGATCTATTGACTTTATAATGAAACAAAAACTGGCCCAATTGGGTGGATATTTGCCGAGATATAGGAAGAAATTCGAAAAAAGTCCAATATTTAACATTTTGAACTTTAAAAAATCTTTAAAAAAAACTGTGCAATCGAAAAAAAAATTAGTGGTATTTTCGTGATTTGGGGGTCGAACACTAACAGAATTTGCCATCAATTGCCTTGGAGCAGTTTGGCTGTAAACTAGTGTTACATAAGTGCTCTAGAGGAATCAGGGATGACATTAAAATAGGGAATGGAAATAGTGGAAAAAGCTAAAATTTTGTTTCAAAAAGTTCCAGGAAGAATTGGAAAGGACATTCAAGAAAAATTTCGAAAAGTGTTACATCGAAATCCAGACTTCACCCTAATTGAATCCATTAACACTTCGATAAATAACACTGTGCAACATTTTTAATGTTTGGAAATGTAACTGCATTTTGGATTTCAAAACCTGAAAGTACTCATCAATACGAGTTAATCCACATACGGCGTTCTTCTGGCTTAGCTCGTGTTTGGATATTATAGCGATTTAAAAATTTCAATTAAAAATTGGCTATATCTCAACAGTCGAATAAATTTTATCTGTATGTATTCAGGACTATTATAGGTATTAACCTAAGGAATAAAAATGCTGAACAACGTTTATAGAAAAAGTGCAGCTATCGTGAGATAGGCTTCAAAATGTCGGGAAAAATACCAGATTGTATTTATTGTATTTTAATACCAAATGCTATGTTTTATGTACGTTTTTGTGTCTACAGTTTTATATTCACAGTTTTAGCCAAATTTAATAACTTGTTGTACCTTTCAATGTCTTTATCTAAAATAATGTAAAGGACGCGTACCTGAAACTTGAAGACATATTGCATTTATAGATCAATTTTTACACCAAATCTTTAAATCGCTGTAATATCCAAACGCGAGCTAAGCCAGAAGAACGGCGTATGTGGTGTAACTCGTATTGATGAGTACTTTCAGGTTTTGAAAACCAAACTGCGGTTACATTTTTCGTGTTGCACTGTGTAATTGTACATTCTCAGTTCCCAATATTACAAAAGAAAATGTCGTTAAATATACCAATTCACGATTGACATCATGTGACGTAGAGCGGAGTTTTTCAGCATACAAATTAATACATTCGGAAAAAAGGCAGAAACTTACTCCGAGTAACATGGAAAAACTTATAATTATATACTGTAAGCAAAATTATAACTAACTTTCTCTTTACACTTTATAAAATCTAAATTCTACCCAAATAACAAAACAAAAACAACCAAAACAAGAGAGAACGCTATAGTCGGGTTGGTGTCCCGACTATCTAATACCCGTCACTCGGCTAAAGGGAGTGCGAGGGAGATGGAGATATAAACTTTGATCAGCTATAACTTTTTATCGAATGGTCCGATTTAAACACAACAAACAACAAACAACAAAACTGCATTTTTACTTTTCCGAAATATTTAAATTTTTAAAATCGTATATTAGCTATTGTGGGCGTTAGAGGATCAGGATCACTAGCCGAGTCGATCTAGCCATGTCTGTCTGTCCGTCTGTCCGTCTGTCCGTCTATCTGTTTGTCTGTATGAACGCTGAGATCTCGGAAACTATAAAAGCTGTAAAAGTGGATTGGTATTTGGCATGAAGATTCTTGGAGTTCCTACGCAGCGCAAGTTTGTTTCCAGAAGGTGCCACGCCCCCTCTAACGCCCACCATAACTTATATAGAGTTTTATTGTGCTTATCAATACCTATCGAAATGTAGAAGAAATTTTTTAAATCGGACCATTCGTTAAAAAGTTATAGCTGATCAAAGTTTATATCTCCATCTCCCTCGCACTCCCTTTAGCCGAGTGACGGGTATTAGATAGTCGGGACACCAACCCGACTATAGCGTTCTCTCTTGTTTTATAAGTCTATTTTAAAAATTTCAAATTTTTTAGACCACAAACAAAAAAAAACCTAAAATCCGATGTCTACTGATCACTGATGAATTTCTTACGATAGTTCTGAACGCACATGATTACTAATCATGATGCAAGAATTTTGCATCAGTGATCAGGTATCAGGTAGCGTAAAAATAGTACGCTACCTTTTCTTGATACATGATACAAGGCTTCTGGCACATGCCGATAGTCGAAATATCGAAACTTATTAACATAATATTTAAAAAAAAACATTAATTCGGTGGAATTCTTTAAACGCCCTCTCCGTCAATTTATTTGAGGGAGAAAGATTCACTTAGAAACAACAACGAATCTTGAGACAAAGGGAGAGGCACAATTGGCTAGTTGACTCAGAAAAGCAAGCGAGAACTAAACTAAAACTAAACTAAAATCACGGGAGCCAAGTGAAAGCTCGACTCTGGTATAATAGACCCGAGCGGGATAGAGAAGGGAGACAGAATCTATTCTAGTCTCATACCGACGGGAGCCACTAGCTCAAAGGGAGGAGGATTTTCCCATGGGCTTCGGGCATCTGCCCACGGAGTCCAATGCTACCAATGAGACCAGGACCAGTTGTCCCCTTCTACTGCCCTCGATAAGGCCACGCCTATCGATTAGCAAGGTCACCGCCACCAATATCACCAAAACCGTGAAGAAGATCGGACATAAGGACACCTTCTGACAAGCAAACAACACTCCGATGTTAGTTTCCGCAGGAGTAATTTGAGGACAGAGTTTCTCTACCAGCCGTTGAAGTCGACGCCTGCAGCTAACGTAATATATATACATACAAATGTTTGTGTTTAATTAAAAACAATGTAGTTAAGAACAACAGTGGTTTGACGCACGTATATACATACATATATACCTATATAAATTATAATATCTTCCAAAGCCCAGGAACCGGAGCGACGAGATCTCATGGCCCAGGACTTAAAGGAACACGGTTCCTTTTTATTAGGGATGTCGAAAATATATCAAAATATCGATATATCGATTATATATTTTTTTTAAATATATTATCATAGCGATATTTTTTGGGCCAAAATATCGAATATCGATATTATTTGTAAATGATATTTTGGGCCTTTCTAATGGTTGGTCACTTTATAGCCTCTTCCATCCGTGTGAAACGGTTGGGATTTTTGACGAATGTGAAACTCGTGTTCCCACAAAACTCCATCCACCATCTACCATTCGATAACAGCTGACTTGAAGAGCAGTTGCTCAAATCAACATTGACGAGGGGGATTTTAACTCGGCAAAACTGGCGTAAAATTTCGTTTTCCTAAACTTATTGTAAAATACTATAATAATAGTTTATAGATAATAGTTTAAAACATATCTGAGCTTTTATAACATATTCTATAACGAGTATGCATACATATTACTGACTGGGGGAGAGCCTAACCTCTTGTACCCCACACTCCGCTCTTACTTCACCACTGTATTAATGTGAAAAATTTGTAAACAAAACCAAATTTGTGCTGTTTTGGTAATTTATAGCAACTTTGGAGCTTTATGGGAGTACATAGTACACTTTTAATTAATATTTGTTAGTATTTACGAATTGCAGAACACATTCTGAGACTTCGCTGCAAACATTGATGTTTTCGTTTGCAGAACAGCTTAAATTTTGGCCCACACATAGCAACTTGTTGGCGAATGCTTTTCCGCTCATAACAAACTACAAATAATTCAACAATAGCCAAAAAACAATGAACTTGAGCATTATTTAATTTTTTCCCGCCATTGATTTGATTTGTAAATTTTAAATGAGCTGCCTGTGATGTCCTCTCGTATTAAAATTTAAATATTTAAAAAAAATAGAAAATATCATCGACATATCGATATTGAATTGATATTTTTAAATATCATTAATGATATTTTTTCAAAAACCAAATATCACCTATACGATATTTTTTTAAAAATTCGACAACCCTATTCGACAAAGATAGAAACGATTCTATCGTGCCTGTGTTGGCGAAAATGTTTGTCGAACAAATTCGACTGCTTAAAGATTTGAAGCATTCTTCTTTGCGGTCGTCTTGTCGATTTTCTGAACCAAATTAATACATTATGCTGGTTAAATTATTTAGTTGTACTTTCCATTTTCTTTGGTAACAGCTAGAAACTTGTCCATTTTAAACAAAAATAATAGAAAACAAGAGAGAACGCTATAGTCGGGTTGGTGTCCCGACTATCTAATACCCGTCACTCAGCTAAAGGGAATGCGAACGCTGTAGTCGGGTTTGTGTCCCGACTATCTAATAATCGTAACTCAGCTAAAGGGAGTGCGAGGGAGATGGAGATAAAACTTTGATCAGGCCTAACTTTTTAACGAATGGTCTGATTTAAAAAATTTCGTCTACATTTCGATAGGTATTGATAAACACAAAAAAACTGCATTCCTACTTTTCCGAAATATTTAAATTTTTAAAATCGTATATCAGCTATTGTGGGCGTTAGAGGGGGCGTGGCACCTTTTTGAAATAAACTTGCGCTGCGTAGGAACTCCTAGAATCTGTATGCAAAATGCCAATCTTCTAGCTTTTATAGTTTCCGAGATCTCAGCGTGATGATCTGATGATGCTGATCAAGAATATATATACTTTATAGGGTCGGAAAAGCTTCCTTCTACCTGTTACATACTTTTGCACGAATACAATATACCCTTTTACTCTACGAGTAACGGGTATAAATATTGCTTTGGATTTTACAAAGAAATATCAGAGTTAAACTATAGAAACAGCTACAAACGGTACTTGATTTTTAAAAAAAGTCGATAGTAGTCTACTGAAAATCGACTGAACAATCGCAAAGCATACTCGACCTTGTAGTCGTCTTTTTTGTCAGCTCTACTTTGCAGTATTTCGTGAAACTTTGATATGGATTGAGTCTTTGCTAACTGTTTTATTTTACTTAGGGGTAAAAAATATGTCAAAGCAACAAACGATGCTTTCGACCATAACTGACTATAAATAATGGTCGCGTTCAGCAGAACAACATGATCACTGATCACTGATGGATCAGGAATCAGTGATAAATTTCTGCTGAATGCTTATGATACATATTGTTGACGTAAAAGTAAAAAACAGTGCGCGCGAAATTTAAAAACAAATATTTTCCCCCCGTGGATACAGAATTTTGCATCAGGTACCATGTGAGTTCAGCATCAGTGATCAGTTATCAGGTTGTTCTGCTAAATGCGACCAATGATAATGGATTTTTATACCCGTTACTCGTAGAGTAAAAGGGTATATTGTATTCGTGCAAAAGTATGTAACAGCTAGAAGGAAGCGTTTCCGACCCCATAAAGTATATATATTCTTGATCAGGATCACTAGCCGAGTCGATCTAGCCATGTCTGTCTGTCCGTATGAACGCTGAGATCTCGGAAACTATAAAAGCTAGAAGATTGGCATTTGGCATGAAGATTCTTGGAGTTCCTACGCAGCGCAAGTTTGTTTCAAGAAGGTGCCACGCCCCCTCTAACGCCCACAATACTTAATATACGATTTTAAAAATTTAAATATTTCGGAAAAGTAAAAATGCAGTATTGTTGTGTTTATCAATACCTATCGAAATGTATTTTTTAAATCGGACCATTCGTTTAAAAGTTAGGCCTGATCAAAGTTTTATATCCTCCATCTCCCTCGCACTCCCTTTAGCTGAGTAACGGGTATCTAATAGTCGGGGCACCCGACTATAGCGTTCTCTCTTGTTTTTTAAGCAATCTTGCAAGAGGAAATGGCAATGTTTCGGCATACAAAACCTTTACTTTAGAAGTGGCTTTGAGGCTAATTCAAATCTGGGAACCATTGAAAATTAGATTAATCAATAAAAAAAGTTGATTTTTAAACTAAATACTCTGATTAATCGATATCAGAAGTATTCAAAGAACAAAAGCCGGTCAGACCAATTTAAAAACAAGCTCAACGACCTTTTTTATATAGGAAAGTGCCAGTGCGATTTAAAATGGAACGCGTGTTCTTGTGGGAAAATTCCTTCGCATCTCAGCCAGTTCATAAATGACCAACACAACAAAAGAGAAAATACAATAGCTGCATTTTTGCATAACCGTGACCCTGCGACAAATAGCGAAATTGGGACCAGCTATGCACCAAGTCAGGAGACTTCAGATGTCCCAAATGAATCTTCTCCAAAATATTCCTATACTCAGCGATATTAAGTCCCAAATTTCGCTATGATGTGCGATCGATTTGGTGTTTCCAATAGAGTTGCATCCTGTTTGGCAACAGCCCTTTTCAAAGATATAGAATACAAAGATGAAACGGGGCAGCTAGTTATTATGGACAAAAATAAGCTGGCCAGGGAGAAAATGAAATCTCGAGAAGCAGTTCGTCGCAGGCAATCGGAAAATTCTCAAATTCTTGCCTTCTCCTTTGATGGGCGAAAAAATGACTCGTTGGTAGTGGAGAAAGTCGACGGAAGAAATCATACCAAATTGATAAAGGAGCCCCATTTAGTCATTTTAGAAGAACCGAATTCTAAGTGGTTGGGATTTCTGAAAGTTGATGCTGAAGACGCCGGAACAAAACATAGGGAACTTTTAAAGTTTTTTGAAGAAAAAAAAATTAACTTGGACAATATGCAGCGATGGAGAAGCAACAAACACAGGCATAGCGAATGGAATATTACGTAGATTTGAAAGCCATTTGGAAAAACCATTGCATTGGTTCATTTGCCTTCTCCATTTTAATGAATTGCCTTTTCGACATCTATTCAATGCATTGGACAAATCAACCACAAGAGGTCCGAGAACATCGACAGGTCAGTTGTCAAAACTGATTGAAAGTTCTGAGCTCCTAGTAAGTGCAATTTTTAAACTATTTTAAAAATAATATGGTAATTAACTCAAAATTTGTTCTTAGGATGTCGACGATTTTAGACCAATTAGTTTGGAAAATATGCCTCCTATTCAATGCGACAACAATTGGGAGCGAGAGCTATCGACGGATGCGAAATATTTGTACCGCATAGCTAATGCCATATCAGACGGGTACTGTCCTGTTGATTTGGCAAATCTAAAGCCAGGACCAGTTGCACATTCTCGGTGGCTTACAAAAGCCAGCAGGTTACTGCGGCTATATATTGGCAAAACAAATCCAGCCACAAACTTGCAAATATTGGCAGAATATATTATCAAAGTATACGTCCCAATGTATTTTATAATTCAGTAATTTTCGGAAGTCCATTGTTTTCAAAATTTATACAGTCCACCCAATATCTGCCCCCCAATCTGCGTAATATTATAAACCCAATTATTCAACATAACTGCTACTTCTCACACCCGGAAAATATTCTACTAGCCATGTTGTTTGATACCCGAAAAGACGTACGATGTCGAGCATTGGAGAAAATTATGTATTTCCGTGAACACATTGATGAAGAAACTTAGAGGACGTACAAGAAATACAAAATAAATTTTAACTGCAAAGATTATACGGAGATGATAGATTTGGAAGACAATGACAATATATCAGAGCCCCCGTTTACTCGTCACCTGCCGTACGATTATCTAAAGGAATTCCTCAACTGCGATGAACCACCCTTACCGGATCCGTTAATTCCATGTCACATTCAGGCAACAGAAAGAGGAATTCAACTAGTGTTTCTGGTCGACTTGTTGAAAAAAATCGGGACGCTGTTATTGGTGTAATTAATGAAACCCGATTGCATCTAACACGAATGGATAGCAAACAAGACCTGAAATTTTAGGAAAATAATCAAATATAATATAATATAATAATATAAATAGAATTTGTAGTATATTTTTTCTTATTGGGGTCTTGGAAATAATAAAAGAAACAGTATGAAATAAAAAACATATTTGAAGAAATAATTTAAAGGGAGAGCACATTTTGTAATAAAAGGGAGAGATTAAATTTGATAAAAATCTGTAACGGCTACTATGATAGTTTTCTGAAAAATAAACGAAAAACCAGTATTTTTCTTTTGCAATTGCGACGGGTCAAACGTGATTTTCAAGGCATAGTTTCTTAGACAATATGGCTCAGAATGGCCCAGAGATTGATTTCCGCCCAAACGATTCTTAACTTTTTCGCGTCCCTACAAATGTTCCAAAGTCAAGGCTACTGAGATATTTTTCGTCAAAAAACCAGTATTTTTCTCTTGCAAATGCGGAGGGTCAAACGTGATTTTCAAGGCATAGTTTCTTAGACAATATGGCTCAGAATGGCCCAGAGATTGTGTTCCACCCAAACGATTTATTACTTTTTTCGCGTCCATTCCAGTGTATCAAATTCAGGGCTACTGTGATATTTTTCATAAAATACTGGTTTAGGTGTAGGGCTACTGTGATATTTTTCATACAATACTGGGTTTTTTTCTTTTGCAAATGCGGAGGGTCAAACGTGGTTTTTAAGATATAGTTTCTTTTGCAATATTGCTTAGAATTCTTCCTAGATTACGTTCCCCCCCTACGATGTATCACTTTTTTTGGCCCATACAAATCGACCCAGTCTAATATACATATATTATACCCCTACATTCCCAGGACTACTTAATCAGCATTTTTCTGTGCCCTGTTTTGCCGTCGTCTGCGCGTTTCAAAAATGATAAAGGAAAACTAATCAAAAGAGCAACAATTTCAGACTCTCAAGAAAGTTTCGTTTTGAGATTGGCAACCATTAATGACTACATGGTCCAAATAGAGCGCATCATCTGTAAATATTATACATCATGATTAACTCTACAGGCCTTTGTCATTGTCGTGGGAGTATCAGACGATGACATAGAAGAATTCTTTTTATATTTTGATAAGAACTTAGTTAAGTGTAAGTCATTTCGTTACGCCCTAGAATTATGTTTTAAGTCTTTTCAAATGCTTTCGTTGGAATATCCCAAAGCCTCCTATGATTCAAGGTTGTTTATACAAAAGAATTTTTTTTCAAATCGATACTCAGTTTGATAAAAAGTCTGCAAATATTACTGCTTAATTGGAATATTTCAATAAATAATTTTAAGTCTAATTTTACAATTCTTAAAATGCAAATCAAGATGAAGTTTGAATGTTTCCGGTGCCACAGAAGCTTTGCTAAGAATCTTAAAATGATCTAAGAATCTTAAAATTGAATGTATGCATTTTCATTTTTTTAAAGACACTCACAATGGTAACACAAAGCTAAGGTCGATTTGGAAATATCTAATCAGCCAACGTTGGAAGAGTCACGACTTTATACTTTTTCCGTTTTGCCTTTTTTTTTATAATTGTCTTGAGCTAAGTTTGGAAGAGTCACGAGTTCAAATTTTTCCGTTTTGCCTTTTTTTGTTAATAACAACTTAAGGGGGACATCTGAGTAAATGGGAAAAAACGGATTTTCTGGAATTTTTTTTGGCCAAATGAAAAAGCCAATCGAAAATTTATAAACTAAGTTTTATTATATTGGGTTCAAAGTACAAAATAAATTTTTTTCAAAAAAATTAAAACAAAAATTGCGGCTGTGCAGCATTTCTTCGTAGGCCCTTTTTGGCTGAAGGGGGTCCATGGCCGGAAAGCTAACGCCCATAATTTTTGATCTAGAAGAACATTTCCAATTTTGTTAGTTTCTATACATCAATAGCTATCGACACACGTAGGATTTTTGAGATATATTGATTTTTTGCAAAATAATGAGTGATTGAAAAAAAGTCACAAATTGTTGATTAAACAAGAAAGGAAGCTAGCTTCGGCTAGCTTCGGCCAGCTACCTGCAATAGATATAAGACTTTTGGGAAAGTTTTAGCCCGATAGCTTCAAAACTGAGAGACTAGTTTGCGTAGAAACGGACGGACAGACGGACAGACGGACGGACAGACGGACAGACGGACAGACGGACAGACGGACGGACAGACGGACAGACGGACATGGCTAGATCGACTCGTCTAGTCATGCTGATCAAGAATATATATACTTTATGGGGTCTGAAACGTCTCCTTCACTGCGTTGCAAACTTCTGACTGAAATCATAATACCCTCTGCAAGGGTATAAAAAGTAAGCAATATAAAAAAAAAATCCTACGTGTGTCGATAGACATAGGTATTTTGAATATACTGTCAAAATTTCAGATCGATCGATAAGGATTTGTTCGAGTTATGTTTCCGGCCGTCTCAAAAAAAGTGGTTTCGAGGAAAACGCTTTTAAAGTTTTAAGGTGCCCGGGATATACCTGTGAGGCATCGCCGCAGAATGGAAAATTTCGACACTAGACACTTTTGCCGGACTCTATCTTTTAGTATGTTATTTTTAAGACCCTAAAGAATATTTTAAGCGAAAAAAAATTATTGGATTTTTTACAAATTTTACTCAGATGCCCCCCCTTTAATAAACAGTCAAAACATTGAATTCAGAATACAGGTTGTTATGTTTTCCTTAAGTTTATATGACCAAAACTATTTACCGCGAAAGCAAGTGCTAGAGTATCAGGAATTTACTACAGTGCTTTTGTCTTCGATAGCCACAGCTGTTGAAGGTCAGTTTTCTTCCGTTGCTATTCCAGAAGAACTTGAAACTATTTTGAACTTTTGTAAGAATCCTTTCCAAGACATTAAAAAGTGAATATCTTTTATTAAAAATATTAACAAAAATGAATTTATACAGAGAACTACAAGCCGTGTCTATTGATAAAAAAAACAAGAGAGAACGCTATAGTCGGGTTGGTGTCCCGACTATCTAATACCCGTCACTCAGCTAAAGGGAGTGCGAGTGCTGTAGTCGGAATGGTGTCCCGACTATCTAATAATCGTAACTCAGCTAAAGGGAATGCGAGGGAGATGGAGATAAAACTTTGATCAGGCCTAACTTTTTAACGAATGGTCCGATTTAAAAAATTACTTCTACATTTCGATAGGTATTGATATACACAACAAAACTGCATTCCTACTTTTCCGAAATATTTAAATTTTTAAAATCGTATATTAGCTATTGTGGGCGTTAGAGGGGGCGTGGCACCTTTTTGAAATAAACTTGCGCTGCGTAGGAACTACTAGAATCTGTATGCAAAATGCCAATCTTCTAGCTTTTATAGTTTCCGAAATCTCAGCGTTCATACAGACGGACAGACAGACGGACAGACGGAGAGACGGACAGACGGACAGACAGACATGGCTAGATCGACTCGGCTAGTGATCCTGATCAAGAAACACTTCCTTCTAGCTGTTACATAGTTTTGCACGAATACAATATACCCTTTTACTCTACGAGTAACGGGTATAAATATTAACCAAAATGAATTTATATAGAGAACAACACGCCGTGTCTATTGATAAAAAAATTTCTCAAGGAAACCCTACATTGGACGTTACATCTCATAGTCTTTATTTAATGCCACTTATTTTTATGTTTCAAGAAATATTTAAAATTCTTAAGTTATTAGAGTTAACATTAAGTAATGCACAAAACAGTTTTATGAAACCCACGCTTTCAAATTTCCAAGTGGTGAAATATATAAACATCAAAAAAGTAACTTTAGCGAAACAGATTTTGTAATTCCCTACGTATTGTACTTCGATGACTACAGTGATCAGTTATGATGTTGTTCTGCTAAACGCGACCAATGATAATGGATTTTTTATACCCGTTACTCGTAGAGTAAAAGGGTATATTGTATTCGTGCAAAAGTATGTAACAGCTAGAAGGAAGCATTTCCGACCCTATAAAGTATATATATTCTTGATCAGGGTCACTAGCGGAGTCGATATAGCCATGTCCGTCTGTCCGTCTGTCTGTCTGTCTGTATGAACGCTGAGATCTCGTAAACTATAAAAGCTAGAAGATTGGCATTTTGCATTCAGATTCTGGGAGTTCCTACGCAGCGCAAGTTTATTTCAAATAGGTGCCACGCCCCCTGTAACGCCCACAATAGCTGATATACGATTTAAAAAATTTACATATTTCGGAAAAGTAAAAATGCAGTTTTGTTGTGCTTATCAATACCTATCGAAATGTAGAAGAAATTTTTTTAATCGGACCATTCGTTTAAAAGTTATAGCTGATCAAAGTTTATATCTCCATCTCCCTTGCACTGCCTTTAGCCGAGTGACGGGTATTAGATAGTCGGGACACCACCCCGACTATAGCTTAACTAGCCGGCTGGAGCTAGTAGATGAAAACTGATTGTATGCAGTATTTAGATCCGCGCCTTCGCAGAGAAATGCTTAAAAAAACTACATTTGACCACATCACTTGCGTCGTCTACAACACTGGCTACGACATCAACCCTAGAATCGACATTACGAAATGAATTAGCTAATAACAGCTCTGAAAATGATGCTGACGGACAATAGATGCAACCTATCAAGCTCGTTCATGGCCTTGCTCCTTTTTGTAAAACTAAATAAAAATTAAAAAAAAATATTTAAATAATAATATTAATTAAAATATAATAACAAGACTTAACTGCTTAAATATTAATAACCAATGTTGACTTTCTTGGGTGAAACGAAAAAGCTCAAATTCAATCCAAAACCTGATTTTAATCGATTATTCAATAGTCGCGAAACTAAAGATATCAAAAAGTATTGGTATATTGTTCAATGTGGTTCCAGTTTGTATTGAAGAACTCGGGACCTTAATTAGTTATAGGGCCTTCCCACAGAGCTCCATCCACCATCTACCGTCCGTTGAACGGATGGTCCGTAAGGTTTTGCCGTTCCGAAAATTTCCCAGTTGGTCCGCCATCCAATTTTGACGGACTTTGACTGGCTCTTTTATGCGATAGTAAGGCGATGTTTTTTCGGTGCAACTCTGAATTCTTCCTCTTGACTGTGAAAAATTACCAAAACAGTACAAATTTGGGTTTTTTTTACAAATTTTTCAAATTAATATTGGCTAGACAGAGGCGTAGTAAGAGCGGAGTGTGGGGTACGGGAGGTTAGGCTCTCCCCCAATTCAGCAATATGAATGCATACTCGTTCTAAGATATGTTATAAACGTTTAGAATTGTTTTTTAACTATTATCTTATGCTATTTATAGTATTATTCTACAATAAGATTATGAGAACGCAATTTTACGACAGTTTTGCCGAGATGAAATCCCCCTTCGTTAATGTTGAGTTGAGCAACTGCTCTTCAAGTCAGCTGTTATTGGATGGTGGATGTGCTCTATCCACGTCCAGAAATCTTTTCCAACCAAAATTTGTTATGTTTCATACGTACATACATCAATGCACCCACCCCGTACATAAATATGAATCTACTTAAAATTACAACAGCGATTTTATGTCCACTTAAAAGCGCAACAGCGCTTCTCCTAAAAAGTGCAACAGCACTGTTCAAATTGCCACAGGGATCTTAAGTTCGTTTCAAATTGCAACAGCGATTTTAAGCGATTGGGTACAGAAGGTTTTTAAGTGGGCATGGCACACTTGGATAACAAACGCTGAATCAGAAGGCAAAGACCCTAAGGGCTAGTACTCAACCCAACAAAAAGTCGTCCAAAACCAAAAACATCATACAAAAAAAACGTCACAAAATTTTTGGTGGCAAATTTTTGGTCGAAGTTTTTGGACGGCAGTACTCATGCTCACAAAAAAAAAATACTAAAATACTGCTCAAAAAATAATTCATTTCTTGAGCTATCGATCAATTCCGATAACAACCTAGTTAAATCCTTAACGAAAATCGCTTAAATACACTCTCAAAGGCAGAAGACTAATTACAATGACTATCGAGTACTGTAACAATGGATTATACATTTGATTTCGCCAGTAAAATATAAGTTAAAAATTTGAGTTTTACATTTGTTTATGTTTTTGAGCCAGTGTGACCGAAAAATAACGCACGGATATTACCAAATTAATCAACACTAGACCTTCAAGAAATAATTGACTGAAAATGGTATTTTTTTTTTGGGCAAGTTTTTGTTAGGTTGAGTACTAGCCCTAAACTGTTGATTTGCTAAATTGCTAAATTTTGGTCAGCTGTTAATCAGCCGTTTTATACAAATTTAAATTTAATAAATTTTAGCAATTTAACAAACTTGGGGCTGTTGAATCGTTGAAAACAATAGTTGTAACCTTATTTTATACAAAAATCCCTGGGAACTCTATTCAATTTTAGTACAAAGAGCAAGCATTATTTTCTTCAAAATATCTCTATTTATATAATTAAATATTTATATCACAAAAATGTTTCTATGCAGACCAATCGAGTTGTGGCTCTATTTTGCGTGGCCTTTTCAAAGGCGACCAAAGAATATTTGTATCTAGTTGAATCCAAAGAAATTCTTCGCCGCTTTTGTCGCCCCAAACAAGGTACTGATAGTTTGAGAAGCTCCATCGACAGTTTTGCCGAGTTGAAATCCTCCTTCGTTAATGTTGAGATTAGCAACTGCCCTTCAAGTCAGCTGTGATTGGATGGTGGATGTGCTCTGTGGGAACACGAGTTTCACATTTGTAAAAAATCCCAATCGTTTCACACGGATAGACTCAATGGGACGAGGCTATTACAAATTGTACAAATTTTCGCGGGCACGATAGCACTAATGCCAGAAAATATCGATAGTAGCTGCCAACGCCCGACGGTCACTCTAATGGCATATTTTGCCATCCGCCCAGCGGTCACACTAAGCCTTAGCTCGAATTTTCCCCTCCGTCTAGGGTCACTCTAATTTTGGACGAGGTTAGGTAAGACACGCGCGGATGTCGCGCTGCCGTGGAGGAATCGGCCCATTAGCATAATCGAACAGTGTACTTGGGTCGTGGATAAAAATGCTTAAACTAGTGCAATATTTAAACCCCGCGTGGGCGCCATAACGCCCAAGACGGCCGCCTGCGGCTGGGGCAACTTGCTATTGATTTCCCCGAGAAGTTCAGAGAAATGTATAACGCAACGTCGCCATTTTCTTTTCTCCGCCAGCAGCAGCGGCACTTCGCCTTCTTCTTCTTCGCTCTGCAACGAACACCGACAACAGTTCCACGGGAGTCACAGGAATCGGGAGATAACCCCAGCAGCACTACTGTCCCATAGCCGATATAGTAGTCTCCAGATCCAGTCGCAGCGGGCGTTTCGAGACAGTTCGAAGCCAGAACCAAACGACTCTACTGATTCCATCCCGAAAGCAGAGCAGCGGACGAGAAGGAAAACGCTTTTTACCGATCCCGACGAGAATTCAGAGGAAATCAAAATTGAAGGAATAATGTGAGTTTGAAGAATTTCTTATTAAATGCGTTTGGTTTTTTCCGCTGTCGCCATTTTAGCACCCTTCGTCTCTTTCTTTTTTCTGTACACCTACGAAGGCGGGTGAGAGGTGATGAGTAATTAGTGGAAGCGAAAAAGAAGAAGGGAGAGAGAGGCAGAGAGAGAGAAAAAACACATGGTTTGCTAAATTTTGACAGTTGGAGGTTTTTCTTCCATTTTTTTTTTGTTTATCCCCCACATCCGCAAAGGAATGGCAAAAGCAACAAGAACGACAGCGCACGTCATAAAAAGAATTTGCCTGATTTGTGAAACGTGTTCTTGCTTCGTTTGCTTTTTTATAGCGTTTTAATTTGTCTGTATGCCCGAACACGAACACGCGCACACATACAGCGGCACTCTTATATGTTTGTGAGTGTGTGCCTGTTGACGGCGGCATTTTCGCGTGCTTGTATAACAGATTCTAGTGTGTATAACAGTCGGCGGCTGTCACTGGCTAGCGCCGTCCCGCTCACTCGCCAGCATGCCTTTCTCTCGTGCTCTTTCCTTCGCTCACACGAGGTTTTGTAGAGATATCGCGATGTTTTTGGTACTCGCAATAATTTACAGTCGAACTTCCTAAGACCCCCAACTTTCAGAACTACGCAATAAATAGAATTTCTAGGAACTAAATGAAGATAAATCATAGTGTTGGTATTTCCCATAGTTTAATAACTTGCTTCTAAGGACAAATTTCCCTAACTGAAAAAGTAAAACTTTAGGAAGTAAATAACTATTATAATGTACATGTATTGAAAAAATGTTCTTATTTTTAATGTCTGCTTAAAGTTTACTTCAATTTCGTTGCAGAGTTTTAGAATTGTTGTATGAATTTTTTCCTATCATCCCGCTTCCTGTAAAAACAATTTCATGAGAGAAATAATAAATTTTTAGGTGATCCCATTGCAAAATAAATAAATTTAAATTCGTCAAATGTGTAATATTTATATTATATATTTTTTTCAAAAGAAGATTTTGGTTTTAATATTCTCACAAAACTGAAGTCTATTGAGTTCCACGTACAATCAAGAGTGTCACAAGCAACTGTAAAGTATTGAATTGTAATAGTTACCCAGTTCGTGAACTACCCCATCACATAAACAGCCCCATTAGTCTAAAATGTCAAATGACGCCAATTGATTATGATGAGGAGTTTCCCCCTTTTGGCGAGCTTGCGATTCGTCTTTTCGCATGTCAAAAAGCGACAGGTAGACACACAAAGTCGGAGGTGCCCCTCTGTTTTTCCCAGCCCCCTCGGCTGTTTCCCCCCCTCGAAACTAGGCACAAGACATTTGGCTGTCTCATAAATGTTCAGAGCGTTCCGCTCCGCTGGTTGGGCACAAATGCTAGCGTGCCACGGGGCCCTACAAACAGACATTTGGGGCGGGATGGGGTCCCAAATTGACAGAGCAATAGACAAGCAAACGGAGGATTGGATCGAGGGTTGGATTTGCATAGTGCACCCCATGGAGATGCCAGCCAAGAACTACGAAAATCGATCTAAAAGCGTTAATTAATAGTAATGGTTTAGTTCAGAAAATATCTAATGGTATACTTCCAATACTAAAGAAAATTTGAATGCTAGAATAATATATTCGAATGCTAGAACGAAACACAAATATTTATGCATGTAAGATTAACATTAGATTTCATATTTTGCCAGTAATTCAAAATCTATCATATTTATATCTTATTTTTAAATAAATATCAAGTTTGATTGCTCTTGACTAACCATTTTAAAAATAAATCTTTGAATAAGTCGAACGTTCCTAATTTAGAATATAGCCAGATCTGACTAGAAACTAGACAAGTTTGCACTGTCGTCCCAAGTTTGATTAATGCCAGAGCAATAAACACAGTGTTTTGTTCGCAGGGTTGTTTAGCTGAGCAGTTTAGGGCAGATAAACTGGGGTGGAAAAGCGGTGGGCGGGAGTAATAGTAACCCAGCTCGAATTGCATGTTGTTGTCAATCAAATTTGCTTCACTGTTTGTATTATTCGAAATTTATTTAATTTCCCTAACACGCAATTAGTTTTATTTAAGTTTATTGCGGTTGTAGCACAACTCCATGTCAGCTGTTTAGCAGCGTCGAAAGAAATCGCAAAGCGAAGAGTTACCTTCCAAGTCGACCAGTCGCAGTTGAAATCCAAGTCCCAACTAGCAGACGTCTAATAACGGCAGCATGCGAGCAAAGTAAGCCCAGTCACTCGTTTCTTTTTCCCCAATTTTCTGCAAAAGAAATACTTAAGAAAAGAAAATGCAGCTGTCGAGGCCGAGCCGAAAAAAGAAGCCCAGTTAAATTTCATTAAATTCTAGAAGGTTATTGTGTTCAAAAGCCAAAGAAAGCGAATTGATACCAACAAGTTTTTCGGCAAAGTGCGCAGCACCAAATAATCCTAGATGGAAGATAAGAAAAAATTGATTAAACAAATGTACATCGTAAAACGCAAAGAGATCAAACTACACGAACTTACAAAAGTCACCAGTATTCTGTTTTGAAACTTTTTGCTTTCATCTGGATAAGTAAAATATTGTTAAATCTTTAACTTCTCTAGGCTCAGTTTTTAAAAGATTTTTAAAAATGTTCTTTTGCGTTGCAAAATATTCTGAAAAATTCGAGATAGCAATATAAACAAAATAAAGTCGTTTGATTTCAATGAATAAACCAAATCCCATGATAGTTGACACCAAGCAAATTATGCAAACTAAGCATAAGTGGATTAAGAAAATGCGAAAAAATGTTTTTCTGGACAGAAAATTAATCCTCTTTATTGCTTGCTTTTATTTTTTGTTGCTTATGCAGAACCTATTGCAATTTATTTGAATAGTAGATATGATCTGTGAAAATAGAACACGATTTGAGAAACCAAGCGTATTAAATAAACTTATAAGCATAACAGTTCATTATTATGTATTAACAAGGCCTATGGAAAAATTGTGCGATTGTATTGTCTTTCAAGATAAAATTACATTCAAAAATTTGGGATTTAGCTTAATTTAATTATGTATATCAAAATAAAATAAGCGTTTCAAGGACTAAAATAAAAAAGTAAGCTGCAAGATGATTAAGATGTCAGACTTCTTTTCTTGAGCCTTTCGATTCCATTACATTTATTTAATGTACAGTCGTTGATACTAAAAGACTTATTCTATTTTTTGCAGGGCACCACACGATCGCGACTTTGGTCACAGTGGACGTGGCGGTCGCGGAGGCGATCGTGGCGGCGATGACCGGCGCGGAGGAGGCGGCGGTGGCGGCGGCGGCAATCGCTTTGGGGGCGGAGGCGGCGGTGGCGACTACCATGGCGTAAGGAACGGTCGCATCGAGAAGCGCCGCGATGACCGCGGAGGCGGCAACCGTTTCGGTGGCGGCGGCGGTGGTGGATTCGGAGGCGATCGTCGTGGAGGAGGTGGTGGCGGAAGCCAGGATCTCCCCCATGCGCCCGGTCGACTTCTCCAACCTGGCTCCCTTCAAGAAAAACTTTTACCAGGAGCACCCCAACGTGGCCGGCCGTTCCCCCTACGAGGTTCAGCGGTATCGCGACGAGCAGGAGATCACGGTACGCGGACAGGCGCAGAATCCTATCCAGGACTTCTCCGAGGTCTATCTGCCCGACTACGTCATGAAGGAGATCCGCAGACAGGGCTATAAGGCGCCCACCGCCATCCAGGCGCAGGGCTGGCCCATCGCCATGAGTGGCTCGAACTTTGTGGGAATTGCCAAGACAGGATCCGGCAAGACCCTGGGCTACATCCTGCCCGCCATTGTCCACATCAACAACCAACAGCCGCTGCAGAGGGGCGATGGACCCATCGCCCTTGTGCTGGCCCCCACCAGGGAGCTGGCCCAACAGATCCAGCAGGTGGCCACCGAATTCGGTTCCTCGTCGTACGTGCGCAACACCTGCGTCTTCGGCGGCGCCCCGAAGGGCGGCCAAATGCGGGACCTACAGCGCGGCTGCGAGATCGTAATTGCCACCCCCGGACGTCTCATCGATTTCCTCTCCGCCGGCTCTACGAACCTGAAGCGCTGCACCTACCTGGTGCTGGACGAGGCCGACCGTATGTTGGACATGGGCTTCGAGCCCCAGATCAGGAAGATCGTCTCACAGATCCGGCCCGATCGACAGACTCTTATGTGGAGCGCCACCTGGCCCAAGGAGGTCAAGCAGCTGGCCGAGGACTTTTTGGGCAACTACATCCAGATCAACATAGGCTCGCTGGAGCTGTCCGCGAACCACAACATCCGCCAGGTGGTGGACGTTTGTGACGAGTTCAGCAAGGAAGAGAAGTAAGTGAAAGCCAATTGTCTCAAAACTAGAAACTAAAAAGTCGTAAGATAAAAGCTTTAAACTTTAAATTTTAATGCATTTTAAAAGTAAAATATAAAGTTAAAAAATATAAGTGTAGTTCAAAGATATAAGGAACTGCAAACAATTATAAACCATCATTAATCTTTGTTGATTGAGACGAGATTTACAATATAGTTATAGATATAACAGATATCGTTTATAAACGATCATCACTTAATTTTGTTGATTGATATAAAACTAATTGTATTTTCTATATCAACCCAGATTGAAGACCCTCCTGTCCGACATTTACGACACCAGCGAGAGCCCCGGCAAGATCATCATTTTCGTGGAGACGAAGCGGCGCGTGGACAACCTAGTGCGCTTCATCCGCAGCTTTGGCGTCCGCTGTGGAGCGATTCACGGCGACAAATCGCAATCGGAGCGAGACTTTGTCCTGCGCGAATTCCGCTCGGGCAAGTCCAACATCCTGGTGGCCACCGATGTGGCAGCCCGTGGACTGGGTAAGTTTGCTCCCACATTCGCATAGAATATCTCGTAGTTTGCGGCCGGAGGAGAGAATGTTTTGGAGGGGCCTGCTAGCGATAAGGTTACACTTGCCAGGGCCATTGCTTACATACCATCACTACAAGAGAAAACTGCACCTAACCGATCACCCGCCATCATTACACACCACCCACATCATGCGAGCAGAACCCAAACCTTAAAACCCACCACCCGAATCCCCTAACCGCACCTAGAGATATATCCCGGTATATCAAATCCACATCTAGCGAGCGCGCCAATTCAGAAACAGTTTCTTAGACATAAGCCAAATGCCAAAATCGAATAATCAACTTGAACTTTTACCCCACCCCCTGACCCTGACCCTCACCCCGCCCCCACCCGAAAAACCCGACCCAACCCCTGCTAAAAATGTATGAAATGCGTATGCTCCATATGCATTGCGGTGTACCTGGTACACGACTTTTGTCTTTGTGCGTGTCTCTCTGCCTCTTTCTCTCTCTCTCTCCCCTCTCTCTCTCTCTTTCTTGTTTCTTTCTCGTTTACAGAGGCCGATTTTGGTAGTATGATGGGGAGGATAATGAATGAGCGGCGACCACTGCGAACACTCGTGACTTGAGCGACTTTTGCCAACATCAGAATCAGATCTGTAATGATATTTGATGATACCACACCCTGTGTGATATTATTGCGCAAAAGGACCGATGAAAGTTCTCAGATTCAGACGGTCGAGAGACACGAATATCGAATATCCCCAACATCATGCATCATATGTGGCCTCTGCAGTCCCCGACTTTTTGTTGAGAAAGAATGATATGCTATGATACGTTTTTGCGACCAAAGACTACCAACTACCAACCAAAACAACCAATCAACCAAAGATCCAACAACAACAACTGAACCGATCCATCAGAGAGCCAGCTTTTTCCTCAGCAGTGGAAGGCGGAAGGCGGCGTGCAAAGTAAAGATGGGGTGGCCTGGCCCTTGAGCAAGCACAAGAATTGGACATGCACCAAGTCGACAGCAACAGCCACAGCAAAGCAAAAGCACATTGACACCACCCACAACACATATCACACTCCCAAATAAGAACACCCGACATTTGCTTGAACCAGGGAGGACGAGATCAGGAGATGAGATGTATGTGCTTTCGAGGATCAAGACGAGGATGCTGCTGCTGAGTGCTGCGTCCTCCAAAAGATCACCACCACCAAACACCCACTGCCCGCGTTTGCCGCCGCATCAAAAAAGCCCACTGCTCCTGGACGAAAAGGCGGCCCGCTTGTTGTTGTTAATCCTCCCAAAAAAGTTGAAATCTAAATGTAATGGTCGTGTCTCCTCACGGTGGTCATCTCCAAAATGGTCCATGTGAGAAGAGAGCTTAGTCAGAGGCGCACGCGGCTCAATGCAACAAACTCTCCGCTTCGCCGTGCGATCGAGATCGCTACCTTGTTGTTTCTGGGGAGAGTTTGGACCACGAGCTGCGCGACGCCAATCAGATATTTTGATTGAGAGAAAAATTGAGTGAAACAATTTATAGCACCAAGAAGGTAACGTACATTTTGAAACATTTTCTTTTTTTCTCTAAAAAAAAACAAACAAAACCCACAAAACAAAAAACTACCATAGACTCCATAGTATGCTAACGTAAAAAATTAAAAAAAAGAAAAGACAAGTGTGTTCAAAGTGTTCAAAACATCTCGGAAAAACGCTAAAAATTGTTGCAAGCGAGCGCGCAGAGCGGAAAATCATTTGGCAATTTGAAAACTGTTCGTCAATTATATATTACTCCCCAATTAATTAGTAAGAACAGGCAGGAGCTCTAGACTAATCTGTATGCCTTCTCTTTTCCCCGGACATCTCTGTAGACGTGGACGGCATCAAGTATGTCATCAACTTTGACTACCCGCAAAACAGCGAGGACTACATCCATCGCATCGGACGTACAGGACGATCCAACACAAAAGGCACCTCCTTTGCCTTCTTCACCAAGAACAATGCCAAGCAAGCCAAGGCGCTGGTCGACGTCCTCAGAGAGGCTAATCAGGTGAGTTGTAGACTCGAAATCAAGTGCCCCCGTTAGGCAGTAAAAATAACTATTGATAACAATAGTAAAATAAATAGTAAAATGTAATTCTAACGATTGTAAATTCTTTTCCAGGAAATCAATCCTGCCCTGGAAAATATGGCCCGCAACTCGCGCTACGACGGTGGCGGCGGACGCTCCCGTTACGGAGGCGGCGGCGGTGGTGGCGGTCGCTTCGGCGGCGGCGGCTTCAAGAAGGGCAGCCTGAGCAACGGACGAGGCTTCGGAGGAGGCGGTGGCGGCGGCGGCGGTGGCGAGGGCAGACACTCGCGCTTCGACTAGATCGGAGACAGAAGAGCAGTAATAGAAGCTATAGGAACAGGAGTTTTCAGTAGCTAAACTAAACCGCGCTAGGCCCTAAGTTAAATTAAGTTCATAGCCTAAGTTTAAGTTTTCGTACTACTTTCACTGAACCCGCTGACGGTTATTCTCAGATTTAAATTCAGACCCTTTAATCGCCCAATTAATGGAACACAACAAGAAGCGAGCTATTTGAACATAGCGATTTTATGTTTAAACGATTTGTAAGTTATTTGACGCCGAACCGCAAAGTCGGCACACAATCCAATTGAAAACATCAAAAACACTCTTTACTTCAACGCAAAAACCAATTTTCAAATATCATGTGATAATTTCTTAATTTAATGCAACGTATCACTAAACTAAAAGCAAATGAAGTCGTAGCGCGAGGAGTATAATGATGTAGTCGAGGAGAGAAGAAAAGGAGGAGGAATTAAGGATCATTCCCGTCTGTCCCGTCTTGATGACAATGAACAAAGGCTGACGAGCGACCTTTGTTTAATAAATAAATTCTTCAATTTACTTTTGGAAAATTAACTTTTGGGATACCTTTTATGGCTCAACAAGATTGTGTAAAGGAAGGAAAACAAACGGGAAATCACATTAACTACTGACACTAAATACAAAAGGAAAAACTGTATGTACAAGATGAGAATTTCTCACTTTCAATTTAATTTGTCGGAAAAAATAATAAACGTGTGTGTATACCTACTACAACCTAAACCAACAACAAAGCTGCAGTTTTATGTATTGAATTCAACTAAATTGTAAGCGCTCTGGCTGGTGGCTACAAAGGAATTCCATTTTCCATGAAAGGTTGCGGGTGTAAAATAATCGTGATTGCAGAAATATTTTCGCAGACATCATTAAGTGCGAGATTTGGCCGGTTTTGGCAGAGTGTCAATAGCAGTTCTTTCAGCCCCTCGAAAAGCGTCAGATAAGAACTGTGTTTGCTCCGGGTGGAAATGGGAGTGTTGCCAACTAAGCGGTTTTGTAGCCATTCGAAAGCACAGTTTGAAAGCAATGGAATGGCACTTTGAAATCTCATTGTTTGAAAAAATGATAATGGAAATTAAATACTCCGTAAAATTGTAAAAATTACTTTAATCAGAAATTAAAGATTTATTTTTTAAAATTAAAATTTAGTTTTGCTAATCCTTAGTTTACTGCTAAAAAAAGCGAAAATTAATCTAAAACGTTTTAAAGACAGAACTACTTATTGAACTAAATAAAAGTAAAACAGTCCTCTCAATTGTATCTTTTTCTTTCTTACTTGGAATCGATAGTTGGCAGCACTGGAAATAAGTGCGAAGGAATGATAGCCGCCGTGTCCGTGTCTTCTGACACCACATTTAGACGCAATGAAGCCAATTCACTTTTGACTTGGCCTGTTTCGTGCCTTGGGTTCCACGGTCTCCCTTTGTGCATGGTCCTCTCCCGTGCTCCTTATGACAAGTTAGTTGGGTTCTTGGGACCAGCCCGGTCCACTTACCCCATTTGTACGACGGCGCTGCTCCATGGCGATTCCTGGGACCCGATAATGACGCTTCTGGGGACGTGAATGTGGTCGGACTGGAGGTCCTGCGATTTGCTGGCGGATGGGGCGTCGCACAGTGGGGCGAAAAAGCCAAAAGTCTGCCTTAAATCAGCGGAGTCCTATAGCGAATATTTTTTGATGGGGTATTGTTAAAGGCAATTAAATATGTTAAAAAACACCATAAGGTAAATTTTTTTAGTGAAATTTATTCGTTGTATCAAATTTTTAAGAAAAAAAAATTTTTTTTTTTTTAAAAAAAAAATAAATTACTTATATAGTTCTTAGTATACCAATATTTTTTTTAAAATTTAACTTGATTTTTGAAAAAAAAAATTATTTAAATCGGTCAACTACATCTTATAGCTTCCATATAAACGCTTAGTACAAAAGGGAATATATCGGTTATATTTCATAATTTTCCATGTAAATTGGGATTAAGTCATTATTTATCAATTTACGTCAATGTTTAGAATTTTTTTAAAATTGGTTTGTGATTTCTTATAGCTGTCATACCATCGGTCAAGAAAATATTGCATATTTAAAAAAAAAATTGGCATAAATCACGTTTTTGATTATATCTCGATATCATATTCAGTTTATATTTATATTTTCATCAAAATAAAAGAAATTTAAATTATAATTTCAATTTTATATTCATTTACATCATCATCGCTACTGTCAGAACAGTCAAAAATAGTCGAATATTCATGCTGTAACTGCGAGCGGAGAAACCAGGGATGGCGACTATTCAAATTTCGAACATTTCTTGCTAACTTAAACCGCGGTTTTCTCAGAAGAGGCACAAAAGGGCAGGCTAATTTTTTCAGAATTTGTAGTTAAATATCTGAACTTTTTAAAAAAAAAAGGATTAAACGGGGATCTAGGGTGTAACACTACTAGGGATGTCGAAAATATATCAAAATATCGATATATCGATGATATTTTCTTAAAAAAAATATTATCATAGCGATATTTTTTTGGTCCGAAATATCGAATATCGATATTATTTGTAAATGATATTTTTGTCCTTTTTGTCCTTTTTGTCACTTTAAAGACTTAGCCCTAGCTTGCCTTATTACTCCTGAAAGTTCAGTTGCATCTGAAAGATGGTCTTCTGCCATAAGATGGCGTGGTTTGAGATGCCCGCAGTTGTATGACGGACCAGCATATAACAGAGCGAGTATTTTTAAAGTCTTTAAGTACAGATTTCTTTTCCTAGCATTTCATATCATTTTATTTGTAATTTACATAAAATGCCTACTTTAAAAATGGTGATGTGTCCAAAAATTTGAAAATGTATATATTCATATATATGTATATATATATATATATATATATATATATATATTTTGTTGCACTAATCACGAATCTGGCCAGGAAAAGGTCTCCAAGAGAAGGATTTAAAAAATTTCTCCATGAAAGTCGAAAAATTTGTAAGCCCCTATAAATTTCTCCTTGAGAGTCGAAAAATTGTGATTTCGGGTTTTTTTAAACACCTATAAATTTAAGAAAAACATTTAAAGACCATTTTTTGTTTTTAAAAACGAAATTTTTTTAAAATCTGGACCGTGGAGACGGTTTTTTAACCAAATTCGTAATTATTGCAACAAAATATATGAAGAACATAAGCTTTCATTTTAGAATTCTTGTATTTAATAAAAAAACGTGAATTTGATTTGATAACATTTTTCGCTTTCTTGAATTTCTTCATATCTGGTATGTTAAAGCAACATATTAACGGTAATGTGCGCTGTGAATTTTAAATGAACAGCCTGTGATGTCCTCTCCCATTAAAATTTAAATATTTTGAAAAAATAGAAAATATCATCGATATATCGATATTTTAAATTGATATTTTCAAATATCATTAATGATATTTTTTCAAAAACCAAATATCATCAATACGATATTTTTTAAAAATTCGACAACCCTAAACACTACTTTACGTCCAAGAATATAAAAAAAAAACCCAAATTTTTTGGACCACTTTTAAAAAATTATTTTTTAATATATATAATTTTTTTTTTAATGTTTTAAGAATTGCTCTTAAAATTTCAATTGTTACATATACAACCTAGACCCTTGGGCGCTTTCAAAAAAATTACAAAGATGTGTAAAAATACTTTTTTTTCTTATTGGCTAAAATTATATTTCGAAAAATCATCTTTAAAAAACCTATAGTGGGAGAACCATTTATCACAGATCACTCTTTCTTTTTGATTTGTATAGAGAATTCAATTGTTTTTAAAGTTGCATTGCAACATTTTGAACAATCTTAAAAAAAAAAAAAAACATTTTGGCAGGCTTTTTGTTCTAGGCGCCCCAGTGTGCGTCGCGTTCTTGCGGCTGCGGTGGAGTCGGGGTGAATGTCATTTGTTAAGTTGGTGGAATTGGGCAAAGCGTTCGGTGAACGGAAAAGAGGTTGCGGCGTGCTTTGATTGGCGATATGTAAAGCCGAAGCAAGTTGAAGAGAATTTGTTATCAAGTTTTGAGGCAAAAGTTGATTCTGGTCAGACTTATATTTCCTTGATGCGAATTCTTGAATAAAAGTTGCTTGGAAATCGTTTAAAATATTGTGACTGCAGGTTTTTAAAATAACTAATAACACAGGTACACAGCCAAAAATTCCCACGAACCATTTCAAGTTTTCCATGATGTTTGGGTGCTCCTGAAAAAAAGTCCCATACAAAATTATTTTCCATCACCTACAGGTTCCGCGGTATAGCTAAGAATACAAAAAACCGATGTTTGCCGATATTTTGAATTACGTGGCCTATATAATTGGACTTACCTTTCTTATTTTCGCTAGGACCTACTATCAATACATAACGGCACTGCTAAAAAATAGTCCCCATCGTGAACCATTGTCCATGGCTTTGGAATTGGTCGCCAAAGTTGAAAATCCCAAAATTTTAAAGATTTCTCTGATGGAAAAACAATTCAGAGAATTAAATCTTAAATGGAACTAATTTTAACTATTCATTAAATCTGTTGTTCATTGTATGTTTTAATTTCGGTTTAAAGCATTTTCATGAGGATATTTTATTGGATTTCTTATACCAATAAAACCGTTTTTTTAATTTAAATTTCTACTCCTATGTGCTATCAAATTTCAAATAAGTCAAGGCATCCTATAAAATGCGAATGTTTCTCTATGTATGTTCAGAGAACGTTTTCAATTTCTTAGTTCTAGAGGTTGCCAAAAAGTAATGCGCGATCAAAGTTCTATATCTGCATATCCCTCGCACTCCCTTTAGCTGAATAACGGGTATATCTGATAGTCGGGGCACCCGACTGTAGCGTTCTCTCTTGTTTAAACGTATATTTTAAGACCCGAGGATAAAACACTTATGAAACTGAGCATACATTTTAGTTATAGGTAATTCATTGATTATAATATTCAAAAATGGAAAGAAATTATATATTGTAAATTGAGAGGATAATTCAAATTGTATCTTAATTTATTTAATTTTATCTGTTGGTTGAACCATTAGGGATAATCTGAATTTTAATAAAGTGTAACTCCCGAAAACTCCCTAAAAACGAAAAGTAAGTTCGTATTCCGAAATCTTTTCTTATAATTTAGGGCTAGAAATAATCTCATCCCCCCGTCCAGCGATGATGGCCCCGAGTGGGGCATTAAGCAGCCACACAACATTTACTCCACGCACTCATCGCATTCGCAACTGCCGGCAAATTGCCTCCAGTTCGTCCACCTCGCTGCATCCACATCTCCGCCCAAAAGAGCCGCATTCCAGGCTCCACATTTGGCTTTCTAGCTCATTTTCATTCTTATCCCCCTGGCTTACACTAAAAGCAAAGTGTGAAAAATTAGGAAAAACAGACTTTAATACGAATTACATGTTTAAGTAATATCTGAAAGAGAAAAAGTGGTTTTAAAACCAAAGATTAAATGGACCTAGGACAATACAACAAAATTTTAATTGAATATTAAGTATTTTTGCTCATTTAAATACTAATATTTATGAAGTATTTCTTAAGTACCGGTTTTTCTGAGTGCATCCCAGCAGCTCACTCTCGAATACCGTGCCGCTCGAGCAAGGCCACTTAACCGAGAACGAAGAAGGTCACTTACTTTGCCGTGCGCGCACTCGGATTACAAAGGGGATGCCACCAGCATAAATTCATTAAATTTGCCTAATTTCGTTTTGCCAGACGCACACATGGCACCCATACACCCGTACGGCAATTGCCGCAGAGCTATGGAAATTAATGGAGGGTTAGGGGTTGGGGGTTGGGTGAGGGAGCCAAGACAACCAGTTCAAATTCATTGATTGTATTTACAACACCCGCGACACCATCCCACCCCTCGAACCGCCACACACATGCTCGCTGCTTTTGGTAATTTGACGCGTTATCACTTGTGTTGAGTTTGTTATCATTAAACCGGCGGCGCCGGCTGACGTACTTAAGCCAAATCAAAACTCAAGGAAACCGAAGCGGGCTCGGGCTTTCAGCTCAAGTTCATAAAAGCCCGCCCCCTTTGGCCCACCCGCACGCACATTAAGCACGCCTTAACTAACAGCCAGGCTGGGTCGCTTGTTTTTGACAACTTGGGCATAATAAGACATTAACTTCATGCACATCAAATACTTTATTTATGGGCGTCTGGGATGGGAGCCTGCACTGCCGCGAAAAAGGGTCTCTTAAAATAGCGAACACTGTTTGATTTAATAGTTCCACAGCTATAAAGTATCCGATACTCACTGCCTTGAAATAATATAAACAGGATATTAAGTATTTATAGAAAATCATTCAAAACAATATTATAAATATTTCAAAAACATTAAAAAACAAGAGAGAACGCTATAGTCGGGTTCAGTGGCGGATCCAGGATTTTGTTGTGGGGGGTGATATCAAAACAATTTTTTTGTTGCATACTTTTTGAGTACCAAAATTTCTTTCATTTTTCACCCGAGTGGGGGGTGATATATCACCCATATCACCCCCCGTGGATCCGCGCATGGTCGGGTTGGTGTCCCGACTATCTAATACCCGTCACTCGGCTAAAGGGAGTGCGAGGGAGATGGAGATATAAACTTTGATCAGCAATAACTTTTTAACGAATGGTCCGATTTAAAAAATTTCTTCTACATTTCGATAGGTATTGATAAACACAACAAAACTGCATTTTTACATTTCCGAAATATTTAAATTTTTAAAATCGTATATAAGCTATTGTGGGCGTTAGAGGGGGCGTGGCACCGGCACGGACAGACGGACATGGCTATATCTATACTATTTATAACCGTTACTCGTAGAGTAAAAGGGTATATTGTATTCGTGCAAAAGTATGTAACAGCTAGAAGTAAGCGTTTCCGACCCCATAAAGTATATATATTCTTGATCAGGATCACTAGCCGAGTCGATCTAGCCATGTCTGTCTGTCCGTCTGTCCGTCTGTCCGTCCGTATGAACGCTGAGATCTCGGGAACTATAAAAGCTAGAGGATTGGTATTTGGCATGAAGATTCTTGGAGTTCCTACGCAGCGCAAGTTTATTTCAAGAAGGTGCCACGCCCCCTCTAACGCCCACAATAGCTTATACACGATTTTAAAAATTTAAATATTTCGTAGAAGTAAAAATGCAGTTTTGTTAAAAAGTTATGGCTCATCAAAGTTGATATATCCATCTCCCTCGCACTCCCTTTAGCCGAGTGACGGGTATTAGATAGTCGGGACACCAGCCCGACTATAGCGTTCTCTCTTGTTTTATCTCACGTTATGAGATTATATTTTATATTTTGCCTTAAAAATAAGTGTTTTAATGTTTTTTAATCTAAATAAATCTATGAATGTACAAAATAAACCAAAGAAAGCAAACTAGTGCATTGTCCACATTTTTTAAAAGGAATTAACTTATGACGTTTCTCAAAAGTTATTTACAGTGTACCTTTGTGTGTGTAAAGTCTGCTTCCTTGGGCACTTCAAAAGAAGGCGATTGTGACTGCGAATGCCACGCCCAGTCGAAGATCCAAGAAAGCCAGAGCGCCGTCTTGGATTTCTCGGGCCTGCTCATAATTTCAGCCCAGTCCCGCATTTCACCGAGCCGGGTCTTCTGGCCGCCGCCACCGGCTCCCCTCCTCGCCTAC
This sequence comes from Drosophila prostipennis, assembly GCA_037075205.1. Taxonomy (NCBI): domain Eukaryota; kingdom Metazoa; phylum Arthropoda; class Insecta; order Diptera; family Drosophilidae; genus Drosophila; species Drosophila prostipennis. The sequence goes on along the minus strand of JBAMCJ010002896.1, from coordinate 119,498 downwards.
GCCTGCTTGATTTTTAATTTCGGTTTTCCCATCCCCATACCGCCCCCTCCAACGCCCCTGGCCCTTAAAAATGGTTGCCTTGGCCCACGCTGTCTGTTTATTTACCATAGCTGCCTGTTTGGCAAATTAAGTGCAATTGCTTGAATTTAATTTCATGCAAATAAAAGTTTTGATTAGACGCCACACATACCGGCACTCCGTGCCGCTACCGCTACCGCCCCAGCCCCTGCCCCGCCCCTCACCTTGCCGCCCATTTGATCCACCGACACATGTTCGTAATTAGGCACTTGGGCATACACATGCATGTATGTATGTTTGTGTGCTTGGGCGGCTCTTGTTGGCGCAGCCTACGTGCTGCCCCACGTGGCGTATGCGTAATATAAAACGAAGCGCATGAAATTTCCCAAAAATGGTATATGTACCATATATACGGGTAATATAAACTATATGAGTTGGGGTCGTAATAAAATATGGCCGATGCTCTACACATGATTTAATTTTGCTTCAGCATGAATTTTGCAATAACATACACAAAACAAGCAAATAAATCTGATTTGAGATGTCTCATAAAATGTTTAAATTTAAAAATATTAATAAAAGAATGTTTGGCCAGGTATAGGTCCACCGAAAATTTTAAATCTTTAAGACAATAGTGAATACTAAGATTATTAAAACATAAAAAGTATGTAACTTGTCCGTATGAACGCTAAGATCTCGGAAACTATAAAAGCTAGAATGTTGGGATTAACCATGCAGATCTTGGTTTCTAAATTTAAAGGCTCAAAATAACGGCTCGTGGCATATTTGTTTTTTAACATTTTTTTTTTCTTGTAAACTATGTTTTTTTTTTTATTTGCAATGTTTTTTTTTTATTTGCAATGTTTTTTTTTTAAATCGTTCTTTTTAAAAAGGGTTTATAGTTGTTTATTATATTGATACTTTTCGTAAAGGATGGCCATTTTAACAGCACATAGTATCCAAAGCGTGCCTATTATATTAAAGCTAAGTTGATGCTGCCAAAATAATTAAAGCACAAAATAATTAATAAAGTTTACCCCGACCTTTCAAATGTCAAATTAAATTTCCCGCTCAGCAGACCAGAAGGAGAATGGGCCCCTAGCTAGCTGCCCGATACAGAGAGTTCATCCTATGCCATCTAGTTTCGGCCTAAACTTGCAGCAATTTGTGTCATATTTCTGGGCCGCCACTCTCGGCACGGAACATAATTCAATAAAGTGTGGGCGGCCACATGCCGTTCACGTTCAGGCTCCCAGCCCAGGAGCCTCGTCTATGGAGCGAACCCGATGCCTGCATAATGATGTCGCAGCACATTACATATTATGTAAATATAAAATTCAATTGTTTAAGCATTTAGCAGGCTGCATAATTTATTAAAATGGCACACCTGACGCATGCCGGCTGCCGGCAGGAAACAAAGGCTGAAGTTGCTTTGGGGTGCACTAAAAAAATGATATCAGAAATTTTAGAAATTATTCTAATAAAACTATAGAAACTAGTAAAATTAATTGAAAGTTATTATTATTTAAAATTATTATTATTTACATTTAAATAACTAAAACTTATAATTATATTAAAATTAATTTTTTAAATGCGTTTCTATGATTTTTTCAAGACAATCCAACTTTTAAGCCCTGGATTTTTCCAGTGTGGCTCCAAGGCTGATGGGCGATGATGCTGCGTGATGGCTGCCTCAGCCTGTTCCCATCACGCTGACGTCTATTGGCTTTTGTTGTGTGCAGGCGACGCCCCGTATGTCGCTGCCTGACAGGAATATAAACAGGAGGGAGGTCCTGCGAAGGAGCCGAATGCAGGGACTGCACGCGGCGATGAAATTGATTTTTAAACAGCCAGCCAGCCAGGACGCAGCGCAGCTCACGTCGTTAGCAAATCATAAAAGTGTGGCCGCTGCTGTTCCCGCCCCTGCTGCTCCGCTTAATAGTTGTTGTTTTGTCATCGCATAATGAGGAAAGTGCTGAGGTTCCGCCAGCTCCCATTCCTGCTCCTGCTATTGCTTCTGGGGATGGGTTACCCTGGAGCTGCGGGGCGGCACTGCATCTGACATTAAGTAAGATGGATGGCGTTGACGTTGCGTGCAGCATTTAGCCCTGATCCCTTTGAGTCCATATTGATGCCGGAGACGCGTCGCCGCCTTGGGGCAAAATTCAATTTGACCCGCCGATGACTTTGGTCAACTTCATTTTATGCTCAACTTTTAATGGGGCGCGGCCAATGACTTGATGAACCGTGTTACACCATTTGCACAGGGCCAAAAATTAGAAAACATTTTTGCGAAAAATTACAGGGAGCACATGAAAATTGTAAACTTTTTGAAAAAATATTATGCTTCTGATAAACTGTAAGTAATCTTAATCTAAGAAATGTTAGTCTGCTTTGTAGGATCCTAGTTGTTAAGGTTGGTTAAATATTTCTAATATCCCACTTAATAAGATTTGTTGTAAGATTTTAGGGACATATTAACTTATTAAATTCCCAGATGTATTATTGCTATACCAAATAATTTTAAACAAACGTATGGTGAATAAGTAAGTAAGTAAATATGATAATAAAAAAATACAGTGTTTTAAATTTTACAGTCGCTATAAAAGCGGTTTTGCTATTATCCAGCTATTATATCAGCTGGAAAAATTAGTAGTTTATTTTTTTAAAAGCCGAAGAGAATTTGTTTAAATTAAAGTACTTAGGGGCAACGTCCATTATTTTATTACACAAGGAATCTTTTTTTGCGAGTGCACCAAACTCCCAACTGGCTGCGAAATTAGCGTTGCAAATATCCCCTAATGTTGTTGTTGCCATCCGCATCGTCGTTAGCCAACTGATTTTCCATATTAAAGTTGCAGTCAAGTGGTCTGTCCTTCAGGACTCCGCTGTTGCTGGACGCGTGCTTTTATGCAAGATTTATGGCTATTTAAACGACGCATAATGTGTCCTGGCTGGCGCTGCTTCCTCTTCCACCGGCTGGAGCACCCACACCCGGGCGCAAGAAAATACTTACAGGGCCGTGAATGTGTGCGAGCTGTGTATGCAAACACCAAGCCACACTTCTTGACAACGTGTTCAAGTGGTCCTGGGATCCTGCGCCTGCTTCACCCCATTTCACCCACTGCGCCCTTGCCATATTTTATTTACATTTTTCACTCGTCGTCTGCCTTGGCACATCCTGTTGTTGCTTTTACTTCTTTAGACGGGCACTACAAAAAAAGTCTTATATCTCAAAAATTGAATAATAATAATCAACTTAGTGTTAGGTATTAACTGAATATCTCATTTGCATAAATAATTTTGTTAAATCAAAAAAAAAATGGTAAATTTAAAATTTTGGTATGGTTTTTCTGTTGATGATTAGTTTTGTGGATAATAACTACACCAGTGGCAGATCTAGGATTTTGTTGTGGGGGGTGATATCAGAACAAATTTTGTGTTGCATAATTTTTGAATACCAAAATTCCTTTTCATTCCTTTTTCACCCGAGTGGGGGGTGATATATCACCCATATCACCCCCCGTGGATCCGCGCATGAACTACACAAAATATTAAAATATATGTATAATTCAAATTTTTTAGCACATCCATACTTTAAGCAACTTTTCTCCGAGTGCCTTGTTGATGCTCCTGCCTGGGCTGAATCCTTTTTTGTTGCCCGCCTGCTGTTTGCTTTTACTGCTCTTCTTGGGCTTTCCTTTCGGTACCATCCCTCGCAGCTCTGCATTCGTTTTATTTGCATTTTTGTTTCATTTTCTAATGAGCTGTAATTTCTTCTTTTATTTGCAGGCGTTATGCGTGCGTACACAAACAATAAACGGCAAAAAGGGGAAGCACTCGCCACGGGTGTGAGTGTGTGTCTGAGGTGTGAAAAACACTTCTAATATGCAAATGGCTTTCTTTTTGCCCCGGCTTTCACTTGCCCCGTCTGTCTGTCAGGGCCCAAGCTCCAGCTCTTGTTCAGGCCAAGGCCAAGTCGGCATAACTTGTAATTAGCAGTGTAATTGCATTCCAATCAACGAACAGGACAGACTGAAAAGAGCGCGCCCAAGTTATTATAGGGTATATTGAATTCGTGCAAAAGTATGTAACAGGGAGAAGGAAGCGTTTCCGACCCTATAAAGTATATATATTCTTGATCAGCATTACTAGCCGAGTCGAACGAGCTATGTCTGTCCGTATCTGATAGTCGGCGCACCCGACTATAGCTTTCTCTCTTGTTGTGGATCTGAAACCGCTCAGATTTCATTACAGTTAATTAAGCCTCGCATGTGGGTTGATTGCAGTACTAGTTCTATCATTTTCAGTCACTTTGTGCAGTTGAATATTACTGGTTTTAGAATTCCTGAAATTTGCAAAATCTGTCATTATCTTAATTGGTTAATTAATAAACCAAAACCATTAACTATTAGTTTAGTTTCCAAACTGAAACCGCAATATATATGTATATTATGAAAAAATACCTTCTTTCAATCCGGATAAAAAATCCTATATTTACAATTGGAAGATATACATATTTGCCTTTGTGGCGTTATATGTTGTTTAATATTGAGTAATTCTTAAAAAATGGAAACTGAATTCCGTAATTATTAAGGAATTCAAAAGATTTCATACAAAGTAAAAGTAAAAGTAATGTGCCGACTATTTTTGTAGTTTTTGTATTATTGTTATTTCCCCAACGAAATATGCTACGAATTGAAAGGCCTTCAAGATGCTGGCTCTTTTGTGAAATGCTCGGAATCGCCACCCCCAAGGTCAGCAAGTTTATATTATTTAATTCGTTTGATTTGCCCACTTTGTGGCCTTGCTTGGCTTTTCTTTGGTATCTAACACAAATTATCTGCATTGCAATTTGTTATGCAGAAATTCAATTTGCTTAACATTTCATTGGCAGCAACTTCTGGCGGTGCAGCCCCCGGGCGGTGGCTTTGGCTTTGGTACTGGCGTTTCGCTTTGTGGTGCTCGAGATTCCGCCCGCTCCAGCCCAGAGCTCCCAGTTTCCAGTTCGCCATTCTCGTCTCACAGCTCAGAGAATGGCCTCCAGGTAGCGCGTTGTCGAAGCACCAGAAGAAATAACATGATATTTGAAGGAATACAAATAAATTATGCAAAAATGCCACTCCAAAGAAATAGGTACCTCTACAATTTTAACTTACATTTTTGACAATTATTAAATCAATTTATTAATCTATGACCCTCTAGGATTCCTATATTTAATAACACTAGTTTACAGCTGTTAACTGAGACAACAGGGCCTTAACATGGCTTTAACAGGACTGTAATACCCTTTTACCCAGCGAAAAATCTATAAAAATGGAACGCTTGGTTGATTTTTGAGCTGATGGTCTTATTGTTTTGTTTAAAGTCAATCTTTAAGAATAAACTATAAAACTAATTTCGGTTTTTAGGCGTGTATTTTTAATGATCGGATTTATGCCGGTCCAAATTGAATTTTGCCCTTTTTTTAGACTTTGACGAGGTGTAGCTCTAAACTAATGACTGGAACTCAATGCTGTGATAGAAAGTTAAAGGGCATTCTATTACCTATAAAATAAGTCTAAGATGACCAAAATCGGTTTACCAGAACAAAAGATAAAAAATAAAAAAGGGCCAAAAACGTTTTTTACACTTAAAAAAAAATTGACATCATAAAAAAAATTATAAGTGCCCATTTCTTAATTAGGGAGATGTTTTTTACCAGAAAATTAAGGTTGTCTTCAAGTAGGGTGACGTCGATTTTTTTTTGTAAACTAGTGTAATATTTGTGTTTATCATAATTTTTAGGACACGTTATATAAGCCATCATTTATCAAACATTTCAAATTTATAACAGGTCTTTAAATATCTGTCTTAAATTTGAAATGTATAAGGGTCATTCCACGTGAAACGTGACAGGCCAATTTGGGTCAAATCTCAGAATCAAGCGAAACTTTTTTTTTCGATAGAGGATTGAAATATAAGGATCGGTTTTTTTTTTTTTAACTCTTACCGCTTATTTTTAAAAAATATTTTTCTAACTAAGCTCCGATTTTTAAGTTATGCAGCACTTGAGACTCGTTTGAGTTATTTTAATATTTGGTATGCCAGTTTGTGGCATATCTTAATATCTTTCAGAAAAATATTTTTAAAAATTTTTAAATTTAAAATTAAGTATTTTTTAAGAGAATTTAAAATTAGAAAACTTCTGTACGCCGGAATACACGCGGTTTCCGAATAAAAAAATTATCCCCATATTGCTTCATCAATTCTTCACAAAGCGGTAAAATGAAATTGTTGTAATCGCAAGACGTACTAGTAAAGACAGCGATTTTAGTAAAAATCGGAGCTTAATTAGAAAAATATTTTTTAAAAATAAACGGTAAGAGTTAAAAAAAAAAACCGATCCTTATATTTCAATCCTCTATCGCAAAAAAAAAGTTTCGTTTGATTCTGAGATTTGACCCAAATTGGCCTGTCACGTTTCACGTGGAATGACTCATAATAAATTTTAAATATACTATCATGTTCACTTTTTTATCATTTGAGTCACCGGCACACAATATAATTATTCTCTTGCTCACACTGGGCATTATTTAATACTTGAATTCTATCAATTACAATTCCCAGGCATGTTTAATATTGTGTCATAAATTTAATAATTGTTAGTTAATTTATTCGTTAACCAATAATTTAACTGGTATTTAAGTTTGATAATATCACTCAAGTGTTATAAAAATTTCACGCAACATTCGATCATTTGACCTACTTCCCTGTATATTTTCTCCAGTGCCATGGATCTGGTTGACTGGCTCGGCTGCGTGGCAGTTGGCTGGGTTGCCTCGCCTCAGTTAGGCAGGCGCCCAGTCAGTCGACTCGGTCGACTACTCCATTAGCCTTTGGAGTGTAAAATTGTGCAAACAATTTCAATTATCCCCGAAGACGCGTTGCAGACTGCTAGTCTGGGTGCACAAAGGAAAAATTACATCTAAGCTTTGGAATAATGTATTTTATTATATTGATATAGATTGTAACCTTTTTAATTTTTTACATATTATTTTGTATACCTTATAGGTATTATCTGTAGCATTTCATTTATAACTTCACCTTTTAATTTCCTCCTTTATTCGGTAGAAATATATTTAGATATTGTTCTAATGCTTAGAATTCGTAATAGGTTCTAAATTTTAGATTACACCTTGTCTTAAAATAAATCCATTTTTTTTTATTTGAAATATTTTATTATTTAAAATTTTAGAATATTTCTTATAAACTTCTTTCAAAACCTGCGAATTTAAAACTTTTCTGAGATTTTTTTGCTGCTCTAGATTGTTGGTTATATTTTCAGTGCCGGAGTGGAAATGTGGTTGTGAAGCGGGATGACAGGGAGCAGAAAAGAAAATATGTATGTAATAATAAGGCCAGCGAAAACAAGTATTTTAATGGCCGCGGACACTGGCTTGTCTCTCGTTGCCGCCAATTCTCCGCGAAATTGGAGCATCTAGAATTTAGCCTGGCAATTGACTTGGATTCTGAAGTCTGGGCTTGGACCTCGGACTGGCTCCGAATTTAATAAAGCAACCAACTGGATCTGGACCAGAAGAAGCGCCGGCCAAATTGGGCCAACCAACTTTGAGTGAACTTTAAGCAGGGCACACACAAATTGCCAGCTTATGGCCAATGAATGCAAGACGTTGCATTGGACTGCCGAAAAAGGACGGGTTCGAGTACAAGTATCCCAGGAAGTCGGGAGGAGAAGATGGCGAGCACGAAAACGCAGAGCCGGAAATTGGCGGCCGCCATTGGCTTTAAAGACTCGGATGACTCGGACTTTTGCTGGCCACTTTTTGTTCATACATATAGAGTTTCCTCTTGCCAGCTGGCGGGGTTTTCATTCAATCATCCATTTATTTTTTGACCATTTTCCAAGACAACTTGGTGGTCACGATGTTGTGCGCAGGAGGAGAAACTCACCGTCTGTGGAAAACAGGAAAGGAGGAAAGCGAGGGCCTTAGTGCGCTAAGAAATTCTTTCAGCCGGAAGCGGAGAGATAACATTGTGTGTGTAAGTGTGTGAGTCAGTCTGACGCTTTGTATATAAATGCAAGTAATGCGGAAAATATGAAAAATGTTTGGCATGTAATAAAGGGAAGAAGAAAACGCAACAGCGGGAAGAAAAGCCCTCTACAAATATAGGAAAATATTCAGTGCAAATAATAATAAAGGACCATTACAAAGTGGCATGCGTTATAATTGAAAATAAATACGACAATGGCAAGGGCTTCTGGGGTATGGGAAATCGAAGAAAGGACCTTGAAGGAAGTGAAAACAAGAAGGAAAAACAAATAGCCAAGTAACTAATTGATGACTGAGCTGATCGTAGTTTCTTTTCCCCGGTTTTCTTTTAAATATGAACCATTGCAGTAGATTAACTTTCGCTTGGTCATCCAGTAATCAACAGCTTGAGCTACTGATTTGGAACTATTTCAAAAGTGAATTTGAGGTTTAGGGTGTTGATGTCAAGAAATGTTATATACTGACCATTTTGCGGTAGGATAATATTACTCACTTCTAATAAGATATTATTTACCTATAAGTTTTGTAGTAAACTGCAATTTCTGCTGAATTTTGAAGGCGTGTACTAGATAAGTCCGGACTTAAAATATATACAACCTGCAATAGAAAAAACCAGAGAGAACGCTATAGTCGGGTGGCCCGACTCTCAGATACCCGTTACTCAGCTAAAGGGAGAGCGAGGGAGATGGAGATATAAAACTTTGAGCGGGCATAACTTTTTAACGAATGGTCCGATTTGAAAAATTGCTACATTTCGATAGGTATAACTAATCACATTAAAATTGCATATTTACTTTTCCGAAATCTTTAAAAATGTGGGCGCCAGACACATTTTAGTATCGATTGTGGGCGATTATGGGCGATTGTGGGCGTTAGAGGGGGCGTATCGCTCGGCTGAAATAAACTTGCGCTGCGTAGGAAGCCCAAGAATATGTGTTGGTAATCCCAACTTTCTAGCTTTTATAGTTTCCGAGATCTCAGCGTTCATACGGACGGACAGACGGACAGAAGAACAGACTAACAGACGGACATGGCTAGATCGACTCGGCTAGTGATCCTGATCAAGAATATATATATAGGGTCGGAAACGCTTTCTTTTCCCTGTTACATACCTTTGCACGAATACAATATACCCTTTTACTCTACGAGTAACGGGTATAAAAATTGTGGGAAAGTGTCATTCAATTAGTTTGAAACTGACAGACGCGTAGATGTCTAGATCGACTTGTCTAGTGAAGCTGATCAAGAACATATGTGAGTTATAGGATCAGTGACGTCTTGCAAGCTTCTGACTGAAATTTGATTTATTTTCCAACCATCTCGCACTTCCTTTTGCTGAGTAACGGGTATTTGATAGTCGAGGTCATAGACTATAGCGGTGTCTCTTGTTCTTATTTTAAAGTTGGTTAGCTGAGTAACGGGTGTCTAATAGTCGAAGCACTCGGCTATAACGTTCTCTCATGCTTCAATTTCATAACTGTTACTGCAGTCCCTGACTATAATTAAGCATATAAAACTTACAGAATATTATCTGCACTTGCACTGTAATAGGAACCTTTCCATTCGTCCATCCCATCATGGACTCATGGACATCAATCGCCTTATGGGCGGTTCTTTTACAAACCGAACACTTTTTATTGGGTCATATTTTTGATTTGCCTGAAACTTTTTTTACACGTACTATTCGGAAAATAAGTAAACACGTGTATCAGGATTTGACCGAAAAAAAATTATTTTTTTAGTTAAAATTTTTTTAAGTTTGCCAAAAATCGTGAAATTTGAAAAAGTACCCTCTCATTGAAAATCTGTATCTCCGGTTATATGAATCCGATTGACATCATGTCTTCTGCATTAATTCCTCTAAAACCTCTACTTTCAAAATAAAATTTCTAAAAAAAAAAAAATTTTTAATTTCTTAAAAATAAAAAAAAATTAAGATTTAAAAAAATTTTTTAACCATTGCCCCCACAAAAAAAATATTTTTTTTTTATTTTAATACCTGCGCCCTATTGTTAGCTACAATCGGTTTTTGTGAAAAGTTGGAGCCATTTTTAGTTTTTTAAATATCGAATTTTTTTTAACAAGGCCTCGGCTTTTTTCTATGTAAAAACGTCGCAACAAGTAGGGCTACTCTTTTATTCTTGTCGGATCCTTATGGAACTCATGTTTTCTCATCGTTTACTAGTCCTTTAACAATTTTTAATGATTAAAAGTAAAGTTTTACGTGTTTTGACAATTTATAAATGACAAAAAGTAAAAATTCATTTTTTAATCCATAAAAAAAACACAATTATTTATTTAACCTTCCATTAAAAAATAAAATATTAAAAAATAATTATTTAAATATGTTAGAAAAAATACAAATTAAAAAAAAAATTTTTAATCCATTTAATAATTTTTTATTTTTATTAAATAATTTTTTTTTTTAAATTAAAAAAAAATATTTAAAAAAGTTAAAATAATTACAAATTACAAAAAAATAATAAATAAACAAATTTTAAAAAATTATTGTTTATGAAATGGAGGGTTAAATAAAAAATTGTGGTTTTTTTATGGATTAAAAAATGAATTTTTACTTTTTGTCATTTATAAATTGTCAAAACACGTAAAACTTAACTTTTAATCATTAAAAATTGTTAAAGGACTAGTAAACGATGAGAAAACATGAGTTCCATAAGGATCCGACAAGAATAAAAGAGTAGCCCTACTTGTTGCGACGTTTTTACATAGAAAAAAAACGAGGCCTTGTTAAAAAAAATTCGATATTTAAAAAACTAAAAATGGCTCCAACTTTTCACAAAAACCGATTGTAACTAACAATATGGCGCAGGTATTAAAATGAAAAAAAAATATTTTTTTTGTGGGGGCAATGGTTAAAAATTTTTTTTAAATCTTATTTTTTTTTTATTTTTAAGAAATTAAAAAAAATTTTTTTTTTAGAAATTTTATTTTGAAAGTAGAGGTTTTAGAGGAATTAATGCAGAAGACATGATGTCAATCGGATTCATATAACCGGAGATACAGATTTTCAATGAGAGGGTACTTTTTCAAATTTCACGATTTTTGGCAAACTTAAAAAAATTTTAACTAAAAAAATAATTTCTTTTCGGTCAAATCCTGATACACGTGTTTACTTATTTTCCGAATAGTACGTGTAAAAAAAGTTTCTGGCAAATCAAAAATGTGAAATTTTTTTTTTGGCCAAATCTGTTCGGTTTGTAAAAGAACGGCCCTTATGAAAGCCAATTCGAAATACTCGTGCCAATCGCACCAATTCCGAAGGGATGTGGACCTCCAACAGGTGAGCGGGCAGCTCAGATTATGCCCATCGGGCGGCTGAAGTGTAACCAATTAATTCCCTGCAGCTGTTGACGGATGGCCAACAATGCCCCGCTGCTTACCTAAGCCAACTTACATAACAAACAAATTATCCTGGCGACCAGGGGCCCACATAATTATGGAGACCCTGAGCCCAGGACCTCGATACACAAGGAGTCGCAATCCGCAGCAATCCGTACCCAAACGTCCAATTTCTGGCACATAATTTACGGGGGAAAAAAGAAAAATCGCTTTTCAATTGGACCCTGTGTTGGGGGTTCCTTTGAATTGCGATTGCCATGGGCAGGGGGCGGTGGGGGCTATATTTTCTTCGATCCACCGTCAGAGAACAACATCTGTGCTGTGTTTCGGAGGCGCAATGGCAAATGAAAATTCGAAAATTATTGCAGCAGCAGAAGGAGCCAGCAAAATTCCGGAGGCACGGTCCCAGTCACAGTCGCAGCATCATTGAAATGTTTTTGGCACTTTCGGCGTGAAGTTGCCGATGCCGATGTCGATGCCTTTGCCGTTATGATTATTATTATTATTGGCAGCACACCGCTCCAATTTCACCATACCCTAGCCCCGCCCCCTGAACAACAATGCATGGATGAATTCAGGAGTAATTTTCCGAGTCGACAAACGACAAATTTCTTTGCCTCTTTCGACACTTTCCAAAGGGGCGGGGGCCATACGTTCTTGCCCCGACTGCCGGTGCTGCATTTGAAATTTATGACTTTTTGACTATTGGCAACAGATTGTGGAGCGGCTTCATTATTTGGCCTGGAAAACTTTTGAATTTTAATTCGAAAATTATGCCCCATTCAGCCGTTTTAATGAACTGTACAGCGGGCCCAATTTCAATGACCTTTTTATGGCCTCGCCACCGTATGAGTAACGATTTTTGGGCTCTAATTAAGCCGTAAATACATTAAGCATTAGTATGCCCGAGTTTGGTCTTTGTATTTGGCCGTTAATTGAGCCAAACTCATTCGGCGAAAGTCAAACGATATAAATTGCAACTACACAGATAGAAAACAGATTGATTTTAACCGCAACATTTTTAAAAATATTTCAAATATCTGGAACCGTTTTTAAAGTTCAAAGAATACTGTTCAAAAAATACTAAATTTGGTTTTTTAAAATAGTATTCCCATAACTTTTATGAAATGATAAAATATCAAATAGATATTTTTTAATCATAATTTAACATTTATCATATCGGCTTTTTATTGATATGAAATAAGGAAGAAATAACCCTATTTTATGCAAATTTTTATACCCTTGCAGAGGGTATTATGATTTCAGTCAGAAGTTTGCAACGCAGTGAAGGAGACGTTTCCGACCCCATAAAGTATATATATTCTTGATCAGCATCACTAGACAAGTCGATCTAGCCATGTCCGTCTGTCCGTCTGTTTCTACGCAAACTAGTCTCTCAGTTTTAAAGCTATCGGGCTAAAACTTTCCCAAAAGTCTTATATCTATTGCAGGTAGTATATAAGTCGGAACGAGCCGGATCGGACAACTATATCATATATCTCCCATAGGAATAATCGGGGAACAAAATGTAAAAAAAATTTATCTTGGGTGGTTTTGAACCTAGAACCTCCTACTTTTGGTAATGCCATTTTTTATCTAATTCTGAATTTCGAATAAAATTTTATCAAAATCGGACGACTATATCATATAGCTGCCGTAGGAGCGATCGAAAAATTAATGGGAATATAATAGGAAATAAATTATTGCTTCGTTAACTTTTTTTGTATTCTCTTCTTCTCTGGGATATGAGTCTTTTTAAATGTTTTCGTTTTTAATTTTATCAATATCGAACTACTATATCATATAGCTGCCATAGGAACGATCGGAAAATTAGTGATTTATAGGAATTATCTGCAAGGGTATATAAGCTTCGGCTGGCCGAAGCTAGTTTCCTTTCTTGTTTTTTTTTGTGCCTTTTAAGCTTACATGTTTTTTTTTTAATTTAGTTATACCGAAGCCTATACCATTTTATTTAAGACTCAAAAAAAGTATATACTTGGTGGACATTATGTTATTATGTGACAGGGTCATTAGAAAATTTGTAATGTAAATTTTGTATGTTGGTGTATCTTAAAATCAACTGCTTGAACGGAGGAATTGAAAAAAAAATTAAATTTGAATTTTTGTCAAAGATTCTAAGAATAAAACGAATGACTTGATTTTTGAGTTTTTTTTTAATTTTTAACAATAATAAAAATTATATTTCACCACATTGAAGGTTAATCGAGTTTTATCTATTTTAAAAATAAATAAAATAAAAATGCTCGCAAACGTTTGCAATAAAATATCAAAATGTTTAGTGGTAGGAAATATTTTAGAATTATAGATAAGATTTGTATATATGTACGTATTTTTTCCTGTACAGTGTTTTTCTAAGCACGCACAGGACATAGAAAACCGGACTCTCGACTCCCCGAAGAAGTTAAGTATGTGCTCAGCAATGCGTGCTGTGATTCGCCAAAAACTAAAATGAACCCTACCATTTTCTTAGGCGACACGTAAATACGCTGCTAATACATACATATATGAACTTCAAAACTAGCATTTTTAGGATATTTTAGTAGCAAATTGGTTTCCAATCATAGCGTTGAGGTATTATAAATATTAATTATTAACGTAATAATTAAATAAATAATTTACATTCCATTTCAACCATCATCAACAGACTAACTTTTTGAAAAATTGGTTTAAAAGAAACCCAAAAGGAAGATTAAGCATAAAATCTTGCGAACGGAAGACATAGTTTAAGAGAGGTATAAAAATGTTTTATTAGGTAAATAAATGACTTTTTTTATTTGTATGAGAATTTAATTTCTATGCCATTAAGGAATAAAAATTAATTTATAGAAACGAAACACGATAAATACGATTAACAAAATTTTAAATAAAAGCTAAAAAAGTCAATGCGAAATTTAAGGTTCCCGAATTTCCGAGGGTATTTCCCCGGCCCTCCAACAATGTTGCTGCCATATTTTACAGCAGCAGCTACAGGCAACAGTGGCGTGGGCAAGAAATCGAGTTAGTTGCCAACATTTATGCGCGTTTCCGGTTGCAATTGTCACGGGACCGGGACCCAACCGAAACATAGCGATGGGGGCGGCGGGAGACGAGGTGCTTCGGATCGGATCGGGAACTCCGGGCGATGCAGGACAGACTTTGGCCCCACATAAAATATCTGATTTTATGCATTTAGCTGGCCAAGTGCACACACAAACTTTTAATTTTATTTCGGCCGTCTGCGCGAAGCCAAGAGCTGAAGTCGGTCTTGCCTGTCCATCGGGCATTTTATGGTCCCTGGCCACCTGGCTCAAGTATATCGACCATTGGCGACTTAAAGCCGGAGAAGAGTGCAACTTTGTGTCACAATTATGCTTGGCAATTAATTTCGATTCGCGGGTGCATTAGTGCGAACCGAAGACGAGTTACAAATTACTACACCGCTCCGCATATCGCACCTGCTGCCGCATTGTAAATTATGCTGCCGAATGATGCTGGCAGTGGCTTATCTGCACCGAAGCACAAAGCAAGTTTGTTGGCCAACGCTTATCGCTGCGTTAGCCAAAAACTTAATGCCTGGCTCGATGGCGATTAAATTGCAATAACAGAAACAGAAAACGGCAGAAAATCCACCCAATCGTCCGCACTCAATAGTCGGGATATTTGTTGTTCAAAAAATGTTACATCGCCGCAAATGTGTTTTTCAATTATCACCGGGATTATGTTAATTTGCGCTTCTTTCCAGCGCTTTCGCAACCGCAACAAATCGCCGATTTATGTGCATTTAGTAAGTAGATTTTACAGATTTTACACATGTTATGGCATTAATTTATGGTTATGCGAGTGGATGAGTGCTGGATTTTATGTTGGATGTAATGGTCACGATAAGAGCATGACTTGATGACGAAGTCTTTATACGCACGGGCTTTAATTGAGTTTAAAAATGTCATGTTCGATGGAATGTATATAAACTAGGTATTTGAATGCAGTTTTTTTTTAATTTGTAGCTAAATTTTCATATAAAAATTATAACATTTTAATTAAAGCTGTTTTATTTATTTACTTGTTATTGCTGTTTTTTGTCGGATTTCTTGACTATAACTTCATTGCAAGTATAAGTTTCCATTCGATCGAGGGTCAATAAATAGCAGTTAATATGAACCAGAACAGATTGCTTCCCACAACTTCCGTCCATTTTTTTGGGTTTTTTTCGGGAAACAAGAAAGGCCACCAGTTAATATAAGTTTGATTCCACTTGTAATGAATCTTTCGAACTATTTCTTTATGCTGCACTCACAAAAGGAAACTTTCGCAGCGACACAGATTTCGTTCCGAACCATTCTGTTCCATTTACTGACATAGTTCTGTGGGGAATTTCGGTGCTAGTTTCGCACTTTCAGCAGGAAAAGCTCGTCATTTAATTACAATGGGGGCAGAAAGTGGGGACTGGGCATAGAAGAGACATTCCATTTGGCCGGCCAACATGAAAGTATCCAAGTTTAGGCAAATTAAATTACATACTTTAGTTTCGGGGGGCCAGACACCAAATCAAAGATGCGGCAATGTGTTAACCATGGCCAAGTTACGGACAATTCGGATTAGCAAACACAAAATATCTTAAATTATTTTGCCAGTCGGTCCGAGTGAATTCGGAACTTTGGCTCCTGCCGTTGCCACACTTTGACACATTTTGTTGATTTTCTTGTTGCTGCGTGGGTGACGCCCACGGGGCGCATTAGAAATGTTAGAAATGGAATGGAAAGGCCGGCCGGGGCATGTTGGGATTGTTTGATGCTTTTAGCTAAAGGGCCAATATTGATTTCGATCTTAATTAACTTTGGCACATTTGCAGCAGCCTCCAGCTCCGCCCCCCTCCTCCGGCCCCTCGGATGGCAAAAACAAAAAAGAAAAAATAAACAGACAAAAAAACACCGGAGACGCTCGGACATTTCTCCCATAGAGGTTTATTTGTGCTTGTTTTCTCTTTGGGTTGCTCCTTTTGCTAATTTGTTTGTGTGCACGTCTCTGTGGCGGTTATTTTTGCACTAGAAAAAAAGATTACGGATGTAGTTAATTTTATAATGGTGGTGTTCTCTTGTGGTATATCCTTTCAGATTTTTAAAAATTCGCGCTCTATTTCAAATTTTATGTTGTTACTCGGATTGTTATTGTCTCATACAATTTTTGTTTTTGTCTTTGTTTTGTTTTTATAATCGCAACAATGTAAGGAGTAGTGGGTTAGTGTTAAATTGTATTTTTGGTTAATAATTCAGTTGTATTTTGTATCCGGTGTACAATTATTAACTTTTAATATTTAAAACGGATCGTTTAAAAAATTATTTAACCTAAAATCCTATGTCTTTCAGTAAACGTGAGAGGCAGAGGATGGGGCGACTATCTAGAACTGGATTCCGTTTCTCCAAGTGGACTGCTGACTTTCAAAACATATTGGTCTATTCTTGACCCCAAAATAGAGTTTTTTTCCTCCGTGTTTCATCGGGATCCCACCCATCTATGTTCAGTTTGCGGAATATTCTAAAACGCAGCTCAAATGGGTGTCAACCCTTGGCAAAAAGTTTCCACTGCGGCCAGTCTGCTTTTGGTTTTACCTCAGTTGTATCGCACACAATAATGGCTCTTATTGCGTTTGTGTGTGCGAGGGCCCTGAACTTTTGCCATTATCAGTGTTTGCCACCAGGACAACCCACCCGACCTCTAGCCTCGAACCACAACCCCTTCTCTCAGGTCCGCACTGATATGGTATTTTTTGATTGGTTTTACAGGGACTTCAAGTGGCGTTCGCTTTGCGTTTTAATTGCCAACTGAATTTTTGCAACACTCTGTGTGGGGTGGACTGCAAACAAATTTAAGCAAATATTTTTCTAGGCTTTTGTCTGCAACTGCCAAAAAGAGTGAAGAGTGCTGATGTGACTGCGAACTGCTCTTCTCCTGGCAAATCCAATCAAAGAATCTTCCCATTTCTCTTTTGGCTGCAGATTGATTGGTCTGAAAAGTTGGTTTCCTTTATATAGTTCTTCGCTCTATCCGTTCCACTTTTTTTTGAGCCAGTACAGCTCGGAAACCCTCAATGGTGACAGAATAGCAGTAAACGAGGGATTGTTGCAGATGATTCGGCAAACTACCCTATATTTAAATATTTGTTTAATTTAATTTATAAACTATATTATTTTCAGACCACGATCAGCATAAAAGTTCTAGGGACAAATATCATATTACATTTTCCTGTATATATTTATAAATTTCGACACCCAATATCTGTCCTCGAATTCCTAAGAATAATTTCTTATTGTTAATATCGTTACTATAGTCGTTTCTCTCCACCTCCATATGGTTGCGCAAAACTTTTCAATCTGACCCCATTCAAACAATTCACTTGCGCTATTTGCGCAACGGCTGCTAGGGTCATTATTAATTGATAATTTGTTAATTAAAATCACTTCGGCAGGCACATTGTTATGCGCAACATCTTAGCGCGCTGACTTTGATGTGACCTTAAGTAGGCATAATTATAATGCATATTGAAAGCCATATTCGGGAATTGAGCACTGCGTATTTATTTAATTACAATTGGGCAACTTTCAACTTGAATGGCTGCCCCCTCCCATCGACGAAGGCACAAAAGGCCAAATGCGGACAAAAGCTCAATGAAAAGGCATTTAATAATAATATTAGTCAACCGTTGGCTGAGTTGCCTAGCGTTTAATTAATGAAAACGAAATTTTGGGGCGCTTGTATGGAAATGTTTAAAGTGGCCAGGAGTAAAAGGGCGGCGAAAGTGAAAGCAAACGCGGGAAAAATAGGAAACAAGGCCAACGTCTTTCAAGCATTCTTTATTTTGTATTTTTCCGACTGGCAGTACAAAACTTTTAATTAAACAATTTCTGGCCTGGCAACGCCGAAAAAATAAACTTCTTACGACAAATTGCATAAAAAATAGAAGCAATACAAGCCGCACAACCCGAGTTATAGCGTCACATTAGAAAGTCCGCCCGGCATTTAGATCTAATTAAATTTCTGACTTTTTCCGTTGTCATGCAAAGCCGAATAAATTCGGGCACATAGATCCCCAGATTCCCCAGTCGCAGCCAAGGCGTGTAGCTCTATGGCAACAGATGAGCGGAGGGCTTAAAGCCCGAGAAAGAAAAGAAGTTGACAGAAAGTTTTAATAAGGCAAGCGGACACAGGAGGGCACCGAAAAATAAACAAAAAATAAATAGTACGACTAGTGGAAGTGGGCAAATAGAAAACGCAACGGGGCGAGTTGAATTTTCAGGCAGGAGGCATTCATTAGAAAATTTCTGGCCAGCTATAATTAAAGTTTACTTTGCCCTGTCCGTTGCAGCAGCAACTTTTCTACTATTTTTTGCTTGACTTATTTATTTATTTTTTTTTTGAGTTTGGAGGAGCCAGCGAGCTAGCTGCAAAAGTCTGATAAAAAACTTTATGGGCGGGGTGAGTTTGGGCCATGATTTTCAAAAAGACATTACACATTACGAAGCTTAGAAGCGGGAGCAGCAGCCACAACAGCAACAGCAGCCATTAAATTGACATCGTTTGCATTTATTTGGTTTCATTCGGCATTTTGCCTGACATTTTAGCATAGAAATTCGACAGGAGGTTGGACAGAGGACCATGGAAAAAATTTCCATAGCCGCGGCCCGCTTCGAGCGCGTGGGCCAACCCTTTTGATGTAACCACGCTTTTGACTGGCGAAATCAACACCGCAAAATGCAAGAAAAAAACACGAAAAAACTGCTAGCTGCGGGGTATGAATCCTCAAATACCCTTGTTAACCAAGTATCCAGGGGCAGGCAGGGGATATATTTTTACTATTTTTGGCACAGTCGAAGCGAGTAAATATTGTTCAAGAATAACAGCCCTTCCCCAGCAGGCCTTTAAGAAAGGCGCATTCAATCATAATACAAAATACACGCTTATGTTTACTTTCACATGCTTTGGATACCAAAATGCAAATAAACAATTATGATTTTTATACTTTATAATTGATTAATTTAAAAGCAAAACCCAAGATTGAAATGTGATACTTGATAATAAATCGATGATAAATATAACAAAATAACACATTTTATGTCAATAAACCCCTGTTATAAAAAAATAAAATTAAATTACATAAGTTGAGATTAGATAAATGTACCATGAAACTAAATTCATATTTGCACATACTTACCTAGATTTTTATTATTGATTTTCCATGCACTCTTCAAGCTTATGTATCCTTTTGCTAGGGTATAGCAGCGAAAAGGGACACCAGCAAGATGGTAACGCTTACGGAAAACAAAAGGCAAGTCCTGCTCCAGCTGGCACTTTTGCCCTCCCGCTGCTCGCCTTTTGCTTTTTGTTTGTGGCCGTGTCATTTTTACAGACTAAATTAAAATATCTGGCCCGAAAAAATGGCGGTCTAATTTACATTTGTAAAGCAAATGCCAGAAGCCTTTCTCCGTCGGCCGAAAGGAGGGCAGCCAAATCTTAATCACTGTCAAGTTCAAACGCCCCGAGCTCATGAATATCAATGACAATCCTGAGCAGGGACACTTGCGAGCGTTTTCCTCCGTTCAGGTTCAGTTTAGCGTATCAAATTTGAGAGTGGCCAAGTGTTAAATGAATTTTTATGCATATTTATTTTGGTATATGAAAACTGCGATTTCCGGCTCTGGTTTCGGGCCAATGGGGGGGTTTGGGGTCGGGTATAAAGTACTCTCAATGCCGTTTGACATTTTATTTAATAAAAATAAATTGAGTTTACTTTGTTTGGCCCGTGCACATGGATTGAATGCGTTTGTATATTTTGCTCTTAATTAATTTTTAATGACATACAATTTCGTGTATTTATCAGCAATTTAATGCCCAAATGCATAACGGTAAATTTGCGAACTGAGTGGTCAGCATGAGGCAAACCACTCGCCCGGATCCAGTTAGTTTAACTATTGAAAATCATTTTCCTTTTCTATAATTCGAACTATATACACGGCACATGTTTGCCGAATTTGTATTTACCCCTGGGTGATGGGAAATGAATAACAAATTAAGAGCTTAACTGGAGGCGAACGGTACTATTTAATTAAATTCGGTATTTCGGGTGCATTCCTAAACATACGTTTATATAGGGGGGTTCCTAAACCAAATAACCCTGCAGACTAATTTTTAATTTTTGTGCCATTAATAGTATCTTGCATTTTTATTGTTGCTATCGTTTCAATCAATGAACAAAAATAAAACAGATAGCTTTGGTCTCGTTATTTATAATTAAAATTATTATTATATCCTTTCACAGTTTGTAACGCAGTGAAGGAGACGTTTCCGACCCCATAAAGTAGGGGAGAGTAGGGTAATGTGGCGAGTAGGGTAATGTGGCGAACTCGTCGAATCTCATATATGACGTCACGACAAAAATTCCAAATAAATGTAGTCGTCTCCCCTTATCGTGTCGACAATGTTTTTACAGTAATAGTAATAAGAAGTCCCGTAATTTGTTCGTGAGGTAATTTTCGCTAAAAATGTGGTGCGCAAACTAGCAAACATATTCAGTTTACTTGTGTTTCAGCAGTGCCAGAGCAAAGATGAGTGGAAAATAAAATCAGGCAAATATATGCACGTATACATTAGGGTTGGTAAAAAAATCGATAGCACTATCGATACTATCGATGGTTTAAAAATTTATAATACATCGATGGTTTGGGCCCACAATCGATACTATCGCTCAGAAAAATAAATCCATTTTACATGTCATTTTTGGTATATTTTAAGAAACAAAAAAGTATTTTAAAGTATATATTTTAGGACACGACGGTATTTCCATGTCTAGGGCTCAATATTAAATTTTGTTTCACTTTAATCGCAGTAAAATTAAGATCGTTTTTTTTCTCATACTTTTATGATACAAGCATTAATTTTCTATTATTTCTTTTTTTATTATTTGTCTTAATTTTTGTAATTTGTTTTTTATTTTCTTTAATTTTCGATACTATCGATAATATCGATAGTGACCACCATCGATAGCCAAAAACATCGATAGTGGCCACCATCGATGTTTTAACAACCCTAGTATACATAAGATCTTTATCAACAGTTTTTGGTACTTTGCTTTTTTTTCTTTTGCGCCGTTTGAGAGTGACCCCGTTTTTGCTACAAGTCTACCTGGTAGGGTAATGTGACGAACTTTTTGTAGGGTAATGTGACGAACTTTTTTTATTCAAGAATTTTAATTGTTATCGTTGATTATGTGTAAAAAAAATATAATAATACCAGATAACATTTACTGCTGCAGTTTTATTGTTGTTTTGTATATTTTTTAGTAGTGACGTCAGTTGAATTAAATTAAAAAAAAAATTTCATTTTGACAAATCTTTTTTTTTGAAAGTTTGGGCATTATCTTATTACTTCTTTCTTTTCCATATCGAAAATAACTTTTACGTAAATTATATTTAAAAAAATATTTTTTTTTTTTGTAAAAGGGATGGTTTACGCCAAGCGCCGTGGGATTTGGCTGCGTTGGAATTTCGACACCAAATTTTGCAGAAATATGCTCAATAGATGTAAGCAACTTTCTGCGTTTACACTTTTGAAAAATATTGATTTTTGGGGAAGTTACATTAAAGAACAAATCGTTCGCCACATTACCCTACCACTTTTGAAAGTGCAAAAAAAGCAGGGTTCACGCCAAACACTGTGGGATTTGGCTTCGTTGGAATTTCGACTCTAAATTTTACAGAAATATGCTCAGTAGATGTAAGCAACTTTCTGCGTTTACACTTTTGAAAAATATTGATTTTTAGAAAAGTTACATTAAAAAAACGAATCGTTCGCCACATTACCCTACTCTCCCCTATATAATATATACTATTTAATATATACTATATAAATTCTTGATCTTCTGTATGTCTGTTTCTATACCGTTTGAGAGCTCAGTTTAAAAGCTAGCGATCTGAAACTTTCACAGTCTTCCTAAAACATGTGTACGCAGCTCAAGTTTAAAACGAGCACCGATCGGACGTGTATATCCTATAGCTCCCATAGGAACGATCGGATAGCTTTTAAAAATTTAACATATTTCGCGCAGTGTAAAAGCAATTGACATGAATCTTTCCAAATCTTATTCTTTTATTCTTTTATGCGTCTAATCCAGTAGCTCCTATAGGAGCAAAAGGGTGAACAATTTTAACATTTTATGTTTATATACCCTTGCAGAGGGTATTATGATTTCAGTCAGAAGTTTGCAACGCAGTGAAGGAGACGTTTCCGACCGTATAAAGTATATATATTCTTGATCAGCATCACTAGACGAGTCGATCTAGCCATGTCCGTCTGTCCGTCCGTCTGTCCGTCTGTCCGTCTGTCCGTCCGTCTGTCCGTCCGTTTCTACGCAAACTAGTCTCTCAGTTTTTAAGCTATCGGGATGAAACTTTCCCAAAAGTCTGCTTTCTATTGCAGGTAGTATATAAGTCGGAACGAGCCGGATCGGACAACTATCACTATGGACGGCAGTCCATGTAGTGACGAAGCGCACAAGGAGAGTGTGCGAAGGCGACTACTATTATATAGCCGCAAAATTGAAAATCTGCTGTGATAGTCCGATCGTAATGAGTAATACACCAAATTAAAGGTATTGCTAAAACTTAAAGGATTGCATACCAAGACCTCAAGAAAATCAATTGGTTTGGGAGGGAGAGCGGTGAAAGTGTAAAAGTGAAAATTTAGAAATTTGGATCTGTTGGGGCCGGTGGGGATAATTGGCCCCCAGGACTACGTTAGTTGTATTGCTACTGAAAATGCGCTTAATATGAGGGGTCATATCAGAAAATCGGACGCTCCGTTCAAAAGTTATAGCCAAAATAAGATTTTCTTCTTCTTCCCAAAATGAAAATTTAATTCTGTTTGTCAGTTTGTCAGTTTGTCCAAAATATGTTTTTTAAGTTCTGAAAATTTGATATGACGTTCATCACATCGATATAAAAAACTTTTGTTCTACCACTTTTGGAAAAACCCGCTAGTTTAGCGGGAAAACAGCTATAAATAGCTATAATTCGGAAAGCCGTAACTTCTATACTACTAAAGCTACAGACTTGTGCTGCATCTCGTTTGAAAGGTATTTTTAAATGCTATATGCAATTTGTGTAAATGTAATAGTTAAAAAGATATAAACAAAAGAAAATTTGTTTAAACTTTTTTCTTAGCTTTTTTTAAATTTTCTCAAAAACGGCTCTAACGATTTTCCTTACAACTTTAAACTGTATAGCCCTTGAGATTCCTTAAATTTTGGTATATAACACATTACTGTAAAAATCACGTTTAAAAGTTATTAAGAAACGAAAATAGCCACTTTTGCCAGCTCATAACAATTAATGCTGCCTAAGGGCCGTTCATTTACGAGCCGAACAGATTTGGGCCAAAAAAAATTTTTACATTTTTGATTTGCCTGAAAATTTTTTTTACATGTTCTATTCGGAAAATGAGCAATCACGTGTATCAGGATTTGTCCGAAAAAAAATTATTTTTTTAGTTAGAATTTTTTAAAGTTTTCAAAAAATTGACAAATTTGAAAAAGTACCCTCTCATTGAAAATCTTTATCTCCGGTTATATGAATCCGCGTGACTTCATGTGTTTTGATTTAATTCTTCTAAAACCTCTTCTTTAAAAAAAAATGTAAAAAAAAATAATTTTTTTTTTCTTAAATATAAAAACAAATTAAGATTCTAAAAAATTTTGTATTTAAATTTTTTTTTTATAAATCAATATATGCGCCATATTGTTAGTTACAATCGATTTTTGTAAACAGTTGGAGCCATTTTTAGTTTTTAAAATATCGAATTTTTTTTAAAATGGCCTCTGCTTTTTTTTATGAAAACACGTTGCAGCAAGTAGGGCTACTCTCTCACTCTTATCGGATCCTTATGGAATTCATGTTTTCTCATCGTTTACTAGTCGTTTAACAATTTTTAATAATTAAAAGTTAAGTTTTAAGTGTTTTAACAATTATTGAATGACAAAAAGTAATTTTTTAATCGCGAAAATCCTCATACTGAACCCTCCTCGAGGGTGCCGACTGGAAATGGCGCTACAGTGCTTGCAATATATCAGGCGGCGTTCAGCTAAGATCAGGGGTCAATCCTATGTGCTCTAGTTTTTTAATAACTAACTTATATGGGGATGACTTTTGGTCATGGTATGAGGTATACTAATATGTAAATTAAACCCAGGGTATAAATTGTCCCTTTAAAAACTTCTGATATCAAACAAAAACACCTCTTAACGAGGTAAAAAAAATAGTGACGACCGCACCTTCAACATACAAAAGATCTGATATCATATTTTGTGACGAAAAATAACACTTTCTAAAATTTACTTTTTCGGCACGCTACAATAGAAAATGTTCGTGTGGGTAAAATCTTATAAATTTGTCTGAAGCGGGCCGAATGAGTAAATTTTAGAAAGTGTTTCTACATTTCGAAAGGTATTGATAAGCACAACAAAACTGCATTTTTACTTTTCCAAAATATTTAAATTTTTAAAATCGTTTATAAGCTAATGCGGGCGTTAGAGGGGGCGTGGCACCTTCTGGAAACAAATTTGCGCTGCGTAGGAACTCCAAGAATCTTCATGCCAAATACCATACCTCTAGCTTTTATAGTTTCCGAGATCTCAGCGTTCATACAGACGGACATGGCTAGATCGACTCGGCTAGTGACCCTGATCAAGAATATATATACTTTATGGGGTCGGAAACGCTTCCTTCTAGCTGTTACATACTTTTGCACGAATACAATATACCCTTTTACTCTACGAGTAACGGGTATAATTAGTGATTAATAGGAATTATCTGCAAGGGTATAAAAGCTTTGGCTGGCCGAAGCTAGCTTCCTTTCTTGTTATTTATAAAATATTTAGTTGTTTATTAATTCATGTTGCTATGCTAGTCAAGTTATCATTCGTGAAATCTGCAAGGGTATTAAAACTTGCTTGCCGAAGCGAATTTCCTTCCTCGTTTTACTATAACCTCCAACGCTTGGGAATAACCTTTTTTTAATAATTCTGAATTTCGATTTTAATTTGATGGAAATCGGACGACTATATAATGGCCTTTGTTGGTTTTTATTCGGGGGTGTCACAGAAATCTCTTCCAACCAAATTTCCCCTTAAAAGCAAATCTCGGTGTCACAGAAACCGTTTGAAAATCAAGTACACGGTTTTAAACCAACCGAATAGTAGGCTTTGAAGCAAATGTTCCGAAAATCTGAGCAAATTTACTCCGAAACTCTTAGAAAACTCTTCCGATTCTGTGACACCTACGGTTTTGATGGGTTGGTTTCCAAACCAACCGTACCCAAATCCTTCGCCGGTTTCTGTGACACCCCAGATTGTATTCTCTTCTACTCTGGAATTTGATTTTTTATTTATATTTCAGAATTTCGAATAAAATATTCAGTAATCGGTCGACAATATTTTATAGCCGCCGTAGGAAGGATATAAAAATGAATGTCAAAATAATAAGAAATTTAACATTTGGTAATTTTTAATTTAATAGGAATTATATGCAAGAGTATACTCTATATATCGACTGGCCGAAGTTAGCTTCCTTTCTTGTTATTACTCGCTTACAAAACATCATTCGTTTACTATAATAAAAGTATTAGCATTACGAAAAGTGACAATTTGTAATTTGTTTCTAAGTTGATAGTGGAATGCATTTTTGCATTTTTATATCTTTGCAAAGGACTTGATCGCCGAAAATGTGATCAAGTATAATATATATCAAACAAAAACACCTCTTAACGAGGTAAAAAAAATAGTGACGACCGCACCTTCAACATACAAAAGATCTGATATCATATTTTGTGACGAAAAATAATTTTACATTCGAAAATATAAAAACACTTTCTAAAATTTACTCATTCGGCCCGCTTCAGACAAATTTATAAGATTTTACCCACACGAACATTTTCTATTGTAGCGTGCCGAAAAAGTAAATTTTAGAAAGTGTTTTTATATTTTCGAATGTAAAATTATTTTTCGTCACAAAATATGATATCAGATCTTTTGTATGTTGAAGGTGCGGTCGTCACTATTTTTTTTACCTCTCTTAACGAGTGTTTTTGTTTGATATCAGAAGTTTTTAAAGGGACAATTTATACCCTGGGTTTAATTTACATATTAGTATACCTCATACCATGACCAAAAGTCATCCCCATATAAGTTAGTTATTAAAAAACTAGAGCATATAGGATTGACCCCTGATCTTAGCTGAACGCCGCCTGATATATTGCAAGCACTGTAGCGCCATTTCCAGTAGGCACCCTCGAGGAGGGTTCAGTATGAGGATTTTCGCGATTAAAAAATTACTTTTTGTCATTCAATAATTGTTAAAACACTTAAAACTTAACTTTTAATCATTAAAAATTGTTAAAGGACTAGTAAACGATGAGAAAACATGAATTCATGAAAAACATGAAAAAATAATTTTTTTTCGGACAAATCCTGATACACGTGATTGCTCATTTTCCGAATAGAACATGTAAAAAAAATTTTCAGGCAAATCAAAAATGTAAAAATTTTTTTTGGCCCAAATCTGTTCGGCTCGTAAATGAACGGCCCTTAGGCAGCATTAATTGTTATGAGCTGGCAAAAGTGGCTATTTTCGTTTCTTAATAACTTTTAAACGTGATTTTTACAGTAATGTGTTATATACCAAAATTTAAGGAATCTCAAGGGCTATACAGTTTAAAGTTGTAAGGAAAATCGTTAGAGCCGTTTTTAAGAAAATTTAAAAAAAGCTAAGAAAAAAGTTTAAACAAATTTTCTTTTGTTTATATCTTTTTAACTATTATATTTACACAAATTGCATATAGAAGGCGTTTATAGCATTTAAAAATACCTTTCAAACGAGATGCAGCACAAGTCTGTATCTTTAGTAGTATAGAAGTTACGGCTTTCCGAATTATAGCTATTTATAGCTGTTTTCCCGCCAAACTAGCGGGTTTTTCCAAAAGTGGTAGAACAAAAGTTTTTTATATCGATGTGATGAACGTCATATCAAATTTTCAGAACTTAAAAAACATATTTTGGACAAATGACAAACTGACAAACAGAATTAAATTTTCATTTTGGGAAGAAGAAGAAAATCTTATTTTGGCTATAACTTTTGAACGGAGCGTCCGATTTTCTGATATGACCCCTCATATTAAGCGCATTTTCAGTAGCAATACAACTAACGTAGTCCTGGGGGCCAATTATCCCCACCGGCCCCAACAGATCCAAATTTCTAAATTTTCACTTTTACACTTTCACCGCTCTCCCTCCCAAACCAATTGATTTTCTTGAGGTCTTGGTATGCAATCCTTTAAGTTTTAGCAATACCTTTAATTTGGTGTATTACTCATTACGATCGGACTATCACAGCAGATTTTCAATTTTGCGGCTATATAATAGTAGTCGCCTTCGCACACTCTCCTTGTGCGCTTCGTCACTACATGGACTGCCGTCCATAGTGATAGACCCCTGTCATAAAAACTGTACAAAATGTATGAGAAAATGCTAGGAAAATATTGAAGCATCTTTGATTTTGATCTTCTACTTTGGGATACATTTTTTTTTTACATTCATACTATATAAATACATTGATTTAAAATATGGATAATATCGTGTACCCTTTCAACCAACTTTCCGAAATCTTTTTAACTTGTAGGGCATTTGTGTAAGATGTTTCCTTTAGTAAAGGTATCAAAGCCAGTGATTTGAAAAAGTGCTCTAGATCTTCGGACTTCATTCGCTGATTCTTGAGGTCAATTAGCATTACGCTAATAACTGGACGAAAACCCCGCCGGAAAACCGACCCAGTTCTAGTTGTAGACCCAGTTCCATTTCCATTTCCCCTGGCCGTTGCCACCCAGCTATTAGAGCACAATTTTCAAATGTGTGCTTGGCTTGCACTTTGGCTTAATGCTTTCATTCGAGTGGCCCGCATGCTCAACTTGCATTTAAGTGCAAAACTTTCTAATTATGTGCCCAGAGAGTGAACTAACCAACGAGAATGGGCTTGATGTTGATGCGATGTTGATGTTTATACTGATGACGACTTGAGACTGCAGTGGCAGTGGAATGGCGACTACAACACGCTCTCAGAGAATTAATAGACTGTAAATATGTTAATGATGCGAGTTGTATGTTTGGCTTTGAGCGCCATTTTTATGTATTCAAGGGACCCTGCTGAAAAGGTTGCTGCCCCAGGCATTAATAATAATCACAACAATAATGAGAGGCAATAAAAATATTAAATTCGCCACTAAATTCAAATGGCCGACGACGGATCCTTTGGACCACTTTGACCTTGTCCAGTTATTTATTGTGTGTATCCCGCCATGCCTAGTGCTAATTTAAATTTATTGTGCCCTAGCAATTTCCAAGTGGCCCCGCTATAAATTTCAAATGCTAAGCCGCCGCTCAAGCCGCAATCATTAATTATAATTCATTGGAGCTGGTTATGCAGCCCCGAGAAGTGCTCTTCACTCATGGCCCGAACACTGGGCCCTTTGATGAAATGCGTAGAATGGAGTCCACAATCCCGACAACAGTAAATCGATTATGTCCAACAGCAAAAGGGTCTATGCATCGCACACTAACTGGCGCCAACTGTGCACTTGCAGAAAGGTACAAGCCTAAACGCAGGGAAAATAAATATACAAAATATGATATCAATGAAATTTTGTATTCACGATAATATTAAATATCAAAAATTAAATATAACAACTAATCTTTTATTTAGTTCCTAAACATCATAAACAGTTTATAATCCAATAACAAAGTAATCATCCTAAACTCCTCTATAATATGTTGATATGTAAGTAAAAATCTAATTACCGATTATTGATTTTTGATTAGTACTTATTTGGGTTGTTCCAAGCACACAAGGCAATCTGTACAACAGTCCCTGAATAATATTTATTATTATTGCAGTGTACTTTTAGAGCGTACTGCAGTTCGTTTAACGAAGTTGTCGTCCAGCTGTCATTGGAACTCTAGTCGTAGTCCTGCGGTCCCGGCCACTGACGATGAGCGGCAACTTTTCATGCCTGGGCCGCTCCAAAAAATTACACATGTAAATTGCATGTGCAAACCGCAAAACGAGTTGTGCCATTTGGTGTGTGTGCGTTGCCAAATAAGGTGTCAATAAATTGTGCAGCCAGGACAACTAGACAACCATACAGCCAGACAACCAGGCACTTCTACTGCTGATGTTGCCTGCGAGCGTTTAATTTGCAAGTGTCAAATGTCAATAGATTGCTGTTGCCGATGCTTGGCGCCGCATTAAAGTGCATTATTATGGCCCAGAGCTAGTGACAAGGATGCCGATGACAGCGGCGACTAAGCCCAAGTCAAACAATGCATAATGAAAACGAAAATGAGAGGGATGCGGATGGGGCTGGGCGGAGGACGATGATGACCCACCCACACATGGCAACCCAAATGACCTGACCCTTTGGAGCTCGCCTTCGACTGCGGCGCCAGATGCCGAAAACTTTAATTACAACGCACGACCATCTAAATCTATTATTTGGCAACATTCGGGCGTCGGCGATTAAAAATTAATTTGACACTTTGCGCTTGCATGTCAAAGTATGCGAGAGGCCCTGTCCAAAACTTTTTCCAAGCGCTTAGCTTGCATAGTAATTAATGAATGCTGTGGGTGGGAAAGTGGGGAAATCGGTGGGAGAGCGGGAAAGCGGCAAAGCGGGGGAACTGCAATGGCCATAATTAACGCGTTTCGTGTGCGACAAATGATGGTGCTCAAGGCACTGGAGAGGGACGAAGGGCTGTGTTATAGCTCGCATTATTTTTAATGGCTCCGTGCGTGTTGTATTTGCGCCTCTTGTTGTTATTGCAATTAACTTGTTGCCCAAGTCCGCCGTTTGTTTCATGGCAGTTGGCCATTTCCATATATTTCACTGAGGGAAAACGGGGTAAAAATTAAAACAATCTTTCGCGGCCTATTTATAAAATTTCTCTTAGCTAACGAACTAAGCTAATTATCATTATTATCATATTATAATAACAATATATAAAAATAAATAAATATATATTTGAAAACCTAATGAATACAATTAATTATCGATTATAAAGTCTTATTTTTCATGTAGGTTTAAATTTTAGGAAAAGTCTTTGTTACAGAATATTGTCCACTCTGTAGACATTTTATGTACATTTTCTCACTCTCATTTTTGCCATCTTGGAACACAGTCCAACGCGGCGTATGATTACTCTGGCTGCCTATTATCGTGTTATGCATTTTCGCGCCTTGGAGAGCGGTATTTGATTGCCGAAGGCGGGAGGTTAATTTAAGCGGTTCCTGTTATGAAAGCCGCATGGCAGCGGCAGCGGTCATAAGTCTTTCAATTTGGCTTGGCACGTGATGGCCACTGAGCCACTAAGTCGCCGACATCCCTGCCACTCACGTGCATTGATACCCGGCTTACAGCTACTTAAGCTTTGAGCTTTCCCATCTCCTATCGCTGTCACGTGTGACCTCTGACTCTGTCAGATGTCGTCAAACTTATTCTTTTGCCAATTTTTTTGCCCCGAATCGGATAACAAGCATGCTTAAAATATTAGCTTGACATCTTGGCATGCAATCGCAATGCATTTGGCTTAAAATTTGGCGCAGAAATCATTTAATTCTTAAGATACTTTCTTTTTAACTTAGCTCACATATTTATTTTCGTTAGCTAAACATCTCAGCAGCTCAGTTAAAGGAAATAAAAGGGCAAAAGAAATTCCCTGCTCTGTCACAGATAAACAGGTTGAGCTTTAGAAGTCGGGTTATTCGTCACCATGCCAGTTAAGCATCAAAGGAAACAAGCATATTTCTGAGGGGGAAATATTTAATGCAATGCGTTTATACACTCTGCAAAAATGTAGATGGTTTAAATGTAATGTACTTATTAAATATGTAGGTAAAAAATCAGAAGTATTTTAAATTTAAAACACAACAAAATCGATTGGAATATCTACCAGGGCTGCCATTTATAGATCTAGCCAGAAAAGCTCCATCAAACTCTTATTTTCCGGAAATCTGTCCCTATATTAAGTGTTCTGTATTTTAAAAGCAAGCTAGCTTCGGCCAGCCGAAGCTTATATACCCTTTCAGCTATATGATATAGTTGTTCGATATTGATAAAATTAAAATCGAAATTCGAAAACATTTAAAAAGACTCATACTCATATCCCAGAGTAGAAGAGAATACAATAAAAGTCAACGAAGCAATAATTTATTTCCTATTATATTCCCATTAATTTTCCGATCGTTCCTATGGCAGTTATATGATATAGTCGTCCGATTTTGAAACATTTTTTTTCGAAATTCAGAATTAGATAAAAAATGGCATTTCCAAAAGTAGGAGGTTCTAGGTTCAAAATCAACCAATATATAATTTCTTAACATTTTTTTCCCGATTATTCCTATGGGAGCTATATGATATAGTTGTCCGATCCGGCTCGTTCCGACTTATATACTACCTGCAACAGAAAGAAGACTTTTGGGAAAGTTTTAGTCCGATAGCTTTAAAACTGAGAGACTAGTTTGCGTAGAAACAGACAGACGGATTGACAGACGGACAGAAGGACAGACGGACATGGCTAGATCGACTCGTCTAGTGATGCTGATCAAGAATATATATACTTTATGGGGTCGGAAACGTCTCCTTCACTGCGTTGCAAACTTCTGACTGAAATCATAATACCCTCTGCAAGGGTATAAAAATATTGTATTCGGTTGTTTTTGGTTTTTATTACACTTAGATATTAGTTTTACTATTAAATAGTACCGAGCCAAAAAAAAGTTACTATTTTTAATAGTAAAATATTTTTTTATGGTTACGTAACTATCCGTAAAGGTAAATTTTCCCAATCAAATTATTGTGTATGGTTTTCCTTAATTTTAATTTTAAAGATCTTGTTTTTATTCTTTTGGTAAAAGTTCAATATTTTCCTTATTTATTATCTCAGGGACATATTGTTCTCAGTGATCTAACTATGATCTAAGTAAGAAAAGCATGAGAAGATGTTCTGAAGCTTGCATCCTCCAAAACAGGGTGGAACATTTCTGCAGAACCTCCTGCAAAGCGGATAATGAACTATTTGGTTGCATTATTTTCCAGAAGGAACAACAGAGCTGGAGTTTATTTGGGATTTATGTTTTATTACTTGTAATATAATTTTTTCAAATGGGATTCTAGCATGTAAGTACTGGGAAGAGTAGGGAATAATGAATAAAATGAGAAATACATTTTATCCAGCTGCTGCCATCTGGAATTGCATAATTGTCGCGCCTGATCGATGGCGCTCATAAATCGGCTGACTGGCAATGACCTAAAGCATATTTAATTATTTAATTAGCGCTATCTAAAGAGCGCATCTATAATTTTATGCATCGACAAGCATTAATGGCGTCATAATAAAATTAATATGTGGCTGACAGCCAGCTGCAAGCGAGCTGCATCCTCATAATTATATTCCGCATCCGCCCCATGGCAAAAGCAACTGCTGTTGCTCTTGCTTTTGACGTTGCTGCCAATGTTGATGTTGCTACTGCCACTGCAATTGCAATTGCAATTGCTGCAGCAGTTGCATCGGGTCACGAGTTCCGCGAATGCGCTTGCATTGCTGATTGAGAGCAGCGCATAGAAATGGCTTTGATTTCATGGCTGATTGAAGTGCACGGCTCCGGAATATGTTTGCCATTAGTGCATAGACAACCAACATGAAGGAGCCCAAGAGGAGGTACACAAAGAAGCAGGGCAATGAATCTACCAATTAGCCTAATACTTTGACATTATATTGGGTAAAATGTCTTACTTAATTTGTCTTTGTCTTCATATTTATTAAATATGGAAGAATTACTCCATTGAGCTTAACGTGTCGCAATAAAATAAACCTAGTTTTGACACCCTTAACTTAGAGCAATAAAGAAAGTAAAACGAACACGAAGGAATGCCAGAGAAAAGTTTGGCAGACATGCTTTAATCGAATTTTAAATCTAGTCTTTGCTTTAGTATCTATACCCAATAAAAAATAGTCATAGAAACGAAACTATTGTTACATGAATTCTACACTATTGGGTGTAAAATTTGAATCAATAAGATGAGTATTAAATTCATACCTTCAAAAGTATTAAATTAAAACTTTCGGTATACAAATGAAACTACAAAATATTAAGTTTATAATATTTCATATGAAATTAATACTACTGAGTATAGAATTTGTATTATTTATTATTAGGTCAATATCACATATTTATTCTACTTATAGTATATTTTTAATAAAACTCTTATAGAGTTAACACTTTCCATTTTTTTTGGGTGTACTGTTTGTATTTAAATTAAAGCAGAGATATTGTAGTGAAAAATTATTCATACGATTTTCTGTAAACAGAGAGAATGAATTAAGGCGTTATGCTACCCACGTAGATTCTAAAAAAAGATTTATTTTGAGAGCAGTAAGAAAACAATATTTAAATTCGCACAGAATAGCTGAAAAAAGTTTTAGGGAATAAACAAAAAACACTATTTATTGTAGTCTACAAAATCCACGACACAGAAATCTATTGCGCTCCCTATTTTGAACTCGATATTTTACAAGCCAGACCGTTTTCATTTTCTTCAATATTCTACCCAAAACAATATGCATTCACTTTTCAATCTACAATCCCATCCAGAGGTGAATGAAGAATTTAATATATTTTCCGGAGTTACCTTGATTGATGGCACCTTTCAGTGCTCAACGCCAAGGCAATTGAGTTATGTTCAGTATTTCAAATATTTCCCATTGTCTACGCGAATTTGCCGATGTCGGCGTGTCAAAAGAAACGCAAATTGGAATTGAATTTGACATACGTTTTTTGGCGGAGCGATATTTGACTTTTATGACATGTTTCCCCCCACACAATAAAGCTCGTACACTCGTAATGCGTGCGTGCTGCAACGCCCACAGAAATAAAGTATTTCAAAACCAAATGCCAACACAGATCGCAATGAACCAGTTCGGCGTGTTGGGGATGACACTCCGAAAATTGCAGGTCCCGGCCACATACAATCATTGCTTAATTTGTGTGTTTCTAGTTTTTAGTTCTCCATTTGGCAGTTGGCTATCAATTGCCGCTCTGTATGGGCTGTCATTTATTCATTTGCCTTGCGTGCTGCCAAATGGATTCGCAATTCGATTGCAAATGGCAGCCTGCAATTAGTGTGCGTTTTCTAATGACAGTCATCACGGCGTTGAATATTGAAATGGAGCCCCCGGCAATCTCATAAAAGGGCAATCCCAGCCCTCGGGCCAGTCATTGTAGTTTCAAAATGATCAAATACCTGGCCCTGCTGGTATTCCTGTTTGGCTGTGCCGCTGCCCAGGAGCCGCGGCGCGATGCTGAGGTTTGGCCCGGCTTAAACAAGAGTTTCCAATTACTAATTATTATCTTGGTATTATTTTTCAGTGGCCTCCGCCAGCGATTCTCAAATTGGCAAAGCACTACCACGACATTTGTGCGCCCAAAACGGGCGTTACTGATGGTGAGTCTTTTCGAGACTTTCAGTTGAAAATAAATATTCAAAGCTAAATCTATTACTTTAAAATCCCACAGAGGCCATCAAGGAGTTCAGCGATGGCCAAATACACGAGGACGAGGCCCTTAAATGCTATATGAACTGCCTCTTCCACGAGTTCGAGGTGGTCGACGATAATGGTGATGTCCACATGGAGAAGCTTTTCAACGCGATTCCGGGAGAAAAGCTGAGGAACATTTTGATGGAGGCTTCCAAGGGATGCACGCATCCTGAGGGCGATACTCTGTGCCACAAGGCCTGGTGGTTTCATCAATGCTGGAAGAAGGCTGATCCTGTCCACTATTTCTTGGTCTAAATATTGGTTTAAGAAAAACATTTTAGGCCAGATATATTCAGGGGCTCTGAGCGGATTTGCCGGTGGGAAAATTAAACTTATCAATTATTCAAGACCAGTTGTAGAAGTTTTACGTAATATGCTTACTCATAAATAAATGGTTCGGGACTAAAAAATAAATGATCTAGAAATATTTTAAGTTCAGAGCATGATTAAGTCTAATTTGTATTATTTTTAACTTATTTATTGGGTCAAATTTTATTCCTTTGATGAGGCATTTGGTTTCACTGACATGGGAATTCTTTTTAGATAAATTACTACTTAAATGTAGATTCGTTATAGAAATGATAATGAGTAAAACGAATTAGTAAACAAATTCAAGCTATTTTTTAGAAATGGATTAAAAAATGGAGGGAAAATAAATTGGATGAGTTCGTTTACCACCCGGCTTTAAATTACCTGTTGGTTGTTTAGATAAGGCAGCATCTGCTGCATCCATTCGAACAAGTTCAAGTGGATTTCCACTCAGGAAGAGCCCTCCGATATTGAGCTACTTACAAAATCTGTCCGTCTAGCCTGGATGGACAACAAAAGCTCCAACTGGCCATTGTGGGGATTGCTTTACCTTGATTACTTTTGCAGCCTGGAACTTTCCGTTTTTGCATTTCTTTCGCCTCGTCTGCCTCGGAAGTTGATTTAGCCTGCATTGGTTTGACCCACAAAACATTTGTACACTCAGAAAATATTTTTAATGGGAGCGCTTGCAGAGCCCCGTTATTAAAATTAAGGTATGGTAAGTTGGGAATCGGCTCTTATTTAATTTTATTGAGTTTACAATAATTAATCATACCATTCTGAGATATTTAAAGTTTGGCACAAGTTTCACGATTTACGATTAACATTTTTAAATTGCAAAATTTTTGTAACGCTTATGTACATAGTATTTCCAGTAATTCTGTAATAAATTTATATTTAACATTAAACTTAAACTTAAGTGTAATGAATGGGAATACTCATTATTTTTGTTATTAATTAGTTAGACCCTTTCAATTTATTTTCCGAAGACCACCATTTCGAGTGTACTCTGGAATTTTCCGTCTAATGATTAGAGACACGCCAAAGGGCGTGGCCCTCGAGTTGGCCTGCACTTATATGGGCGATGCCATTACAGAGACATTCGCCTCGGCCTGAAGCGTCAATTGGCCCGATAACTGCGTGCGGCAGTCAGTTGTGGTCTTGTGAGCTTGGCCAAAATCAATATAAAAGCCAAACGCTGCAAACGGCAATAAAGCAAATTTAACTGCGGTTGTCAAACAATTCTTGCGTGGCGTGTGTGTGCAGTATCGAATTTTCGACATAACTACTCCTGCTAAAAGCGAACGGTAAGGCAGAATGGTAGAGTGAAGGACCAGCTGCCAGTTGCTGAACAGGAAACGGACCTGGAAAACGGGGGGAACCACCTTTTCACCAGGACGAAGGCGAACGAGAGGTCGAAGGTTGCCCAAGCATAGGCAAACGACGCGTTGCAACACGAAAATTGAAATGGCAATTAAAAAACCATCCATCGTTCCTGCCGCACACAACTGCGATACGTATACGTATTCGTATTCGTACAAACCTCCATTCATACTACAAAAATGTGCTGTTGCTGTAATTTCATTCGCATTCGTCCTCCATTTTTGTGCGAGTGTGTGAGTTGAGGGGCGAATGTCGTTTTGTGGCTTTGTTTCGGTTGTTGCGTTGACATTTGATGAAACAAAAGTGACAGTTGTGCACAAGTTGAAGTCTTTGTTTTGTGTATTTCGGTTGTACAATTTCAAAAGAAGCGAACGAATAGGAAATTTTATATTTTGATACCCTGGCATCTGCTGCAAAGTGTGGGCAGATTGGTGTTCGGCTTGGATTTCCAGTTCTTTAAATACGTGAAACCGAAAGGTATATGATTTCCACCAAAAGTTCGAAGCCAACATTCACACTTTCTATTATTTTAAAACCATTTTTAGCTCTTTTGAGAGCTGTGTATGTGCTATTGCTGACCGTGCGTATTTATTAAGTTAATTAAATGCATTTAAAAAAAAATTGTTTTCCAATAATGTTTAAAAACTAAATTAAAATCAAAATTTTGTAATACCTAAAACTTATAAAAATAATTCACATTTTTTTATAAGTAATTATATTTTAATGTTTATCTTCATTTTTGTTTAGAACTAAGTTCCCGTAAAGCGATTAACTTATTCGATCAAATAAATCAAAAATGGGCATCATCTCACTTTCTAAATTTTCTAAATTACCAAAAATTTTTTATGAAAAGCCATGGACAACGTCGATTATTTTGTTCAAATAATAAGATCGTCTGGTCGTATCCTTACTCCTGGATTTTAAAAGTCCAATAACATACAAAAATGATTTTTATTAAGTTAATTTGAAAAAAAATTAAGGAATCTAATTCCCTAATTATAATTAAATAATTATTTAATCCTTTTTTGACCATATTAATAATTTAAACATCAGTACATTAATTGTTCTTTAAAAAAATATGTTTTTCGCTTTCAAATAAGAGTGAACTTCACTTGGCATGTGAAAAATGTCCATTGCGCCCCATCATACATCATAAGGAATCCCCGAATCCGCGAATCCTCGGCTAGCAATATATCACAGTCGACCTGAGCGAAGGATTCCAAGGAACGGGTGGGCCGGAGAGTCGGGAGCATAGGGTGGGCATGCCACGTGGGCATGTGTTTGTCAGACGGAACACGACAATTGTAGACTTCTGACGACTTCGCTGACGTCTCGGGCACAGTTCCGTTT
Source organism: Drosophila prostipennis (assembly GCA_037075205.1). Classification (NCBI taxonomy): domain Eukaryota; kingdom Metazoa; phylum Arthropoda; class Insecta; order Diptera; family Drosophilidae; genus Drosophila; species Drosophila prostipennis. The sequence goes on along the minus strand of JBAMCJ010002896.1, from coordinate 81,344 downwards.
CCGTTTTGGCGGTCGCTTTTTGTTCGGCCATCAGCGGTTAGAATTAATTTAGCGTGCGCTGAGCTGGCAAGAAACAAATGATTTTTTTTTTTGGGTTTTCGTGGCTTTCAAAAAATACAAAATGTAAGAAAACACAAGAACAAAAGTTCCGAAAAGGAAGGAGAAACGCCAGGGCTTAGAAAAACACAAGCTTACACTCTGAGCAAGTTTGATGAAAAAGCTAAATAATTTTTGTTTAAGTTGGATCCGTACACTTTCAAAAAGTCATTATAATATTTAAGTTAATTAGCTATATAAAAAAAACTTAAAATCTAGGTTTTTTAAATATCAAAAATGTGTCAAAAGTATCCAGCAACATCCTTTAGCGCTATAAATCAACTGATTCATTCCAAAAGAATAGTTATAGACTAGTTTTAGATACCATTTTAAAAGTCTAGAGATTTCTGCAGCATGTATCTAAAGAAATTGTATTATTGAATTTCTCGAAGTATAATTAAGAGAAGGAAAAGTGTTCAAAGAATGAAAGAAGCTCGAGTAAAGGATTCTATTGTTGACTTTTAATGGTGCTTTCCCCTCAGTGTACCCACACACTGCCACGCCCATTGTCATTGTCCAGCTGTCACGCGTGGCACATCGTCGTCAACAGCATCTGCATCCTCATCCACATCCACATCCACATCCCCATCCGCGTTCTCCTCCTTATTCGGATTCTCATTCTTGTCCTTCCGACGCTTGCCCTCGTCCTGTGCCGTGTACTCCGCTATGCATCGCCGCTTTTGTTTCACGTTTCTCGTTTATTTTTTCCAGGGCTTGTTTTTGTTTTATTTAGAACTCGCAAACAAGGCCGAGGCAGGGAACCATTTTTGCTGTTTCACGGACGAACCGGACGGAAAGGAGCGAAACGGAAAGAGCCACATTAAAATGGCTTTGAATGGCTTTGGTCGGCGTGTCAGTGCGTCTGTCCTTTTAATCGCCTTGTCGCTGCTCAGCGGAGCGCTGATCCTGCCGCCGGCTGCGGCGCAGCGTGACGAGAACGTGGGTTAATGAAGTGCCCGGCCGCGCTGTTGCGCCTCCGCCCCGCTGCCACGCCCACTTAAGCAACAATTTTTAATTGCAGTATCCACCGCCGGGCATCCTGAAAATGGCCAAGCCCTTCCATGACTCGTGTGTGGAGAAGACGGGCGTCTCCGAGGGTGAGTTGCAAATGGCAATGGTCAGGTCCTCGGCCGAAAGTGAGCCCATAATTGCAGGAATCGCGAGCGAGCACTTATCGCGCCCTTAGCCATGTGCTAAATTCACATCCATCCAGGGCTTATCGTTGGGTATTTAGAGAAACTTAATAAGTCACAGAAATCTACAGCGAATTTGAGGCACTAAAAAGGGAATGAAATTATTAACCATTATGTTCTCTGAATTAAAATGCAATTTAACGACTGTAAATGGAAGGAAATCACCTTATTAGCTGCATTTTTATACCCGTTACTTGTAGAGTAAAAGGGTAAATTGTATTAGTGCAAAAATATGTAACAGCCAGAAGGAAGCATTTCCGACCCCATAAAGTATATAAACTCTTGATCAGGATCACTAGCCGAGTCGATCTAGCCATGTCCGTCTGTCCGTCTGTATGTACGCTGAGATCTCGGAAACTACAAAAGCTAGAAAGTTAGGATTAAAGGGCTTTTTGGGCTTCCTACGCAGCGCATGTTTGTATCAGACGAGCGCCCCGCCCACAATCTCCTTGGAGGACTTTAAAAAAAGGCCTGACGCAATTTTGTTGTGTTTGTTAATATCTATCCAAATGTTAAAGAAAATTTTTAAATCGGACAATCTACTAAAAAACAAGAGAGAACGCTATAGTCGGGTTGGTGTCCCGACTATCTAATACCCGTCACTCGGCTAAAGGGAGTGCGAGGGAGATGGAGATATTAACTTTGATCAGCAATAACTTTTTAACGAATGCACTATGGTCCAAAAGTCCATTTTTTTGGCATAAATTCTAAAAATTGAGTTACAGACTTCAAAATTGTCACATTTTGTTTTTTTAAAACGAATACCATGCAAACAAATTTTGAAGTCTGTGCGACCACGCCCTCTCTTGCCTCCCATACAAGCAAATTCATAATACTACACTGTGTTATACAATTTAACCTTTATTTATTTACATTGATGAAATCTTAAAAATACTATTTGCTTTAAATAATCTGTGCTCTAAATGTGCTCTCGAAAAAATTATTTTACGCGAGAATTCTGAGAAAAAGGACATTAAATTTGGAAAAATTCTGTTTTTGGAACACTTTAAACCTGTTTTACAGACGAACGGATTCTTGGTTTGTAATGCTGTCAAAACATTTAAAAGGTGCAACCCTGTATCTTTCAAACCCCACACTCAAAATATTTTTTGTAATTTTTTTAACGGAATTATAAGCTAAAGAACACATATCCTTTTGTTTGTCTTATGAATGCTTAACAAAAAAGGATTCAAAATAACTAAATTTTTTTATTTATTTCTCATGTTTTATTATCGTTGCTGCGCCAAATATTCTAAAGATCGCTACGAAGAAACTTTAAGGTCCCTGAATATTGTGGAATTTCGTGAAAAGGGGGACGAACGGGGAAAAGGTGTTAATTAGAGATGAAAAACGACATATATATGTACAAACTGGCGTACTTAGTTTTTGTGGGCAGACGTCGATTCGTTAGTTATATTCCACGAAAAACAGGGAAAAAATGTTAATTTTTTGTAAAAATACACATAAATTGGACATTAAACACAGGTCGAAGACTAAGATTACACATAAATGTACTATACACACAAAATATTACATACCTTGATCTTCCATTTCCATAATTTATTTAATTTAGTCCGGACAGAAAAGATATTTTTTTTTGCACAAACGTAAAGAAAATATTCTCGCGCCAATTTCTTAGTCCTAAGCAGCTGATCGATTGTGTACTTTTGAAAGCTCATAAAAAGCGTTAGTGAAGCTTTTAAATATTTTTTTTTTAAGTTTGTAAATGTATGATCTATTAACTTTAAGAATTTAAAATCCAAAATACAAAACATTAACATAAAAATTTAGACTTTATGCCAAAAAATCGGCCGCTCGGACCATAGTGGAATGGTCCGATTTAAAAAATTTCTTCTACATTTCGATAGGTATTAATAAACACAACAAAACTGCATTTTTACTTTTCCGAAATATTTAAATTTTTAAAATCGTATATTAAGTATTGTGGGCGTTAGAGGGGGCGTGGCACCTTCTTGAAATAAACTTGCGCTGCGTAGGAACTCCAAGAATCTTCATGCCAAATACCAATCCTCTAGCTTTTATAGTTCCCGAGATCTCAGCGTTCATACGGACGGACAGACGGACAGACGGAGAGACGGACAGACGGACAGACAGACATGGCTAGATCGACTCGGCTAGTGATCCTGATCAAGAATATATATACTTTATAGGGTCGGAAACGCTTCCTTCTAGCTGTTACATACTTTTGCACGAATACAATATATACCCTTTTACTCTACGAGTAACGGGTATAATTATAAGCAAAAATTAAAACAGCCACTAGATGGCTCTGACGACTGCGTATCTCCATCTCCCTTGCACTCCCTTTAGCTAAGTAACGGGTTTCTGATAGTCGAAATACTCGACTATAGCGAAAAAAAAAATTGCGATCGGATCCAGTGGTACTTAAAAATACCTTTAAAATCAATCAAATATGCGATTCCACATTATTTTAATTCTGATTTGTTTTGCAGCTGCCATCAAGGAGTTCAGCGATGGCGAAATCCACGAGGACGAGAAGCTCAAGTGCTACATGAACTGTTTCTTCCACGAGATCGAAGTGGTGGACGACAATGGAGACGTGCATCTGGAGAAGCTCTTTGCCACGGTTCCACTTTCGGTGCGGGACAAATTGATGGACATGTCGAAGGGCTGCGTCCATCCGGAGGGCGATACGCTGTGCCACAAGGCCTGGTGGTTCCATCAGTGCTGGAAGAAGGCCGATCCGAAGGTGGGAGTGGGGATAGCCCGACTGCCAAATCCCTTAAGCTGAGACCCAATTCCTTCTTCTTTGCAGCACTACTTCTTGCCTTGAACACCTGGCCGAGCCTGTTCTCCGACTTTCCCGCTTTTCCGTTGACGACCCTGCGCTATTTATATTGTATTTTAGTTTCTCCTAGTTTTTCAATAGCTGTCGAGTAATAAACGTAGGCGAGTTGTGCATGCAAGCTAAGCTTTCAATTATTTGCCGACTGCCAAAAGGGAAACGCTCAATGCGCTGAAAAGTGTGCTGCAAAAAACGGGGCCACAAAAGGACCGCACACACACAAACACACGTGTGCGCTTTTGACATAATTTATACGCATTGTGAAGGAGTGTACGCTTGTGTGCCTGCGACCGTGTGTAAATAAAATTATGCGTAAAACTTCGCCGAGCTTGTTGACGCCGACAAGCGTGTTACATGCGGCATTTACATGCGAGCTGCTGTTTTTCGCTTTTTACTTTCATTTTTCTGTCAAAAGCGGCCAAGCCCTGGGAAAAAACGTTTTAAATAAATGTTTAAACTGGTCAGGGGCTTTGGGAGTCATTAGTTCGGCCCTGGAAGAGGCAAAAAATTCCCCGGCTTTAATATCTTATTGAGCATCAATCACTTTGCATCAGACAGCAAGTCAAGAGTTGTTTGCGTTCCAGCAAAAACTTTCATAAAAATAAATAGGTACGATGGTAATTGACCTTCTTCTTGAAAAACGCTTTAATTGACTGTCCGGATTATGGCAATGAATAAATTTCTGAGTTTCCGAATCAGAAACAAAAAGTTATTATTGAAGCATTTTATATACTTAACATTGCAAAGCCTGGATAAGCGAGTAATAAATAAAGTGTTACTTACTTAGTTGGGAGTAGCCAAAAATCACAAGCAATTGGTTCTTCATTTTAACGTGGTCAAAATATTAATCAATTGCCGATTTTAGTTTAATCAGCTTATAGTATTCAATGCATTTAATTTAAAGCTCCGGTGAAAGGAGATTTTATTAAATCGGTAATGTAATGCTTTTTCGCCCGTGACAATTCCCGTTTAAATAAAATCCAAATTGATGTATTTTCCCCATATTTCTGTGGCTTGAAACTTCGTTTTCCTTCCGCCGTCCTCATATTTCCATAGCCATTAATTCTAATTTTTTTTCAATTTAACATATATTTCATTGCTGTCGGTCAAATGTTCGCTGGCACCTTTGAACCAACCGAGATGGGTTTCCGAGCGGGTTTTAGGGGTGGGTATTTGGTTTTTTATTGTTTCGACGACTTGTTGCGCAAAGCTTTTCATTTCAGAGTCAATGATTTATGTTTTCACTTGCGCCCTCGCCCCACAGTTAATGCTCTTTTTATTATTTATGCGTATTGGTTTTCATTTTTCTCTGCCGCTTGAGTGAAAAGTTTGCTTGAAAAAATGCGCTTAACTGCGCCAATGGTTTTTCCCATCAGCCCTCATCGCTGTAATTGTCGAAAGAAGCTTAAGAAAGCGGAATCTTTTGTGCCCGGCCAGCTCATTATTGTCAGCTGGCGATTCTCAGTTGGCGTTGTCATCATTACATTTCACTTAATACTAATTTCGTTTCCGCTCCTGCACTGACCAAAAAAAACCTAGGAATGATCAAAATCTATGCTCCATTACTTTAAATTAAAAAAAATATTTATTTGTTGTCTTTTTTTTATAAAATTTACTAAAAGTCCAACAAAAATTTAGGAAAGAAAACATTTTAACTTTAAATGCTATTTTGATATGGCAGAATTATTTACTTAAATTTTCTTCATACATTTAATTCTCAAGCATTTTTATATAAAATTTAGTTACCAACTAAAACTTTTGCAACCATCTTTTCTCTTTCCTAAATATTATAAAAAAAAACTCATTTTTTCCTAAATTTTTCATACTGTTTCGGGATTTTTCGTTTTCCGGCCCACACATCTGCCGGACTAATTTGGTAAATTGAAAATTTTTTGACAGCCTTCAATGAAGTGTGGAAGACGACACTTTACGTTGTGCGGTTCATTGGAGACGGGATGGGACTCAACACTCAGGATTCGGGACTCTGGACCCTCAATGGATTTCCACACGAGCAGCTTGAGCCATTTAGGCAGCCAATTAGCTGCCCAAATGTTGGTTAATTTCCTGGGCGCCTGTTTTTGTTCCTAATGATACAATCATCTAATTGATTCGCCCCCCAAGCGAGTCCGCTTCCATTGCACAATTCACCGCGAATTTGCAGGCTGACCTGTTTGGGTAAGCAGTCCATGCATTTGTAATTCGAAACTGACACAGTTGGCAGTGGAATGCGATTGGATTGGCAACGAACTTAACTTAACGGGAGGAGACTGGGCCACGTGGCGCTGACCGGGCGTACAATTAATGGAAGTTTAACTGTTCAATTGAAGCTGATTTTTTATTTTTTTGCTTTCCCCCCTTCCGGCGGGGCGGGGGCTCTTTTTATATTTTTTGAAATGAGTACAAGCGGCCGTGTGCCCTGCCATTAGGGCACTTTGTTCATTTTTCATTTCGTTGGATTTTCCGCGCGTTGGCAAAGTTTTTTTTCTTCGCTAAACGCTGCCGCCGCTTCCCGCTGCCTCTGCACTTATTTTACGCTCTATTGTTCGTTTTGTTGGCCACGTCCCGAGCAGAGAGCCCACTTTCCCCGCTTTCCCGGCCTGACCGGTCGACCGGTTGGTCGACCCATTCATATTTTCCCGTGATTTTTTCTTCTCTTGCTTTTGCTTTGCCTTTGCTCTTACTCACAACTTATTCCTGTCGTTTCCCGGGCAAAAGTAATTCAAACGGAATTAAATTTTCCCATGCTTGTGTTCGCTTTCGCGAAAAATTTAGGTTAGTCGCAATGGCCGTATAATTAGCATATAACTCGACAATTGGCCACAGTTTTGTCTTGTCTTTGGCCGGTATCCGCAAGTATCCGCAAGTGCCCGCCAGGTCTGGCAATGGGATTTGCATAAATTGACATTGAATGCAAATTTCTGTCACCACGCCACTACTGCAGCGATCAAAATTGTTTTCGATGTAACGCAAAAAGAGGGGAGACTAACGCCAAAATCGCCAAGCTAAGCGTTAACAAACAAAACTCGATAACGAAATAAGAGCGGGAATTTTCCCTCGATTTGTATAAAAAATCAAATTAGTGTGCCATCCAGAAATGCAGCGATAGGCACACTATCAAAAATAGTCGCTGCATTGTTGAAAAACTGCATTTAAAAGTCTTTTATGTTTTCTAAAGAAATCCTATAAAATAAATATAATTTTTGAATGCAACATGTTCCAATACAAATTTGCACAAAATTTACACGATCTAATTTAGTTTAATAAAATAATAAATGCGAATCATATTGAGAGCCTTATAAAACTTTTGTAAATTTTCCTTACAAAAAAAATCATGCACTTAGAAAAGTTATAAAAAAGAACACCAATATTTTTGTTAGCCACTGTAGTTCAAATATATGTGATATATATCCGATATGATTTCTATATTTTTATAAAACTCAAACTGTCGAGAAATAATTTTCGAGAATTAATGGTTATCCTCGACATTATTGCAAAAGAAAATAATAAAAAAACGTGATTACCTGTTTTGTATAACTTAGTAAAAATCGTATAAAAAACCCAAACTCTCATATTGTATAACTGTATTTTCTATAAATGTATATTACCATAAATCAAGTTTGAGTTTTATTTTTGATCGCAATTATAAAACTCAAAAATTACCAATTTTTCTTTGACTTTTACTTTAAAAATCAGAAAATAATTGTTTAAATGTGATCATTAAAATAAAACCCATTACATTTACGGTCCCTGAACTAAATACTTTCTTCCTTCAAGATATGTTTTTTCCTCTGTGTTCAGGAACAGAGACACATTCCCTTGGACAGCGACAGCAGCAGCAGCAAAGTAACTGAATTGAAGCATCGCAAAAAAGCTGTGGGTGGCGGATCGGTTCGGCTCGGTACGGTCACAAGGCCAGGAGCAATCAGCCCTCACTTGGTGGAGAAATCAACCCTTCCCGGCCCTCCTACATCCGGCAATGTTGTGTAGTGGTCGCTATTGCGCCGATTTTTATTATGCTTTTATACATATCTTTTATTTTTTGCTGTTATCGGATTTGCATGCCCGGTTAGATGTGAAGCGAGAAGCCGAAAAATTGTTTAAAATCGACGGCAGGCCACAAAAGACTTAGTGCAGGGTAAAAATCGAGTTTCACAACTAATGATGATGGAAAAGATTTCCAAATTTAAATCACAATTTTGTCATCTGAACCACTAATTGGGGATTTACAAGGGAAAATCGTGATATTTTAAAGTCCATGTAGTAGAAAGTGACAATCTTTGTAACCCTTTGGCAGATTTAAATATGCGATATAAGTAAAAGTTGCTATTAATAATAAATAAATATCACCGAGTGGCGTTTTTTAATAAAGTACCCTTAGGGCCTCAAAAAATATTGGTAAGTAGCATTGCCTTTGACTGTTGCTATTAACTTCAAAGGGCATTTAAACTCCCACTTATTGCAGTCATCTGGCTTTCTTGTTTTTCAGTTTTTTTCCAGGCTTTTCCACGGTTCATTTGCCGCGCATTTTTCACTCGGCACAAGTAAATGTTAATAGCGTCAACATCGACTGACAAAACATTCGCAATGCGGGGCAGCAATTACGCTCACTTGCATCGTGTTGCCAGTGCCAAATGGCCTTATGCTGCATTTAATAATTGCGCATACGCAACGTTGCCCCTTAAAGCGGGCTAGCCTGCACCTTGAAGTGGAAGACATTTTATTGCCCGACACACATATCGCGCAGAATAGGAATACAAAACAGGCCCAGGACTGCTAAGATTTCAAAACAAGCATTCACCCGCAGGAACACATATACTTCAGCTTATCCTTTGTCTTTTGTTGCAGCATTGTTGCACTGGAGCAATGTGCTCGGCATTGTGTCCACGTCAGCCCATGGCGATTCATCTGGCAGCACCACAAACGGCGGCCCTAGTCAAATTAACCTCCATAGTTTAATGTCTGTGTGCCCGACTTGTTACCGCCTGACAAGGTAGTGTCAGCTCAACCCAATCCGAATGCAATGTATATCCCAGCGGCACGTTGATTATGTGTCTCCCGGGGGTCTTCACCTAGCAATGGCGATGTATTCGTGAGTGGGTCGTGACTTTCGGTCGCAAAATCCCTTCTCAGTATGCTCCAGAATATTATTCCCAATTTTCTGTTTTTGATTTAACATATTTATGTGAGTAATAAAGTTATACATAGATAACAAGTCTGGGATTTCAATGGAAAAGAGATTATATAATTCGAAGTTGACTCAAATATTTAATTTAAATTTTAAGGTAAACCTAAAAGTTGTTGTACAAATAACGCTGTGATTTGTTTATAGACAAATTAACTCAGAAACACCATCCCTAACCGTGTCACAGGCTCTCCTTCTCCAGAACTTGTTGCAATTGTATGCAAATTAGGCTGAGACTTCTGCCTGCTCTCATGTTCTATGTAAATAAGCCGACGGCCAAATGGAAAACAAGACGCAATCGTAAACCTGGCCTGACCATTAGGCCGGCTTTAGTTTGGCCAAAGAGAAACTGATTCGGAGTTTGAGTTTATAGAAAAGGCAGCGGAGTCACATTGCCAAAATGTTAATGAATCAAAGGCTACGAAAAGTTTGCGGAAAACTACAAAGGTGGCACAGGAAACGGGTGTCGGAAGGGGGCTGTGGGTTGGTGGGTCGGGGAGGTCCGAAAGTGATGTGGGCGTGTTGATAACGAGCGAAGGCGCCAAAGTCATGCATAATTAATCATTTGTTAATTATAGACTTTGACCAGGTACAGGTACTCAACGGACTCACCTGTCGTCATCACCGGCGCACCACACACTCGTACGCACACACATTTGACACCTGGCAAAGTAATTGCCTTTGTCCACTTTGAAGTTGTTTAGTTTTTGCTCGGGGCTCATTACAACGTGGGCGTGGCAAACGCCCTCAGACGAACAACCTCGGACTCTCGGCCCTTGCTCCTCCCGCCCACGACGACGCATTTATATAAATGAACTCGTCGCAGTCGCAGCTCTCCGCTGGAGAAACACAAACAGGGTACAGGCATCGTGTGTATACACTGGAAGAAATTTCGACAATTGCTTGAAAATATCATAATCTTTTTGATTTAATTAAATATGTCCATCCCGTTTTGTAATGTTCCAGCATGAAATGTGAAAAGTTTATTAAGGATTGAAGAACAAATTCTTTCAATTTGAGACGAAGTATCGACCAAATTCGAATATTTTTGGAATAAGGCAGGTTTTGTTCCAAACGGGCAGTTCTTTAAAAAAGTGTTAAGAATAATGACCAGACAAAAGTTAAGGCGAATTTTGGGATATGACTTCGAAAAAGTACTTTTTTTTAAAGTATAGAAAGACATATACAATATTTATGTATGGGTCAAAGATTGGAGAGACCGTTGGGATGGATTACTCTCAAAATAGCTTATATTTAACCAGGAAAAAAATCTCGTCTAAGAAAAAATTCGATGGTGTCGTATAATTATGAAACAATCGCAAAAAGGATTAAAATAGACTATATTTCAAAAATTAGCGGTATGTCCTTAAAAAGAAGATCAAGGACGCGTGGTATTTTTTTTCGTACACATGATACATTGTTCTTTCGATCTGCATTTAAATGTTTCGCTATTTAAAAACAGCAACAATTCTACAAAATTTCGAAAAAAATGTCTTGGTGTCGTATATTTTTGAAACACACCTTATTTTATAGTTCACATATGATTAAAAATAATAACTGATTTATTTCATTACTATTTAACCAGATTCTCTGATACTATGAAAATAAAAAATTTAAGTTATACCTAGTTTTCAGCTGAGGAAGTATGATAGTAAAACTAATAATACCTAGGTTCTACTTAGGCTGAATTTGCATTTCTAAAAATTACTCCTAAAAAACTCTTCTGGACAAAATGCAATTTTTTCTCCGAGTGCCTGTGTGTTTTGGCCATAGTTCACGTGGACGCGTCTCCCCTCCGCGCTGCTCGTCCTTTGGGCCAGGACATGGTGGGCAGCTGGTGTGCGAGTGCTTGTATGCTGACTGTACCATGTTTGCTGCGGAACAGGAAATGAGCACCTGCTGCTTATTTATATTTTCCGCTCACTTGAATGTAAAATTACATAATATTTTGTTTTCGTTTTTTCAGCTCCTGATGCTGCTGCTGCTTGCCACTTGTGCTAGTCTGAAAATTGCTGTGTGAAAATACTTCTAGTGGAACATTTGAAGACAGCTGGCCGCAGAAGAGAGGAGCGGAATCGTGTTGGCCCCTTTAAAGAAGTTGAATCATCAGAGCGGGCCTTCTTAATTGCAAGTGTTGTTCATAAATTTAAAAGCAATTTACTTGCAGGTAGAAATAGAATCGCGTCGTTGCTATATGAAAATATTAAATGTAAACATTTTGGATGCAAAAGTGTAGAATGGAATTTTATGGAGCCCCGAGTGAAAGTGAAAGGCCAATCATAGAACAAGCTGAATAGCTGCTAATTGAACAGATATTTTTCGGTGCGGAAGCGAGCTCGGGCAAGGTAACATCATTCGAAATATTAGTTAACTATTTGTTCGAAATGTTTGCATACCACGGACATGGAGGGGTTTTTGCCAGCTACCAGAAAAAGTTCACTATTTGTTGGCTGTTTCGGTTGCAATGTGGTAACCACAATGTACGTGAAGTGGCGATGGGACAGCGAACTGGCCAAATGCTCATATGCGAGTTGTTTATGTTGTCGTTTTGGTTTTTTGGTTGCTCTCGCTCTCGCAGTTGCTGGCGCATTTGTTGTTTTGGCTGTTTTGTTGGCCGCACAACTCGTTGTGGCCCTGGCCCGCATAAATTGTTGCCGCTTTTGAGTTTAAGCCAACAGTTTGTTTGCCGGTCATCCGCCGTTAGTTAATTGCCGTTGCCGCTGCAACATGATTGCACTTATTGGTCAGCAGCATAATCAAATGCGCAACTTTTTGGCATGAAAGTTTAATTAGAAAGCTCGCATGTGCGGTGCGTAATGCGATAGGGTGGCCTCCGTTTAAGGAAAAACTAATTCCAACTCATAATTAAGCCACTTGCGTTGCGAGTTGGCCCCGTAATCAGGCTTTTTCTTCAACTCTGGCTCATTAAAAACAGCAAACAAACCGCTCTCACCTTACACAGTTGCCGGGATGTTTTATATAATTCTTCGCCCGACACCGACTCTCAAATGCATGGCAATGCAGCTCAAGTCGGAGGCGCTAACTCAATTTGCCTGCGCGTATAATTGCAGCCGGCTCCGTCGGGCTGTGGGCCGAACTTTTGTTGGCTTAATTGAGGGCATCATTATTCGCCCAACAGAGCAGGCCAAGCGAATGGGAGCCAGGGTTCAAAGCGGGCTATCCCTAATTATAAGTCAAATTAAAGTTGACCCTCGCCGAAAGGCATCTTGCTGGGGATCTGCGGGAGAAGGAGCGTTTTGTGCTTAACGTTTCATTTAATATTTAGCCAAACTTACTCGGTCACATAAATCAATGCCAAACAACAGGCCGGGGCTCCCATATGAATACTCAAGTGTCTCGCCGAGCAACAAATGGGACAAATTTCCATTTCAAGCCGATGCCGCATAAATGGCACATAATTTACGATATGAACAACGGAGAGGAGCAGCAGAGGCAGCTAACCAAACATGCAGCTAACTATCCAAAAGCTGGTAACAATATTAGTTAGCATGAGCGGCAACAGCAGCAAAGGATACAAAATCACACTTGGAGAAACGTTGGAATGAAAAAAATCTGTATTCTTAAACACAATAAAGCTGCATTTTTATACCCGTTACTCGTACACTCAAAAAATTAATCGCCCTGAATTTTAGAAAATCGCCTATGGATTTGCTTCACTGGCGATTTCTTTCTTTAAAATAAAACAAATTTTCTACTGGTAAGGAAAATTTTCTTCAAATTAATAAAAAAGGAATTAAATTTAAGAAATTTTACAGAAATATAGAAAAAATCGCCAGTGACGCAAATCCATAGGCGATTTTCTAAAAATTTTTTTTGAGTGTAGAGTACAAGGGTATATTGTATTCGTGCAAAAGTATGTAACAGGTAGAAGGAAGCGTTTCCGACCCCATAAAGTATATATATTCTTGATCAGGATCACTAGCCGAGTCGATATAGCCATGTCCGTCTGTCCCATTGTCTGTCCTTATGAACGCTGAGATCTCGGAAACTATAAAAGCTAGAAGATTGGCATTTGCATTCAGATTCTAGGAGTTCCTACGAATCGGCTAGTGATGCTGATCAAGAATATATATACTTTATAGGGTCAGAAACGCTTCCTTCTCCCTGTAACATACTTTTGCACAAATACAATATACGAGTAGAAAAACTTTTTAAAAATTAAAAAAAAATTGTTTTGAAGTTTTCTTTGCCCGGTTAATTAATTTATTAATAATTTTAACAGTTAAAATTTAACCATTTATCAGTTGATGAAATTAAATTGTGAATTTTTTCCGAGTGTACTGACACCATCGGAATCAGAGAGTAAACTTTACATTTGTGTTGGTTGGTTGTTGTTGGGAATACCCGCACCCGAAGCTGGCCGGCGTCAATGTGTGAAGTAATTAATTACAAAGCAACTGATGTGTATCTGTGTGTGGGTGTCCGTATGCGAGGGTGTGCGTGTGAGCCTGGGTTTTGGATTATGATGCATGATCATCTGTGCTGCACGCACATCGAAACCCAAACCCTACACGCATACGCTGGATCTGATAGGTAATGCTATCTGGACATGTGCACATGTTCATATGTAAGTATGTATACCCCTCATTCTACCGGCCTGGATTTCCAGTAGCCAAAAATTAAATTGATTTACACCTGAGGTGCGAAAACGGATTGGATGACCAGGCCCAAATGCATTTCGGCATCCGCACAAAGCAACCAAAGACAGATACGTATTGGAAAATGTTCACTCTAGAAAAAATAGTTAATTTAGAAGATGTAATTTAAAAAAAAATCTTAAGGGGAAAAAAAAATTTAATAATATAAAATAATATTTTCATTTGGTGTGTTGTTTAGATAAGGTGTCAATAATAATACTTAAAAAATAATTACAAAATTATTAATATCCTGCAAACTTAATAGTTATTTAATTTGTAAGAAAAAAAAATTCTTACTATTATCTTATCCCAGTGCATAGGTCTACAAAAAAATGATAGCTCAACCCCTAATTAAGATGTAAAATGGAAAACTTCGTTTGTAATCATAGTTTATGAATGTTTGGTGTGTCGTGTTCCCTCTTCCGCCTTCCTGGCCCATAAAATTCATATATGATTACGATTCCCATATAAATTCCAGACGCACAATGATTCCGCTTCCTTACGGCTAATCCCGAAAGCAGAGTCAAGGGTATTCCACATTAGCACGGCAACTCTAGGCGTTGTCTGTCACTGGGGGCTAATTGTGCGCGTAGCCAAAACCCGTCCTCTTCCTATGGGCACTTCGATTTAAAATTGCGGCGCGGGAGCCTCAAGGATATTTATGAATCCCAAACACGTGACGGAGAATAAAAATTCCGGCGGATCGGGAGTAAGGGGTGCATTTAAATTAATCACAGTAAAAGCGAATTGCCCAACACAATGTAATATCCCGTGCAAGGACCTTTGGGGAACGGAAATCTGTAAACCGTGACGAGACCAAAACCAGAGCCTGTCACTGTATGGGTGTATGGGTGGGTGTGTGAGTGTGTGTGTGCGTGGGGGTTTCTCTGTTTGTTTGTGTGCGTGCGGTTGCTCAAATTAAAACAAAGTGTCGTGCGTTTGATGAAAATGTAACGCATTTTGCTCAGCCAGCCAGCGACGCACATAAATGCTAATTGGCTTAAATGTATGCGTGTGTCCTCGTCCTCGTCTGTGAGTGTGAGTGTATGCGGCGGTATTTTGGTATTTTGGGGAAACGTTTTTCTACCAACCAGGTGTTCAAACTTAAACACTTTATAGTTCGGTTAATTGTCAAAGCAGTGGAAAGAGCAGCCGAAAGTAAAAGGGTGCGCCAAACATTTGATGACTCAATTATTCGATGGTTTTTGTGGTTATGCTGGGGACATGAGGGTTGTAGCAATACACTGCGGGAAAAACCCCACCCACTTAGGTAGCCATAGCGATTTGCATTAAAGAAAATATTTTTTAATATCTTGGAAATTAGTTAAAAACTAGAAATTAATTACTAACATTTTTTGGCGATGTTAGTGTTGGAATGGGAAAGTGTACGGAACACTTTGCTAGCCAAAATTTACAATGTTTACTGTAACTTTTCTAGAGGAGGTCGGAATCGTTTAGGCAGCTGTCGCACTGATTAGCATGACCTCTACGTGATTCCACCCCCAGGGCCCTGGGAAAAAAACTGGGACGGGTGAAAAAAAGCGCTGGAGAAAATTGAAAACAAGTAAAATAAAGTGATTGGCCATAACATTTGCGCGTACGCGTGCATTTTCCATTCTACGAGCTTGGCTTTTCCATTTCCTTTCGCATTTCTCGACTCGCCTGTGCCTTTGTGTGCCCACAATTCTATGCTATTTTTATGTTTATCTGCTTCACTCCATTACGACTTTATGCTCTTTAGCAGACAATCAACATTGTTGCCGCCGCCACCGCCACCCCCAAAACACCACCCACTTTCCACCCCTGGGGGCTGCTACAAGGGTACCGTTTACTGGGCGGACAATGCCCGTGCGAAAAATGCAAATTGCGAGTGGCGGAATGAAGTGAATGGGGCGTCGAATGATGGAATGAATGAATGAGTGAGTGATTGTTGCTGGGAGCCAGACATTTAGAGGAATTTGCGCTGCGCTGCCTTGATAAATAGCAAACGTTTGGCCTAGCTTCAACTTGGCTCCCTCATATGCCATAATTTATGCAAATTAATTTATAAAAATATGTATGTACTTGTACAGCCTTCTATGGACAGGGACATATTTCACGCAAGTGCGACAATTTCCCGCAAGTACGTAAATATAGTGCGCCTTAAAGTAGACTCATTTATATGGCTTTATGCTTTATGCGTAATTTCAGGCGCTGACATTTATGATGTATGTTCGTATACAGTTGCATTCATAGTAATAGACATTAGGCATTCTAAAATGGGTTAAAAATTCAATATAAAATATCAGTGCAGTTCTTATTGTCAGTCTCTATAATTTAAAACTGAGTTATTGCCAATAGAGACGACGAACAACTCTAACATTAATTCCATAACTCCAAGTATACTTAAATATATTTTTGTTCGCTGCGAGATTGTCGTTTCTCTTTTCTACATTGCTTTATTGTTTAAAAAATTTGAATAATGCATGAAACTTTGAGTTCAAATAAAAAAAAATTATTTGTATTGGGCTAAACTGGCTAGTAGGCTAAAATATGTTGAATAAATAATTTTTTATTCGCTTCTATTGTTATGAACACAGCTGTAAATATGTTTATGAACCTTCAGTTAAGTTGCCGTGACGACTGACGAATGACTGGACTGCCCTGTGGCCTGTGACTGGAAGTCAGACTCAAAGTCAGACGACAGGTATTCGTTTGCCTGGCTGAAAGTCGTCATGAGAATCGGATTCGACTTTCTCCGCATCTAGTGGGCGACCACATTAAATTCATCCAGAGTGAAAATATAAATTTCTGAGCTTACAAATTGTATTGTCAATATTCTCGCGAAACAAGTAGAAACAGCGTTAAAATGCCCGAAAAACCAGCAGCGAAGTCACCTCCGAAGCCCCTGACCAGCATCAAGGGGACCAGGCCATCCACTTCCTCATCCAATTCCACCTCCAACAGGAACCGACCGACAGGAACGGGAGTGGTTCGTCCCCCATTGCCCAATACTCATGATAGGGTAAGAAATGCATTCATCACTATATCTTAATGGTTACGTTGGTTAAGTTCTTAGCAAAACTAATATTATCTAGATTAGGGTTTTCTAATTTTAGACAGACGTGTGTATTATGTTTTATCATAAACTAACTTTTCTTTGCTAATAGATCAATTTGTATTTTCATCATTACGGCATTCCGAAACTGTTATTGTAGATTTAAACAAAAATGTATTGCAAACATTTTTTTTTTCAATATATCTAATATCAAAAATTAAAGTAATATTGAAAAACTATTTTTATACCCGTTATTCGTCCATTAAAAGGAAATATTATATTCCTGAAAAAGTATGGAATAGGTATAAGAAGCGTTTCCGACCCTAATATCACGATCGCTAGCCGAGTCGATCTAGCTATGTCCGTCTGTCTGTTCGAAAGGAAAAGTTGGGATTAACTATGCCCACAGTCGCCTTACACAAAATGTGTCTGATGTGTCAATCTTAAATGGTTTCGGAAATGTACAAATGCAATTTGGTTGTGTTTATTTTATTTTAGAATTTTTTTAAAATCAGACCATTAAAAAGGTAAATGCAAATAATGGAATTCAAGTTGTCGATTTGCTGCACGCATATTTGGATCTCCCTCGCACTTTCTTGAACTGAGTGAAGGGTATCTGATAGTCGGGGTGCTCGACTAAAGAGCTCTCTCTTGTTTCATTTATTTTTGCTTTTATTTATTTTCAGATTTTCTGTAAAGCACTTTGCTTATTTATTTTTCGTATTTTTATAGATTTGGAAGATCATGAAGATGTAAAATCGTTGAACTAGACTATTGACTTCAATAACTAAATATGGCTGCATACTTCCTAAAACAAAACAATTTTAGGTAATTAACTGGATTAACGTTTCAAAATCAAGATATTATTTTCCATTATAAAATGCATTTGATTTAACGAAATCTCGAACTTCGACTGCGCTTAATAAAGAGAAGAAGTCCCAGAAGGGAAATTACTCTTATAATTCCTCGACTTGCTGACTGGAAGTTGTTCAAAGCGCAGGCGCTGGTCTGTGAAAAGAAATAAGGGATATTTATATTGCAGGGTTATTCTCTCTTCCATTCAGACTTTTTATCTCAGTTTGCCTGAAGCTGGTTTAGAGGTCGAAAATATTTAAGTCAATAAGAGTCTTAAGTGGTATTATTATAACTATAAGAAGCTTATTAAAAATGTCAAGAATCTCTTCTCTTGGCCGTTTGAGACTTCATAGAACGTTGCAAAATAACTACTAGTAATTGGGATAGGCCAATATATTATTTTATTGTACAAATTGTAAGAAGTTATAACTAGACATGTAGTAAGCTAAATAAAAAAATACAAATCAAACATTTTTTAATAATTTTAAGAATCAGAGAAAACACAAATTTACCAAAATGTAAGTACCTTTCCAATATTTTTTACGTTTTCAAGGCATCCTGCAGGCAGGTCCAGAATGCAAAACAGCTTGGGATAGGCCCACTTCCCCAGTTCCTTAAATGCAATTTAAACCAAAACAAACTCAAAGGTCCGAGACTCTCTTGGCCGAACTCGTGGCATTTTTACTTTCATTCGGCAATTGAGTGAAAACGACGCGGTCCGCCGAAGGAGTCGCACGACGAGCACAAAAGTCCCCGAGATGGAATCGACCGAGCCAAAGGATATTTTGGAGCTCGGCAGCGTTTTTGCCAATGCCGTGGCTCAGTTTCGTATTCGTGTCGGAACGTGGCGCTACGGTCTTCTGCTCAAGGATACGCGAAAAATCCAGTCCGTTGGAGGAGCAAAACGCGGCGCGTGGAACCCACAAAGCAACAAAGCAACAAAAAAAAGCTGAAAAAGCAGCAAAAGCACAACTGATTCGCTCGAGTGTGCCTGTGCGAGAGTGTATGAGTGCGGGAGCATCTGTGTGAGTGGATCGGTCCTGTGCTGTTTGGGGCCGTTTAATTTTATTAGCGCTCCGCGATGCGTCATGAAAATTGCAGGCAAAACGCAGAAATACAATAAATGAAAAATTAAATATTAATTAAATTTTGCATACGAATCGGGCGGCGAGTGCTGCGATTCCGCTGATTGAAATGTTAAATAGATATTAAAAATTGATGGTGTATTTCGGCCATACACTCGGTCCTTCCGCGGGATAAGTTGCCCCCTCTATATACATAAATATTGTATATCGGCATCTTGGCCATATCGGGTGTGCGTGTATATGACTTTATTAAAATTGTAAATCCCCAACTCGCGCGTGTTTTTACACATTGTTTGTGGACTTTTGCGACCGCTCCAGATTTTCTTCACATTTGTTGTTGCACTTATCGCGATTACCGCACGGAGCGCTCCACCCACACAATTCACAACCTGCAACGTCCTCGAAAAGTGCGTATGAAACTGCAAGTTAATTAAGTTTTTGGCCCTGCATATGACAAATTCCGGCTTAAGTCTCCACTTTAATTAATAATACATGCACGAAGTTCTTTAATGCTTATCGCCTTGTAGTCGATTAAAATGGCTGTTGCGGGCGTAAATATATTCATGGAATCTTTCTGCGTGCTGCACTTAATTGCATTTAACTGGCAGTTAATGGCTTTGAGCTGGGTAAATTGGTAACCCACCAGCAAAGGGACTCACGGATTTGTTTCGACGGTCATTCCTTGATATGTTTTTATGAAATTTTCCCAATTTAATGGCTCATTCAGAAAATATGAATAGGACTAGGATTATCAGCCAAGCCAATGTATGAGAATATTTGTAAAGCCAGCTGAACAATGGAAAGTTCTTTATTTTGAAAAATATTAGATAATGCTAAAAGAATTTTATTTTATTTTCGGGAGGAAAAAACACAGCAAGTTCCATTCATTTGAAATCAAATTTGCTTAAACAAAAGCGCATTTCTTACTGTTGAAAAAAATGATAAAGAAATGGCCAGATACCAGCATTTGACCAAAATTTATGGCCCGACTCCAATGCAAAGTGGTCCAAGCCAGTTAGTCCAGGCATAAAAGCTCCTTACAACAAGCCAAAGAGTACGCCAAAAATCCGGGCCTAAACTCAACCACACAGATAGGCCGACAGACAATCAGCAAGTGGGCTTATTCGTAAGAGCCGGGGTAAGCATTTTGGCCAGACATTCGGGATCTGCACTTACCTATCTGCGGCAGCAGCACGTTTTATAATATTTATGCATGTCCCTGCCAACAGGAGATGTGCACTCATAGAGGGGGTCCGAGGGTTTGAGGGGTTTTAAGGGGCTTCAGGGGTTAACCAGGGTGGAGGGTTAAAAAATAAACCAACAGGCAACGTGGATTTGGAGTGTGTGTAGAGGCACTCTGACATTTGCCAAAAGTAACACTCCAGTCTGAAGTGGGCCAGGGCATTCGAAGCGATGCATATCCGAGTGGTAGGCGCATCCGAGAATTACATTTAAAATTATTTTACTTGGCAGGGGTTAGGGCAAACAAACACAAATACAGGCAAAGCAGAAGCCAGGCAACAGATGCCGCAACAACAAAATTAACGAAATAAAAACAAGCCAAGGAAAACAGAACAAGTGCAGCCAGAGAAACACGCACAAAACGGTCGACTTGAGTTGATGTGGGATGGAATTAACCCATTGAGGAATATACACCAGCCGTAGGACTTTTGTTTGTTTTTCCACATTTTTTTGTTTAATTTAAAGTGATTTTAGATTATTAAATACTTCCATCCTAGTAATTTAAACAAATCTTCATCATAAAATGTTCGTTTTAGTTTTGAGTTCGAATATTTTTATTTAAATAATGCATTTATTTTATACGTAAATGTGCTCTAATAGTAACTCAAATTGTATCAGCGAATTTGTAATTTATAAATCTATTTATATTATATTATATTTATTTATTACGATGTCTGTTAAATGGTAATATTTTACCCAGCTTCAAAAGTCACTGAATGTTTTCCAATTCGTTCGTGAGTAATGGGTTAAATGCGAATGGCTGGCAGATAGCTAAGCAGCATCTCGACGCCCACTTGGCTGTTGGCTTGTTTACACAAGCTCAACATTTTTGACAGTGCCACTCGCAACAAGAGGAACATGTGGAGCAGCTGCGGAAAAAGATTGATCCTTCGCTGCTACGTAGGGAGAGGAGTGCAGAGAAAAAGAGGAAAAAGCCGTCCAAGCCATGGCGATTCCCTTGGTCCTTGACTTTTCCTTTGAACTATCGCAGTGGTCGAGACCGTTTGTTTTGCTTATTCCCCATTTGTTGCTTGCTTACAGCTGTCCAAATTTATTACGGCCAAAACAAATCGGTAAACTTTCTATGCCAACTTGCAGCAACTTTCACGTTTTGGCCGTAGTACGCAGTGTTTCCCTGTGCATTCGCTCCTTGCTTCGTGTTGGCCTTTTGTCATAAAGCTTAACACATAAAAATGTTATTGTCCGATGTGGAGTTGTGTGGCTTATGCTGATTTGTGTTGACCTAGTAAGCTTGCACTGCCAATGGCAACGGAGAGAAAAAGAATCGGAAAGAAGTATGGACGTTTTATGGTCGTAAGGCTGATTTAGGATTCCCAAGTGAAAGCTTTAAGGTCTCGGAACTGAAGTGATGTGAGTAAGATGCCGAAAGGCGTTGCATATCCGGGCCCCAATTATTGGGGTGCTCATAAAATCCTGGCTTACGTAGAGGGACTGTAAGGGAATGTGGCTGGTATCGCTCTACCTATAAATTTATAGTACTCATTCCGTTCGGCGGAGTTCGGGGAATTTGATTTGCGTTGATATACTAGCTTTTAAAACGACTCAACTGCAAAATAATCAATTTTTTCATAGAAAACAACTTTGGGAATTTGGTCTAATAAAATAAATTCCGAGTTTTTTTTGTAGATCTAAATCGACGTTAAAGTTACTTGGCTAAAATTTAAAAATTCTGTTATTTGCGTTTAGGATTGTTAAAGACCTATGCAAACAATTACAATTTAAAATGTTATAAAATGTAAACTATATTATATTAGCCAAAAAAAACCAATCAAATTGCGAAAAAAATAATGGACATTTTAACAGCTTCAAATCACTCTAAATTATTCATTTGTTTGACATTTTTAATTCAATTTCAAAAGTTCATATTGAATTGCCCAAACAATATTATAACGCAAACGGCATTTTATTATAATTTAAATTTGTATCGGTGTCATAAATCTGTAAATTTATTTAAAGGGCTTCATTGGGTGGTGTTCCAAAAACTATGGCTTTTTTTTTAAATTATATTTTAAACTTACGTGATTACGTGCGTAAAAAAACATGTTTGCTATCAAAAACACACACAGAGAAAATTATACGACATTTTAGGTGCCGTTTTCTTGTAAAAACGTGTTAAAAATAAAAATAAAACGTTTTTAAAATCCAAAGTAAAATAAAATTTGTATGAAGTCTTTTACTTTTTAAAATGTTTCACCCCTGATTTAGCACCTAAAACTTTTGATAATTTTCTCTTTGCACCTTAAAAAAATCCTTCATCCAGTTTTCGTTATAATTAGTGACAGAATCATCAGAAAATTAAATTGTACATTTTGTACAACAAAGGGCATAGCTGAACAAGCCTGAGAAAACTGCCCCAGGCGATTTTGCAAAGTTTTAGATGAGGATTGGTAGATAGGAACCTAATGAATAAGAATTCCAAATTTCAAACATTTTGATCCGCTGGTTTACGAGTAATCTGCCGCAACTTAAGAACGTGTCACTTGATGTATCTTCCCTTCGGTAGTTCTTAAGAAAACTTTATTAATGCCAAAAATTTTTGTGTTAACCTTTAAGAATGTCAGCCAATCTTTGGATTTGTACCATTCTTATAAGGTAACTAAAATCGCGATCAAAATTTTCGAAAAATCGGCTTAAGACTTTCCAACTCTGACAACACCGCCCATTTTTTACAGTTTATGTGTTTCATAACCATCTACTTCATATAAAATATTCATAATTTTTCGAGTGGTGCAACAGTGTTAAAAATACAAAAAACTGAAGAATTTATTTCATAAGGGTAGGAATAGAGTCAATAAAATATAGTTTTTTTTGGAAATAGTTAGTTGTAAGACCACATTTATTATCAAAGAATAAAGTTTTTAATATTATGAATAAAAAGTGGTCCGAATTAAAAATGTTTGTCATATATTTGCAAGTAATTGTTTTAATAGATTCCCAGTCCCCACAGCTGCGAATGTAATATCCTCTATGGACAGAGATTGCATAAGAATTCCTTTGACCATGGATGACCAACAATACCATAATTATGTGATTCTAAAGAAATCGCGCTCCAAGAAGGATTACTTATTTTGGGATTCTTTCCGTATAGTTGTTATTGCGCGAATTTTTTTAACAATTTGTTTAACAAGCTGCGCATATTAATGCTTTGAAATTACTATCTCGCTTCTTAGTTTAACAGCGTACCGAAAGGATCCCAAATTAAGTAATCCACATTGGACCGCGATTTTTTTAGAATCACATAATTATAGAATTGTTGGTCATCCATGGTCAAAAAAATTCGTATGCAATCTTTGTCCACAGAGGATATTATATTCGCAGCTGTGGTGACTGGTCCCTTATAAATACAAATATGTGCCAAAAAAATGTTATTTCGGACCATAACAAAAAAAAATGTATTATTTGATAATAATTCTGGTCTTAAAACAAACTATTTACAAGCCAACTATATTTTATTGACTCAATTCCTACCCTTATGAAATACATTTTTCAGTTTTTTGTATTTTTAACACTGTTGCACCACTCGAAAAATTATGAATATTTTATATGAAGTAGATGGTTATGATACACATAAACTGTAAAAAATGGGCGGTGTTGTCAGAGTTGGAAAGTCTTAAGCCGATTTTTCGAAAATTTTGATCGCGATTTTAGTTACCTTATAAGAATGGTACAAATCCAAAGATTGGCTGACATTCTTAAAGGTTAACACAAAAATTTTTGGCATTAATAAAGTTTTCTTAAGAACTACCGAAGGGAAGATACATCAAGTGACACGTTCTTAAGTTGCGGCAGATTACTCGTAAACCAGCGGATCAAAATGTTTGAAATTTGGAAATCTTATTCATTAGGTTCCTATCTACCAATCCTCATCTAAAATTTTGCAAAATCGCCTGGGGCAGTTTTTTCAGGCTTGTTCAGCTATGCCCTTTACGGATGTAACTAACTTTTGGCAAAGTTTTTACAAAAAAAAAACAAAACTTTCGAAACACAATTTTCAGTCTTTAAATTTTTAAAATTGAAAAAAATCTTTTCTTTAAACAGTAGCAAGAAGTAGTAAGCCGTAAGGGTTATAATTATATACATTTATTTCAAGCCCTGGAACGAAATTTAAAATAACCAATTGCAAAGCCTATTCAAACTGAAGGAGTTACTAACTTAAATAATATACCAGAGCTGACGTAATGGCTGGCACTTAACCCTTATCGAGTCCAAAGTTAACCTGTAATTGCGGCACTTGAGCTGTTAACTCCCAATAAGTCCGGTGAAAGCGTTTTGAGGGCTCCGCTCTCATCCGGAATTACACTTCATTTGCCTAACCAAACTGGCCCCCAAAGAGTTGCCGCCCGGAGTTTGCGCAAAGTTTTAACTCTTATCTGTTGTCTATCAGGAAATTTTATGCGATTTTGTTTACCTATTTTAATGAGAACCGAAAAATGCTCGCACCAAAGCGGCGATGAGCGAAAGGAGACGGAAAGGAAAACACACACAGGCTGGTGGGAAAAGTGGGAAAAGCCCTGGCGAAAAACCAGGTCAAAGCAAACAGAACGAAAGGGCCGAAAATTTATGCAAAACTCAAAAAAACAAAACAAACCGGGAGCGGCTGGAAAAAAGGCACGAAAGTACATACATACATAGGTTCACGTACATATACGATGCAAGGGGCCATGTCCGAAATGGAAGTGCGAGTGTGGTCGTGTGTAGACGTAGGTGTGTAGAAATGGCGTGTATTGTATCAAATTTAAATGCACAACAGTAAAATAATGAATTCTTTTGTTTGTATTTGCATCTGTGCCTGTTGTTGTTGATGGGCGCGTTGGAAGAACCAAAATACAAAACACAAACGAACCAAACCGAACCGAAAAGCAAAACAATGAAAAGCGAAAGAACACACACGTCACTGCTACACAGAAAACAAATTATGTCAAAGGTCAGGCAAACACTTTTCGAGACTCATCGCTTTTGAATACAATGTATATATTTTTTTGTGTTCTAAAAATTAACGTCTCCCATTCCTTTTAATTTACATGTTTACATTGTATCAATAAAATTAATTTTACATTCACTCTTATTTCAATTAATTATTGTTCTCAATTCAAACCAATATTTTTTGCTTATACAAAATTTTGAATATTAATTCTTTCATTAAATTAGTGGAGTGGTTTAATCAATACTTTAAAGATTAGATTTCAATTTTCAAGGATTTACAACTTTGACTGCCTTTTCAAATGCTTTTTTGACGTGTACTCGTACCAAATAAAACTCAAGTTCTTGCAGCAAATATATTTACAGCTGCCGAGATGAAAAGGCCAGATGGAAATTAAGCTTATATGGAAATTAATGTGTGTACACTGTACAGTGAAAAGTTTTTCTGCTCCTGCACGTGTCCGACAAACGAAAATTTACTCTCAACAGTCAACAGTTAGTGCAAAAAGTAGTTGGCCCCTAGACAGTGTTGTCGTTTATAAACTATTTTTTAGGATCCTTTTGTATTTTAAAGTCAAAATTTTTATTTTCCCTATCACATTGACTTGTGATATTCAAAGCTGTTTATAATTTATTTTGTATTTACGTTTTTAGACGAACATCTAAAGAAAGTGTCAAGAAAGGACTAGCTTCAATGGCCTGTCTCAATTAAGTTCCTTTTTTCCCCTATTTTTTTTGGTTGGCTAATTGCACGCCTTTTGTGTGGAAATGCAAAAAGCAATTAAACTTGTATTCGCCTGCGAAGGTTCTTCCATAATTGCATGGCTCGGACCACAAAGCAAGGAGTTCGAGGAAAATTATAATTTCAAGCCCTAATAACGCGGCAAGGTGTAAGCTAACGAAAAACGCTAAGTGAGGGCGTGTTTTAGGGGGCGTGCCGCGGGTTGGCTATAACTCAAGTCAGTCGAAGTCAGGCGAAAAGGGCGGAAAATAGATCTCAGCACAGGTTGGATATTCGGAGGCGGTGCGCGGTTTTAGGGTCATATGAAAAAATCCTTGCCTACTTATCGGGCGGAACGGAGTGCTAATATTAGCACGTAGCCCCACATCTAATCCCTATCAATAAAACATTGCGCAAGGCGGTTTTCCAGGTCATCATTTCATACTACACCTTCCAGCCACGGTTTATATTTAGCTTATTCTCGGCATTTTATGCGGCCGCAAACTGCCCGCTCCCCCGGTGAATTTTGCAGTACAAATAAAAGTTAAAGCAAATAATGCACGGCAAACATTTCATTTAAACAATCAACGTCAATGATCTGTAAACAACAATGAAAAGGGTTTTTACTACCGTCGAGCATTTCGAAGGAGGCGTGCACATGCATACATCATACAAAACCATCCAAGACAAACTCGCACACACACAAAGACGGCCATTGTGCTGGGCATAAACACACACTTTTAAAACACATCAAGCATACGCCCTGTATGGCGCGATGGTATGTGGTATGTGCTCCTGCGGGGTGTGAGCCCATTTGATATGAAGGTAGCTCGCGGGTTACTTTCGGTCTACAAACCGTGAAAATGTTTTATTCAGCAGCAACCAAACCAAACTAAATAGAACGAAAAAAACGTGAGTCTACAAGCAGACAGGCACATACGACCTCAAAGCACGAAAAAAAAATTATTTAATGTTAAATAGAACGAATATCTTTGAAAAAAAAAAATGTTCAAATAAAAATATGAATCATTTATTGTCAGATAATTATATCCTGGGCAATTTAACAAACTTTTTAAAGTCTTTAAATAAGAAAAAAATTAGATGAATCCAATTTAACGCAATGGGTAATATATCATTCGAAGAAATCATATTATATAATAATTAAAACTTACCCAATTTACTTAGCTATTATATTTATTTTTAATTTATTTTAAGTTACCTAGAAGTCCCAAGTATTTTTTTACCAGTGCACACAGATACTGAAGTAAACCACAAGCTACAGCAGAGGAATACAGCGGGAAAAGTTTCCGCCTTCGATGTTTTGTTGGGTTATTCATTTATTTTTTGTTTGCTGTTCTCAACTCCAACACATGCGGCTAACAAACAAGAGCGCATAAAATGTGACTTTACCAAAAATAAATAAATAAGCCAAAGCGCTAAAAGCATTTGCCAACGGCAATGGCTCCACTTTCGCAGAGGTGAGAAACCGCCGAGAGAGCTCTAGAAAATTGTCCATGCTAATTATTCGAGGACCCTGGCACAGTTTAAATTTATAACAGCCAGACATGAGTTTAATTTTAAGTGCCAGTCTAGAAAGTAATTCAGTTTGGTTCATTAGAGCGGCTGCAGCAGCCTCACACATGAGACTTGCAGCTACGGAGAATTGACAAGCAAGTTTTTGGGCGCTTACTTAACACCAAAGCAAACACATGTTTACAGCATGTTGTATATACATACAAACACCCTTCGAGAAGAGACTCTCAGACAAAGTCTGGTGCATATAACTACACCGAAAAAAATTATTAAAAACTTTACTATACTTACTAAGCCTGAATTAATTGAATTTAATTTGAATTAAAATAATTCCAAAGAGATTTATACATTTATTTATGTTTTATCAAAGTTTACCAAAACTTCCTAATAAAGTAAGGCTTTGGATAGTGGCTTTTGAAATTCTGTGCACTGTAAAACTATACTTATGATTTATGCACAGGATACCAGACCTTCAAAAGTTTCCTCAGTGCACATCACAAAATGCTCAAGTAATTATTAAGTACTGCTCTTTGCGGTAACCGAGGATGGGCCGGGTAGCATGTTGCACTTTTCTCTACTTATGGTATGTTTGCCAGAGTGTTCGAGAGACTTGTGGCATTTTTTGCTCCTCGGGGCGTATGCGCCATATTTTTGAGGGCAAAAGTCGCAGCCGCATTGTCAACAAACTTGAAGGATTATCAGAGTCAACAAATGTTGAGGCAACTTAAGACAGGCAGGCAGGCTGGATGGCTGGCAGGCTGGCTGCTGGTATGGTGGAGGCAGGGCAAACAAGCCGAGCTGTCCGAGATGCCCACTAAACTATTCAAATATGCATTTGCGGACCAAACATTTGCTAGCCAAATTCAATTTCCATCAGCTGCTATCCTCCTGAGTTATTATTGAAGTTTCTCCTTCTCGCCCTGACTAATAATTTAATTTTGTTGTAAATATTCTTGCGGTCATTTGTTTTAAATTCAAAATTAATTTCATTAATTTATTTGAGGCCATAAATTGCCAGTAAAGATATGTCGACCGAGCCTTTGGCCAATTCGCATTCACAATTACACTGCATTCACATGCACAGGCATTTTAAAAAGCCTTCCATACTGAGTGCGAGTGTGCGTTGGCTTGTCCGGCGCAGAGTTGGCAAAATTAGTGCTCGTTTTAATTGAGTTTGTTAATAATTCAGTAATGGCCACTACATTCCATCGGTCTCGGAGCCAGAGAGCTTTAGCCACATTTCGGGATGTGGACGTGGCAGTGGGACGTTGGTCAAACGGCTACATGGCAGCTGCCAACGAATTTCCAGCTGGCAGCGTATTCGTGTCCATTTACAGTTGCGGTTAAACTAATAGATAGAGATTTTAATATTTTTGCCATTAAATGTGGCCAATAAATTAATTTATTAAATATGGCCAAATAATATTACTTCTTGTAAGTTTGAAGTGAACATAGTATTAAAACCAAAAGACGATTTTAACAACAAATAAAATAAATGTTATTTTATAAAATTATTCTCTAATTAAAGCTTCTAAAGAAATTGTTTAGTGCGGAGAACATATTTAAAGCCTTTTTATAAAATACAAAATAAACATAAACGGGCTAGAACGTATTAGTAATAAATATAGTTATTATTTCGGATTGAAAAATATATTTAAAATAAGTTAATTTACTATTATTATTTTTGTAAAACGTAAATTATTTTAAAAACTTTTTAGTTGCTGATATTTTAACACTTACATTGATCTTAGAGATTGATTTAACCCTTCTTTGGAGATGCCTTCGACTACTATCTGTATGACCGCAGCTGTAAGTCCTCAAATATCCTTACATGTAACTGCAAATGCCGAGCATATGTGTGTGCGTGAGAAAAACTAATTAACTAGTTTTGCATTTGGCTCATTTCATTTGGCTGCGCTCTCCGAGCTTTTTATGATTTTGATTAATTTCGAACCATAAATATTTATGCAGCCAGCTTTATTATTCCGCAGCTGCTGAGCGAGCTAAGGGCATTTAGTTTAGCTCCAGATCCCGACTCTCAGACGCACAAAGCAACCAGGCCAGCCAGTCAGCCTTTAATGTTTTCCGGGTCAGTCACAGTCACTCACTTCCCTTGAGCTCGTTGTCGGCACTTTTGTTTGTCAGCATGGACGATGACACCGGCGGACAGCCAGACATTCAGACAGCCGGACGGAGTCGGAAGACCCCGGAGGACGAAGGACGGAGGATGGAGCACCGGGCCAGAACGGAACAGAGGCCAGGGAACAGAGAACAGGCCATGCCAGAGCCGCTGGCTGCGCTTTTTACATGGGAAACCGGCAGCAGAAGCCGCTTCACTATCACCCACATTGAACGAAACTTTTTTTAATTTTTCAAAGGACAACTATTGCATTATATTCCCTTAAAATTACAATTCATTAAAAATTATCATAAAATGTCTTATTTGGTTAATTTATTACTTATTTGCTAATAATTAAAGATATATTTCTATTTTTAAAAAATCGATTCTTTGTTTTAATACCTTGAAATAAAAATAACATATATAATTTAAAATTATTTTTAAAAAATTCCTTACATATTAGTGAGCGGTTCGAAATCGTACTTTTTATTTAATGAAACTTATTTTAAGTAAAGATTAATGTACAGTTCATTTAACAATTTCTTTATTTTTAAGCTTAAATATAGTGTTATTCCTGGACATTCATAATTCTCCCAGTTTTTTCTCAGTGCAAGGCAGACAAAGAGGCTGTCGGTTCGTCGTGGTGCTGTGCACTTGGGCGACTAAGCTGCATCAGCTCACTGGGCAGCAGCTGCGACTCGGGGGTCGCTGAAGCCTCCTCTGTTGACAAATAAGCAGAGGCCGAGGGCCGCCAGTCTGCCGCCCACTTTTCATGCCGACAAATTGAGCAGGACATTGAATTGTCAACCAGGGGCTACGCAGCAGCCCTTGACGGCCTGACGAACATGCCGCCCACCTCCGAACTCCGAGTTCCGACCTCCGAAGCACCCACTCTCCAGTTCTCAACCTAAAACCCGGACCAACTAGCAACTCCAGTGAAAAGTCGCTGTCTCTCTGTGGGGGGTTGATTATATTGTTGACGTTGATGTTGATGAAGCATGATTTGGATTTTCATCTTTATTGCATTATACTTAAAAACTATTAGCGGCTGGCCAACGGATCCGCTGGCTGCGCACAGTGCCATCAGGTTGGCCGTACTTAGTCCAGGAAAATAAGTAAAAAGCTAAAGCGATCCCTAACATACGTTATAAACGACCCTCAAATCATTTTAACATTTATAGCTTCAAATTTCAAAACTTTAATTGAACTCTTTTATTATTAGTTTGTACATTTTTGATATAGAACAACACCCTTTCTTTCTACGGCAGCTATTTTATAAAGAAAAGTAATACCTTTTAAAAATTTCAAATATATTTTAGAAATATTAAAAAAGGTTTGATTAGCTTGCAAATATGTAACGAAAACAAGAGAGAACGTTATAGTCGGGTGCCCCGACTATCAGATACCCGTTACTCAGCTAAAGGGAGTACGAGGGAGATTAAAATATAAAACTTTGATCGAGCATAACTTTTAAACGAATGGTCCGATTAAAAAAATAAAAAAATTTCTACATTTCGATAGGTATTTATAAACACAATGAAACTGCATTTTCACTTTTCTAAAATATTTAAATTTTTTAAAATCGCGATAAAGCAATATCTAGCTGTATGTCTAATTCTTAATCCTGAAGTATTAAAAAATTATACTTATATCCCAGAGAAGAAGAGATCAAGACTATTTGAATTTTATAGGGTCGGGAACTTCTGACTAAAGTTATTATAGCCTCAACAAGGGTGTAAAAAGCAAAGTTGGCTACTTTCGCTGCTCAGATCTGCCAACTCTTTGGATTGTAGAGCGGGCAACAGTGCTCCTGACATGATTGCATTAGCCGCGAATGGACTAAAGTCTAGACCAACTAGTGCTAAGCCGGTCTCCCAGTTTGTTGCGTGGCCTGTTAAGTGATTTATGTGATTAGTCGCGTCGCCCGGCTTAATGCAGATGAATGATGCTGTTAAAAAATTGAGAAATCAAATGATTTCACTGGCAGGCAGTCGCTATAATTTACGGGCTGATAAAAAGCGGCACTTAAGTCGACTACGAAACGCTCGTTAGCCTGCATTCGGTGTGTATATAAATTTAACCAGCCAGAAAATAATGCCCGATAGACAAATGGCCAAGGGCTCCGTGTTCCCAAGTTTCGAAGGCCCCAATCCAACTCCCAGTCCGAGCGACTTATCTACAAGTTGAGCAGCTTGGAGCACAAAATCTTGATAATGGAAAATTTATTAATCCCATCAACGACAACAATAACAATAAAATGTAAACAAATGACTGACAGCGAGCAGAAGCTTTGCGGGAAAAAAGGGGTGGCCGCACAACGGCCAACTCCTTATGGAGGTGTTGCACGACAGTCGAGTCCATTGATACAAATCAAAATCGGCCATTTCAGAGTTTTATTGCATTCGGGAAACTATGAATTACGGGTCGAGTGAGTCCTAATCAGGTGGCCAGGGGTGCTCTTTATTGAAAATCTACATTATTCCAACACGCAACGGTGGCCATTGTTTGGCTTTGATTTCCATTCGCCATAACGATGATAATAACGACGTTGATACACCGTATTGGGCTGTCAGTAATAACTCAATTGGCAAGATCGATGGCGTTTGATAGGGATTCGAGCCGGGCACTCCGAGCTGGGAATTGATGTTCTATACTTTGGGTGTTGATTATCAAACATTTTATTGCAGTCCATGAGGGCTCATTGTGGGGATTTGTGTGTTTAATCGGAGGGCCAATTAACTAGGACCAACGAAATGCGGGCCAATCTGCTTGACAACCTGAGCGGGCTGAAAAAAGCAATTTAGCAAGTGTCAAAAGTGGCCAATTTACTTGTTACTCTTGGCTTTTTGCGCCCCACAACTCCAGCTCCCAGCTGTGTCAACAATGAAATCGGTGAAATTGGCTGGAAGTCCATCAAAAACCCGCTTAGAGAGGCGGAGGGGCGAACGGGAAACAAAGTTGAAACGAAATGAAACTTTACCAACTAATAGAAATGTTATTATTTGTCTGGGGGGCTCCCAGTCAAATGAAATATGAGGGGTTCCAAAAGTTGAAAATTTCCAAAGAGCATTGAGTGCCCGTTTTATTTTCTGTTTAGCTTTGTTTGTTAAATCAACAATTTGCTTGGCCTGAAACTTCATTAATTAAACACCCTATCCGATCTAGAATTGATTTGTGGCTCTAACCTTGAGCACTCAAAATTGTTCATCCAGCCGCATCATCCGTGAGTCAGCGAGTAACCCTTTCATTTAATTCTGAAATATTGAACTTTGCCCCTAATTAACATTCACGCACCTGCAGTGCCCCCGGTGCTCATCACGCCCTTCAGGTTGCGACTTAACTTTTCAGCGCAGACTTTATACAAAGTCATCTGGGGAGCAGGCGGTGAGCCTGGAGCCCACCGTCTTGGCCCGGAATCAAAATAATTTAGTTGCCACTTTCGCTCGCCTGCAATCGATGGCGGCTGTCGGAAACTTTAAAACTTTCCCCAACTGTTTGCACAATATCGCATGTTGGCAGCGCCAACTGCTAGGTGGGGTCACCACCTTAACTCCGGACGACATTTCGGACGCTATATTATTACAACAGTTCATCAAACTCGGAATCAGTGCACTGGGAGTCCCGGGAGATAGAGGGGAAGCTTCAATAATGATTTATATTTTTAGGTAGATTGGTTTTTAAAGGATAAAAACAAATTAAATTTAATTGTCGCTATTACCTACTGAAATAAGAATACACTAGAAATATTATTCAACTACCTACACTTTTCGCTCTGTGTCTCGAACTATATTTATAGCGGTATCGCTGTCGAAGCCGACGTCCTCGCTAATGTAGATGTAAACGGGTAGCCCCTGGGACTCACTTTTATCAAACAGCCCATTGGGTATTTGGGCTGGAGCTTTGGTAAACTTTGCCCCCGCTGCTCAGCTCACCCCGGCCACCTCTTCCCCACCTGAGCTCACCTGGCGATGGTTGGTTAGTTGGTCGGGGCCTTTAGTCACAGAAAGTTTTCGCTTTCGATTTGCTGCTGCCAGCTCCCCTAACCATTCCCATTTTCGTGCCAGGCCGTGGCCAAAACGCAAATTGTTGAAAGTTTGCACTAAAGTCGTTGATTTCATAGCTGAGAGGTGAGCTCAACTCGTTCAGAAAGTCTGCCAAAGTAGTTGACGTGAATCGATGGGGGTGTGGTCCGGGGATCGGGGATCCTGGAATCCTGGGGATCCTGGGCCAGGAAGCAGCCAGCAAGGCACGTAATTGAGTAAAGTTGCCGTTGCGGTGGTGCAAATGCGAATGCGGATCCACTTGAAAGCCGAAAGCAAATGTTTCGATATATTGCGTCTGGCAGCCGTAGCGCGACAATGAAAACTAACAATAACTTCCATGCAGCGGACGAGTTTCCATCTCCCAGGGAGCCAACAAGGCTAAAATCATAGGCCATGCCCGGGGGATCTGCGCGCTTTCCAGCAACTGCGGCTCAAACAGTCGGCATTTACTCCTGGGCTTTTTAATTGTCCGCTTCTGAGTGTGTATGAGTGGGCTGGCTACAGTTGTGGCCAGGAATGATATCGTTGCCGATAAAAATGTATTTATGTGATAGTTCAAAATTTGGGAAGTTGGTAAGAAAATATTAAAAATCATTTCCAATTAATCCAATATTTCTTAAGAATACATTCTTTTTATTTCTTACATTTTTTATTAGTTATTTAATCTAGAAAAATAATTTTTTGTAGACCCGTATTAGTCTTAAAATGATATAATTAATAAACCAATAAATAAAATGTATGAGCATGACCATTTTTTGTGATTTATTTCTGGATTTCATTACTTAAATCTTTTAACCGTTTTTATATTTTTTGGCCAATTTTAATAATTTTTATTTTCAAGATAAATTTTGGTGATTGAATTTATGGTTTCACTTTAAACTATAACAATATTTAATATTTTGATAATGTTGATATTTAGGTCCTTTATGCTATTTCTTGGGTACTTCTGATTATTAGTATTCGATTAGTGAGGGAATTTTGACCATTTCTGTTTCACATAAATTGGTTTTACACCAACTTTACCAGGGAAAAGCGTACCAACTACAAATAAAATATTGCAGCGAGAACTTTCAAAAGTTTTTTACCCCAATATTTGTTTTGGCAGCAGTTTTGTTGAAGTGAATACTACACTCATAAAAAAAAATCGAAGAATTTCCTTAAAATCTAGAAAATTCTTTCTTGAATTTTTGCCAAAGGCGACCTCACCTTTGTTTCAAGAAATGGTTTTTTTGAAAGGCACCATTAAAACAAGAAAAAATATTTCTTGTTTCAAGAAATTAAATTTCTTAAAACAAGAAAGGGTTTTTTAGAAAGCCACCATTAAATCAAGAAAAAATATTTCTTAAAACAAGAAAGGTGGTTTGTTTCTTGTTTCAAGAAATTAAATTTCTTGTTTCAAGAAAGGGTTTTTTAGAAAGGCACCTTTTAAACAAGAAAAATTCTTTCTTGATCAAATTTCCTTTCAAGAAATTTTATTTCTTGATTTAAGAAATAATATTTCTTGAAAAGAAGTTTTATATTAACACTGAAACCCTAAAAATAAAATGTAACTTGGTTTTTTCTTTTGCATATTATATTTATTTACATTTAAAACATTTAACACTTAACATTTAAAAATTTTTAAATAACACATTTTTGACTCAAGAAAACATTATTATTACCCAAGGTCTGTTGAACTTCATATGACCTAAGGTGATCCATTTTCTTCGCCTTTCCTCATCTAGAAAAAAAGAGTTATTGGGATATCAATGATTTGTTTTTAGATTTGTTTTTGAAGTAATGTAATGTTAATAATAGCCAAAATACAAACACGTTGGTCAGACGACCGAGAGAGAGGAGCAAGACAGGTAGAAAATGAAGGGTTGAAAATCGAATTTCAGAGAGAGAGAGGCACGGGAGAGACACGTACATACATACATATATATTTACATACAGTCCTTTGCGCGAAGGGAGACCGAATGTAAGCAGGTCAGATCATGACAATTTTAAGAAGGAGAAGAGAGAAACGTCGCGACGCGTAGGTCAAGCGAGCGAGAGAGAGGAGCAGAATATGAAAGGGTTGAAAATCGGGTTTCAGATCGGGTGAGCCGGGTACATGCATAGATATTTACATGCATACATAAGTATGTCAAACAAATACAACATATTTTTCTTACCTTAGAAGGTTTTAAAACAAAATTACAGCTTCGCCAAACAAATTATTTGGCTGATGCAACTGCAGGTATTTTCACTCTGAAAAATAAATAAAATGCGAGTAATTAAATAAAGTTATTATAGAACTCTACACCCACAAATTTATGTACAAATGTATGTATGTACGTAGCTCTTAGCTAAAAAACAATTCAACTAAAGTGGTATAAGCTTGGTAAAGAGATTTGGAATTTATCCTTTAATTACATACATACAATTGTACGCGCGATATACAAAATATTATATATTTACATACCTTTGAATATTTGGAAAAAGGCTTCACCTCTTATCCGCTTGAAAATCACGTCCATCACTTACGAATTTTTTTCACAACTGACGCTCGGGTGATCAGAGAAGTCGGTAGCCTGGTAGTAGTCGGGCCGAGTAGGCCCTTCGTCCCACTTCGTTTTTCTTGTCGTTAACATTCGGCAGCCGAAGGAAGTCAATGCCTACTTTTCTATATTCTAGGGTCATTTCATTCATATATTCAAAGGTGATTTTGTCCTTAAATACGTACAAAAATGTTTTGGCTGCGACGGCAAAACAAACATATGAGATTTTCATTTTTCTATTTTTAAGAAAAATTCTTTCTTGAATTTTTTCCATCAAGAAAGGTTTTCTGTATTCAAAGGCAAATTTTCTAAAAACAAGAAATTTTTTTTCTATTTTCAAAGGTAGGCCGATTCAATGGCAAGATTTCCAAAATTTAGAAATTAATTTTTATGAGTGTAGGCATTAGCTGGTGGATTTCAGTAGTTTATGGCTGAGTTTTAGATGCTACGATTGCACTCGCCACTGTGTGTGTACCAACGGGCTCTGGTGTGTGTGACCGCGTGTCCGTGTAAGGACTTTCCCTGCAAGCAAAGAAGCGATATTTCTATCGCCTATCGTCCAGAAGTCACTTCTTAGTAACTTCTGGAAGATAGAAAGACGACAGCACACATTTTACAAAAACAAAATATACATCTATCGCGAAGAAGTCACTTCTTAGTCACTTCTGGAGGATAGAAATACGATAGAACACATTTTACAAAAACAAAAAGGGTCACGATCGTGGAGAAGTAACTTCTAAGACACTTCTAGGCGATAGAAATACGATAGAACACATTTTACAAAAACAAAAAGGGTCGCGATCGTGGCGAAGTAACTTCTAAGGCACTTCTGGACGATAGAAGGACGATAGAACACATTTGACTACCTAAAAAGGGTTGCGATCGTGAAGAAGTACAGTCCGCTCTTGGCTCTCTCTTTATACCTGAAAACTACCCTTTTTTCTCTTTGACCTACGCACTTTGTATTTCGAATTCAAGCGTCAGTTCGTTTCGAGATTTCTTTGTGATCAGTGCGTTTTATTCTGAATTTCTGTGTTTGTGATGAAATGCGGAGTGAACCTGCTATTTTTTAAATATTACATACCGCTTACGGTTGAAAATTAAAAACTTCAATACTTATTTACATCAAAAATAAAAGTGGTTAAAGAAAACGATGTTTAAAGGAAACTCTGGGCAACCCGAAAACTTAACTATACGCCACTTATTTGATTATATAAGGTAAGTACTTTCTCCGATTTTTATGACATAATATTTATTATTTTTTTGTTGTTTTAGAAATGTTCATAGACCACGGAACTGGAATTAAATTAAATAATAAAACACCATTTCCTACAAGCTTATGGACAGTATTCACATGCCGCAATGCTTTTCTAATTATATATTTCAACAAATGTGTTGAAAGAATAAAAATGAAAAATGAGTACAAAAAACATATTTTCCTTTTAACCATTTTGTAATTGGGAAAGGGTCTTCTAGGTATCTTCTACAAGTGTCTTCTGAGTAACTTCCAGAAGTGACTTCCGCGATATCGCATTCGGATCGCCGAAGTTACCCCCTTCGGGAAGAAATGTTCCACTACGGCGGCACTTCCAGAAGTCACTTCTGAGTGACTTCCAGAAGTGTCGCCGAAGTCACTTCCAGAAGTGACTTCCGCGATATCGCATTCGGATCGCCGAAGTCACCCCCGTCGGGAAGAAATGTTCCACTACGGCGGCACTTCTAGAAGCGTCGCCGAAGTCACTTCTAGAAGTGTCGCCGAAGTCACTTCTAGAAGTGACTTCCGCGACACTTCTGGAAGTCACTCAGAAGTGACTTCTGGAAGTGTCGCCGTAGTGGAACACTTCTTCCCGACGGGGGTGACTTCGGCGATCCGAATGCGATATCGCGGACGATCGTTTTCATCTTCCAGACGTCACTAAATAGTGACTTCCGCGATAGGAAATGCTTGCAGGGTTGATTGTTTTCTTGGTGGCGATGTATGGGTGAGTTTTGCAATGGCTTCGGCCGGGTTCAACTGGATACATTTGGTGTGTGTGTGTTTTATTTGGCGAGCGTAGCTTCAATTTATGACATTTTGACAGCAGTGTTGCAGTTGAATCCGAAAGTTGCTCTCTTGAGTAATCGCACAGCTTTTTCACTTACAAACGCGCAATTTTGTGGATTGCGCAGAAATATTTAGAAATATATGTATGTTACTGTGTGTGTTTGTAGTACAGGTCTAAAAGCCTAGACAGCGTTTATCGGCTAAATCCGAATTAAATATTTATGCTAAAGAATCTAAATGCGGATTTTCAAGAGTTGGGTTGAAAGAAAACTCGCGAATACGACAGTAAAGAGTATGAGGAATAACACAGAATGGTGGAATCAGACACTTTTGCGGTAATTTTCTCAATGATGGACAACCGAAGGCCAACTGAAATTGTAGACAGTTATATTGAGTTACACTGGAAGCGACTTGAAAGTTTCAATTAATAAATAATGGTAATGGTTTTGCGAATAAAGTTTCAGATATTTATAAAAAAAAGTTTCATAAATAGCAATTGAATTTTTTCATGGCTATGATTTCGCATAAAAAGGACATTCCATTAACTGAAAAATAAATCGCTTCCATCTACCAGTGAAGCTGTCATGTTTAATTCGTTAGTTGGTATTTGTTGCAACTGAAGCAACTTTGGACCAGAAAAAAACGGAATTCCATGTACGCATTAATGTGTTATTCCCCAAGCGTTCGGTAAGCCGATAATTAGCGCAAAACAATTGATGCCGAACAAATACATTTATCAAGCGTTGCAATTATAATTTAATAGCATTTTGTCAGATGAGCCATTCGAAGCATAATTTTCCCCGACACATTCCATTACTTAAACTTTAGCCGGCGAGGCGGAGGCAGAGGCGGAGGCAGCTGAAATTACAACGTACACGGCCGTATTTGCTCTGAGTGTTTGAGGAGGAAATGCTGACGCACAAATACAGCGAGTTAGCTATTAAACATATTTGACTTGCCGTCGAAGTGAGCAAAGCACACACACTTGCACTTGGATCCCTCTGGTGGGTGCAGCGTTGTCAACTTGGCATTTCTTTAGCTAGAACTGGCTATTTGCGATGATCAAGTATATCTAATAATTTTGTATGGAAATTAACCTTTATTTACAAGTTTTAGTTTTTTTTATGCGGTAACACTTGTTTTTAGCCTTAGATTAGACTAGGACTCTTAAATCCTATAAATAGCTGACGTCTTTATAAGGGAAATACTTATTGATTTACAAAGAAAAAGTGTGTCTTATTTATAGATCGTTAGAAATAGACCCCTGCTATTTTCGATGTACCTATAACTATGTATTTTTAGCTCTTTTCGTGGTCCATAGTCAGCAGCACTGTTCGGATGCTGAAGGATTTTCCGCAGGGCCGTGTTTGTGTTGGTGAAGGGGTGGCGGTGTATGATAATAATTCAACAAATTGTTGTTTAACAAGGAGAGACAGCCACAGTCACGCGACTCGCTCCTCACTTCTCCCTCCCCACTCCTCGTCCTTCGATCCTTGAACCCCGAGCTCCGAGCCCCGAACCCCCATCCCCAAACCCCGAACCTCTCGAGCGTTCGTCGTGTTAATCGCTTTATATGCAGCGCTTTCAAGTGTGAGTGCGAGTTGATGTCTTGTTTTAATGCAATGTGTGTGAGTGGGAGTGCTGGTGTGAGGGTGTGCGAGTGCCTGGGGCAATACACGCACAGCTGCCGAAATATCTTACCTCCATTTCATGAAATGAAACAATTAGGAGAAAAAGTTGCCTCTTGCTAAGGACACTTTCCTTTGGCCCCCTCGAATCCCTCGAACCCTCCGAATTTCCGGAGGGTCTTCGGATATCCAAAACCCAACCCTTTTTATAGCTCGGCAAACATGTGTATGCCTGTAAACAAGGCCGCCTGCTTGTGTGTCTCTGTGTGCGTTTAATGACAAAATAATTAGAAAACTTTTTGTGTACTTTGTAGCCGGGTCCCGGAGTCTGAGACTGAGTCTCGATGTGTCGTAGTTGCTCGGATGTCCTCCCACATTCCGCCCTGTCAATGTCACCGCCAATTTGCTACTTCTGCCTGTTTTTCGGGACTGGGCCTCCACTGTGTGTGTGTGGAAACGTGTATATCTGCTTCTGGCCACACACATCTGGAAATTGCCAAACAAGAGCTCCGCCTCTGCCTCCAACGGCCTTGGTGTCTCTGGCAATTAAGGGGCTGGGGTTGCGACATTGACACCTGACTGGCTTGGTTGGGGTTTTTCCGGGGGCTCATTGCCCGGGAAGCATGTCGAAATGTTAAAAATTTAAGCAACTAAACGCTAAATATTTAATCAAAGGCCTTGGGGTTATACCGCCGTGAAATTTAAAAGCTGCTAATGTTGTTATCTAATTAGGAAGCGTGTTCTGTAAAAAGCTTTTACAGCTGAATTTGTCCTTTGAAATGATTTTATTGCTCTACAGCATTTTAACGATTTTTTAAGTGTTCTATATTTTAAATCATGTAGCTCAAACAAAATAAGTCATTTATTTCATTATGTTGCTTAAATTTAAATTATATAAACAGAAATCTGTTTGTCCTCGTATTAAAATATTTGGTGCCTAATCCATACACATTTCTTAATATTTGCCCAATGATAAACTGGAAATTATTTCACTCTGTTAAAAAACTGGAGAAATTTTCGTTATTTAAAAAGAAACAAAGATTAAATATACCTTAAAAAGTCGGAATAAAATATAAAAAACAAATTAAATCCATTGAATTTTAATAGCTTGCGAATGGAGTAAGCCCTTCACGTATAATACCCAACTTTCCAGCGTGGGACGCAGATTAAACGGCTCAGAGAAGCTTATTACTTAAGGCTCCTGGAGGCGGGGTTGGCTTTGCTATCGGTTTTTAATTATCTTTGAATAGATGCCATTTGTATTATATTGAGACCACCGCAAGCCACCAGGGTGTGACTAATGCGAAAATCTGCGCGGCAGGGGCACCAGGCCACCCGATTGCCCGAATATTTTATTGGACTCGGCTATCAGCCACTTGGCGTTCAGTTATTAAGCACTCGAACATATGGCGCAGCCGGGAGGAGGGCCAAACTTCCGCCAGACAGACGGAGGATACACCCACAGAACGAGTATATGCTGCCAACAGACTGCGCCACTTTATTCCGCCGATGGCCCACATTGCGTATGCGTATCGTCACGAAACTAGCTGCTTACCGGCTGTGTACGTGGAGGTGTTTTTATTGAAGTGCGTGGCGAAACACTTTAACTCGTTGTCCGAACTGCCGCACGGAAACGGGGATACGGATCTGGGGAGCTCCGAGCACGACAACTGCGGGGCTTCCAAACCCACAAAACGTGCCAAATCGATGGCAGTCCATGTCCATGGTCGCAGAAAAAGTCGTGAGCGCGGTGCAAAGAAAACGCTTCGAGGAGGACCACAGCCATAAAAGAAATTACCCATTTCTTGCTGAAAACTGGACGTTTTCTCGAAATAATCGTAATGGCATACGTATAACTAGATGCTTAAAGTCCAGAATTGCTGTGCCATCTAAGTAAAGTCCACCGTACAGTAAAAATCAAGATTGATGCAGATATTCTTTTACAAATTTAAATATAGTCTTTGAATAAAGTACATACGAACCGTTTCCTCCCTGTGCAGCATATATATTCCCAAACAGGACCATGTCCGTCTGTCTATAAGAACGTTGGGATCTCGGAAACTACAAAAACCTTGAAAGTTGGGATTAACAAATATATTCTTGGGCTTACACATCGCCAATCGCCTTAAACGACCTTTGTCGTGTGTCTGACGGCCACATTTTTAGGGATTTCGAAAAAGTATAAATGCAATTGTTTTGTTCGTATTAATAGCAATCGAAATGGGGAGGACATTTTTCAAATCGGACCATTCGTTAAAAAGTTATGGGCAAATAATGGAATTTAAGCAGTGCAAGCAGTCGCTCTCTTTATCTCCCTTGCACTTCGTTGAGCTGAGTAACGGGTATCTTGTAGTCGAGATACTCGTTTATAGTGCTCTCTCTTCCTTTTTATTAACTCAATAAATTAAATGTGTTTTATGAAATCATCCAAACCTTCCAAATTGGTGGTTTCATTAATTTTTGTAAGTACTCACTTGTATAGAAATTGTTAACTTACTATTACGCATTGTTATAAGGAGTATAAGTTAGAGGATATATTGGCCAATATGTACAAGCTCAGCCTTAAGTTGCGACTACCGATAGAGAGATGCTAAAAGGTTTACGGTCAGAATCTGAGCCCTGACCGATAAATGCTTACATGAACTCATGCCTGGACAAATACTCGTATGAATATATACAGACCCGGGAGCACATACGCTGGCAAGTATTTGCACCGGCCAAAAGGAGGAGCCGCAAAGGCAAAAAAAACCGAGAATCGTCGAGCTGAAGGCAAACTTTGTGCCACGTGTGGGGCAGGAATAGGGGGCAGGAGCTAGTTGATTTTCAACAGTTGAGTCGAGTTTATTTTGCCGGCCAGGTGAGACTGTGGGCAGGTTGGAAGTGGGGAAAGGGGAATGGGGAAAGTGGGACAAGGAACAGGTAACAGCAGCCGGCATTGCATACATTTTTGCTGCGTGCCTTGGCAGTTTTTCTATCATTTTCCACCCAAGCCGGCCAAGTCGAGCGTGAAATGTTGATGAAGTAACCGCACATGTTTGCCGTTTGCCTCTTGTCGTGCATAAGTTCCTAAAAACCGGTTTCACCTCAAGTGAGTGTTTAGGCGCAAACTTTTGTTCTGGCCCGCTCGGTCCTCCTGTCTAAGCGCAAATTAGTTTGTCCGGCCAGGGGCAAAAGTTTGGATTTGTGCAACAGCAGATTCGTGTTTTGCCCTCTCCTGGCCATACATTTGGGTGCCACTTGTCCCATATGCATATAAATAAAGCGATAAAAAAATGCTCTGGTTCGGCAGAGTAAAAGGAGGAAAAGTTTCGCAACTAGAGCATTCCATGATGCACGGCCACCATAGATGTTGATGCACATGCATCGTTACCGAAACAACCATCAAAAACGAGAAAGGCGGGCACGGGTGAAACAACGGAACGGAATTCAGGATTCCCCGGCTCCAGGAC
Source organism: Drosophila prostipennis (assembly GCA_037075205.1). Lineage (NCBI taxonomy): Eukaryota > Metazoa > Arthropoda > Insecta > Diptera > Drosophilidae > Drosophila > Drosophila prostipennis. The sequence continues at coordinate 38,169 of JBAMCJ010002896.1, read as the reverse complement.
TCTGATTCAGTTTCAGTTTCTGTTTCGGTTCCAAGGACAATGTAACCATGTTAAACAGCAATCAGAGTGGAAATACAAACCACTCGCTGGTAATTTTGCATGCAACGCTTAATGCTTGTGGCGAAAGTGGCGTTGATTTCGGCAGACAACTTTTTCAGTTTTTCGCCCCCGCCCGCCCCGTTTTTTTGGATTTTTATTTTCTGCCTGTGCTTTGTTTTTTCTGTATTACATTTCCCCCTCCCAAAACAGTGTCGCTAAAGTTTTTCCAGCGGCGTTGGCAGAGGGGGCAAGGGAACGACACTCGGCAGCGGGCCAAATTAAACGAAATGTATACAAAATTCGCTGCAGCGGCGCTGCTGCACTCGAAATTTGAGTGAGTGGCTGCCTGCATAAAATAAAGAAGCCCCACCACCAGCGAAATGCTGAAGGCTGAGCAGTGGCCACACTGCGGGAAAAAGATCTGGTCATATCAGATCTTATACGCAGATTAAACAAACTCCCTACCTACATTTTTAAGGGCTTATTAAAGAGTTTCTTTGTTTTAAAGTATTAAAAATATTAAGCATATTCTGAGTCAGCTACAGACAGATAGTGTCCACACGATGTTTTAACAATCCTAGTCTGGCTATCGATGGTGGTCTCTATCGATATTATCAATAGTATCGAAAATAACAACAATTTTATTTTACAAAAATAAGGAAAATAATGAAAAAGAAATAATTAAAAATTTATGCTTGTATGATACAAGTTGTATCATAAAACGTACATATGAGAAAAACAACGATCTTAATTTTACTGCGTTAAAAGTGAAACAAAATTCACTGTTGAGCCCTAATAATGAAAATACCATCGTGTCCTTAAATATATACTTTAAAATACGTTTTTTTTCATAAATTGTAAAATGGAATTATTATTCTGGGCGATAGTATCGATTGTTGGCCCAAACCATCGATGTTTCCTAAATTTTTAAACCATCGATAGTATCGATAGTGCTATCGATTTTTTTACCAGCCCAACTACAGACTTTTGAATAAATAAAAAGATAATTTACATACATTTTATTAATATATTATACAAACATTATTATTACATTTTTTAATTACCACTTTGCCTTTCCATTTGCCAATGAACTTGGTCAATATTTTTCGCAGATTATGGCACACAGTAAGAATAAGCATCCGTACGGATCACATGAAATCAGACATTAAATAAACAAAGTTCCGTTCACAGTTCAAACGCATTGCATCAGCAACAATTCTAGAAGATTATAAAATTATAGAATTAAGATTCAGTCTTTTTTGGGAGTAAGCCTTGATCGGTTGCGAATCGAAATAATATATATACGGCTAAAATGTTTAGAGCAGTGGCAGATTTTGTTGTTGGGGGTGGGATATCAAAACAAGTTTTTTGTTGCATACTTTTTGAATACCAAAATTCCGTTCATTTTTCCCCCAATATGGAGGATATAATCCCCCGTGGATCCGCGCACGGTTTAGAACTTAAAAGTTAAACAAAATTTATTTATTTACATACTGTTTGCTTAAAGTTAAAAACTAAAGCTACAGGGATGGGCAGCCATAGCTACTTAGGCTTTAGGCCGGTTAAACAAAATTATTTTACTAAAGTACTAAGAAAAGACATTTACACAATTGAATTGAATGAGAGTGTTATGTATTTGTACAAGTTAATTTAATGATCAAATGGAAGTTATAGTTAGATTAATTTAAGAAGATTTAAAAAAAGGGCGTAAAACATAACTTTAAAAATCCTAAATTAAATAATATTGTAGTTTCGAATGTTTTTTCCCGAGTGTTTGGTTTGGTTTTCGGCCTGGGCGGCTGGGATGTGCAGGCAGCCGTGGCGTGAGATGTTTGCCAACATGTACAACAATGTGCTGTTGCTGCTGCTTCTGGTGCTGGTGCTGCCGCGTTGTCTAAAGTTTGAAGTGCGCATAATAAGCCGGGCGGAGGGCTGTGCACGGGGATGGGGACTTGGATGTGCCCCAAACCATGCCAAATTAGGCACTGCAGATAGTGGCCCGAAAAGTAGGCAACCGTTTTTGGGGGCCAAAAGAAGTGAGAAGTTCTCCGCCGACAGAGACCGGGGTTCAATGAGCCCGTCATCATTGCGCAGCTTGTTAGCTTTACGAAAGTGAAACTAATTTCCGTTTTTACGTGGATACAACTTGCTCGAAACTGGGTCAAAGAGTAAGAGTTTGTAGCTTGGGACAGAACTAGGCAGCTCTTTCTTAATGATGTCTAACGAATACAAAGTCAAACAATTTTAATGACTTTAATAGAAATGGAAATATTGTAACCATATTGCAGATTTTCACAGGTTACTTCGACCATACACAAAAAAAACTTTCTTATAAAAGCCATGCCAAAAGTATTTTTTTATAAAAATCCTTTTTGTAATGGTTGTGTACTAATACATGAAAATTTATATAATGAGGGGATTCCCTAAACTGTTGAATTTCTGAATTGTTGAATTTTGGTCAGCTGTTAATCAGCTGTTCCGTACAAAATCAAGTTTCAGAAATTTCAGCAATTCAACAACCTCGAGGCTGTTGAAAATTTTGTTGAATTGTTGAAAACCAGAGTTGTCACCTTTTTTGTTAAAAGTCATGGCAACTCTGTCAGATTTTAGTATCACCAGTACGCCATATTTACTTTAAATCAAGTTAGACAGCTTATTTATAGTTATTCTTACCTTGCTAACAATTTTAAACAGTAACTAACTATAAAAAATCAAATTTTAGGTGTTAAAAGTTCCATGACACTTTTTAACAAATAACAGCTGTTTGAAAATTCAACAGGAACCATTTAGGGTCGTTCCCTTAATTGCTGAAATTTCCTGTTGAATTTTCAACAATTCAGCAATTCAACAGGTTAGGGAATCCCCTCATAGTTCTTACAAGCTTTAATTAGCTAAGAAGGCATCAGTTCAAAAAATATCTAATAAGCTTTGGTAAAGTAATCATACGGCACAAGGGTTGAGTTAACCGAAAACTTGTGACGCCGATTCCGACGCCGCCACATAAGCGCCCAAAACCCCACGGAGGGGGGAGGGACGGCATTCAATATTATTATTATTTTATATTTAATCAATACTATAATTGGTATTACTGCGTTATTGACAACCCCAAGCCCATGGAGTAGGCGAGGGAGTTTTCTTATCAATTATCTCATTATGTTAACTACTTTGTTATTATCCCTAGTAGTTCTAAGAGAATCTCCTGAAGCCATGTTTTGTTTAAAATATAATAATCATAGCCCTAAGAAAACCCATATGCCTTAGTCTATAGATATATAGGGGAGCGAACAAGGAAATAGGGAATAGGGAACGGTGCAGTCGACGCTCGACGGAACGAGAAGCTACAAACGAACGAAAAGGCAGAGAGACAAAACTCACAGCGGCGACGGTACAGTCGGTGTCAGACAAAACGAGAAGAGACAAACGAACGAAAAAGAAGAGCGACAAAGTATACGACGGCGACGACGCAGCCGACGCCCGACAGAGCGAGAGAGAACAATAAGCCACGTAGGCCAATGAGAAAGCTCGCGACAGAGTGCGAGCGCGTGAACGCGCGATCACAGAGTCTAGCGAGAGAAGCTCGCCTCAGCGACAGCGCGTAGGCACGCGCCGTGATGTGGTGAATTACAAAAAAGCCGCGGCTGCGAGGGTCGAAGGCAGAGGAAAAACGCCGGGAAGTGAGTCGAGCGCAAGTACTGAAACGGATCGGAACGCCGTAGGGAAACCGGGGAATAGAGATCGTTACGCAGAGGCAAGCGGCTGTAGGGTAAGCACATGGTACAGTCTACCACTAGTTAGTATCTGGTGCAGCAAGGAAAGGTTCGAGAAAAGAGCAATTGTTCAAAGATCAAGAAAAAAATAAGCAAGAAGTGAAAGAACAAAGTGAATAAAAGTGGAACTAATTAATATCAAAATTGATCGATACGTGTGTTTCTTTTATTAAAATTGGAACAATACCTGATAATAGGAGCCCCGTTAAACGAGTGTAGAAAATAACCAAAGTAATCCGTAACATAATTCCGGCGGGCAAATCAACAAATAACAGATAACCTAAAACTAATAGGGAGTCTGTTTATGACCCATAAACCCCAACTTTATAACCTAACTTACCCTGTACTAATTATTGTAGTTAATTAGAAGTTCTGGGTTTGCCCGACTTTAAATAGTAGTTACTAAAGAAATTCTGGGTTTGCCCGACTTTAAATAGTAGTTAATAAGAAGTTCTGGGTTCGCCCGACTTTGAATAGTAGTTAATAAGAAGTTCTGGGTTTGCCCGACTTTAAATAGTAGTTAATAAGAAGTTCTGGGTTCGCCCGACTTTGAATAGTAGTTAATAAGAAGTTCTGGGTTTGCCCGACTTTAAATAGTAGTTTATCTGGAAGTTCTGGGTTTGCCGGACTTTTTAAAGTAGTTCGTTATAGAATCCTGGGTTCGCCCGAATTTTATAATTAGTATTTATACCCTAGACCACGCCCGTAGTTGATTATAAGAATCCTGGGTCCGATCGGATTTTATAATTAAAATTGATCATCTAAACCAGTAACCCATAAACTCGTAGATATCCTGGGGCCCGCCCGGATTTCCGTAGTTAATTATAAAGTCTAAGATCCGTCCAGATTTTACAATTAACGTCGAGAACTCTGGCCTGTCTACATCAATTTTGTAGCAAAATCATAGGTATCCAGGGGCCGCCCGGATTTCCCAGAGGTAATTCTGAAGTTCTGGGTCTGCCCGAATTTTACAATCGACCTCGCTAACGCTAGCTCGCATGTATCTGTACCATTGCTCGACATAGTTCTTGGAATCGCCCGAACGTTGTCGTTATTAGTTCTAAAGGTTCTGGGTCTTGACAACCCTGAGCATGTCCGAGATAACACTATAGTCAATACTACCCTCTAGGCCTCCCCCGAGTTTCAAGTTATTAACTCTTAGACCCGCAAACTCTACGTCTAGACTACGTGAGGGGTACATTATTCGACTCTGAGCACGCCAAGGTCTCTTGCTAGAGGTTATAATTGGCACGGAACCCCTTTCGAAGTCATATTCGTACTACCCTGATTGCTCACCCTCTCTTGCCTCCGAGATCAAGCCTATAAAAGCACTAACTGAACCCACATCGTCCACTGTAAGTTTATAAATTTTTGTGGAGGCCCCGGCCAAACCCTCTGAACCTACCCCGGCCGGGAAAACGTCTTTACAAACTAAGCAAGCGATACATTGTCTCTATTAATTGCGAAAAACTATATTCTACATCAGCATCATTATCTCATTAGCAAACATGCAATTAGCTAATTTATTAATCCACTTAAAACGGATTTCGCAATTCCCTTCCGGCAAAACTAAAATTATAATTGTACACCTCTCTATTTTTCCATTCCTTCCACCTTTTGCAGAAAATTGAAATCGGAAAAACAATGCAACAATTGGAGAGCATCGCACACCTCAGTGCCACGCGGCGGGAGCAACATCAACGGCAGCAACATAAGCAGAAACAGCAGCAACAGCAGCGCAAAAGTTATGCCCCGGGCAAAAACTGAAAATGAAACAACTTAATTAGTAGTTGTAGGAGTCGAGAGCAAAAAGCCGCGCACTCCCTGAATTCCGAATCAGACCAGCAACCCAGCTCAGCTCGCGGAAGTGGAAGTGGACGTGGAAGCTAGCACCACGCCAAAAATTTAGGGAATATTTCGCCGAAGGAGCCACAAACTCCGGTAAAAGTGTTCGCGTGTGAGTGAAAGAGTGGCTGCACTTTTTCGAGAAAATTAAATTGAAAACAACATCAGAAGCGAGGCGAGTAAACAGTCTGAAATACGAGACGAGCCTGCATATAAATTGTTACACTTTACACAATGGATTTGCCAGCGAGAAGGACTTCCACAATGCCCGTAACAACTTCCTACAAAGCCAACATCAGGCGAAGCTGCCTGGCTTTATTCACGCTCTTCCTGTTCGCGGCACACATCAGCATGACTTCCGGTCAAATCGATTGGGACGACGACGATGATCCAGGTGAGTGAATTTGAATGCACTGAAAAAGTGCGGCGAAGAAATACATTTTTAACATCGAGATAGATAGGTATGCAAACCGTGTTTTTCAGATGTATCATCAATTAGTGAAGCATTTTATAACAAAAGTAATTTGAGTTTTTATTTTTTAAGAAGTGTTATTAATGATTAAAGACTACTGTTTATACGCATGTCGTTTTTACCATGCAATACTTGCAAAATTGAGATCGGAGATTCTCTGACTTCGGAAAGAGAACCAAACATAAATTACTTGAGTGGGAGCGAGAAGAACTAAATTTCTCAATTCGAAATAGAGCGGGGTAGCGCAGTGGCCTACTTAGAACATGTTGCTTACATTTCGAGCATATCGAATTGATATGCCGCATATCAAGTCAAGATTGATACCACATAAAATCAAATTGATCATCGTTTCATATCAAGTGTTTTTTTGGGGGAATGAACAGGAGCAAGGACGCTAGAATGAATTAAAGTGCACGCCTTGCTTTTAACAAAAATATAACAACGTAAGATCCAGATAAGTATAAAAAGTTCAAAGTATCGGTAACATTTTCTATTAAAGTGCATTTGAAATGGAAGTGTCTAAAAGTATTTTAAGTAAAACAACATACAGTTTTTCTCCCAGTGCCGATTAGAATTTAAATTCGAGTCGAACGCTAAGTTAGGCAAAACAATCCAGCCAGCGACTAGCTACTTCTTTTATTCTCGCTCACCTCGAGCGCCGTGATTTGCATAAATTGCAAATCGCTGTCGGAACAGACAGTTCAATCAACTGGAGATCCAAAGCAGTCGAAGCAATTTCCAATTGAGTTTTGGTTATGTTTTTGTAATTAAGTTTAATTGCCATTACGTTTACGCCCTGGATACCTCGAAACAACGGGCAACGGGTAGCGGTAGAGTCGGGAACGGGGCTTTTAATTAATCGCAGATTTATGGCTTGAGGTATGTGTACGGCCATATAAATGGAATTTTAATTATTCAAAAGCTACAATTAAAATATTTAATGAATTCATAAGTCTGACAGTTTAATTGCAAGAGTTTGCCATAACTTTGGCAGCGTCGAGGAGAATATTTATAGAAGCGGATAAATCCAGTTGTTTTGACAGGCCCAAGGAAACGCTCAGAGGCTTTGTGTTTTCGGATACCTGTTGGACACATATTTTAATTTATTTATTTGCAGCAGCTGTGGGCGAAAAGTTCAATCTTCGGCCAAGCCATTAGCACAAATATTCATAAACTTTTGTTAGAGTTTGCAGTCTCTTTTTTTCCGAGGTCCTCGTCCTCATCCTCCTCTCCCACCAAATCAAATTCATCGGAATAATTAATTTCTGTTTTGAGGCGAACGCTTTCACGGCGCTTGAGCCACACCCACCGTCGGACGGATGGCCTTGTAACCTGCACACTTTTCTATTTTGTGATCAAAATGGAAGTCCTTTGTGGCCCGGAGGGGGCCAAATCACACGGTTGGTCTCGTTTATCGATTTTCGCCCCATTGTGCGAGGCGCTCGGTGGCGCACGCTTTTAAGCTAACGATGCAAACTGAAAATGTTGACAACAAACATTTTTCAAGCTGTGAGCTGTGAGCTGTGTGTTGTCCTTGTTGCAAGGTAGCCGAGCCTTAAACAAATACAGATACAGATAGAGCTCTATTCCCCCAGTGTGTGTACTATATGTGCCTCTTGTGTGTGGAAATAGGAGCAGACAGCGGCCACCCGCCGTGATTCCATTTCAGCCCGGCCAACAGCACGGCACTGGCAACTTTTACAGCTGGGAAATATGGTTTTGCATAAAATTGCGAATAAATGCTGCGATATGAGTCAAGGCTAAGATTGGCCAGGCATGATCTTAAAGCACCGTTTTGTACGGAATGCTGCGGATGCGCCAGTGGAAAATTACAAAAATTAATCCAGGGAGGAGGCGAAATAAAAATGCCACAAATTTGCAGAATCCGCACTGGAAAACAAACTGGCAGCAGAATTTATGGTATTTTTATAAGCAAGAGCTAATGTTTTAACAAGTACGAAAGTAGTAACTATGTCTTGGACTCTTTGTGTACGCGATTTAAAAATTAATTTCAAAATGGTTCTAGGTCAAGAATCCGAATTTTTTCCAAGTGCATAGACAACGGCGCAGGGCAATGTGGCTATGGCCATAAACAACGAGCATTCTTCTTGGCCCCGCCAACACTGTAAAATTATGAAATCATAAAAATATTTTTACGATTACATAAAAAGTTGCGAAAATGTGGGCGTCGCTTACAATGTACGCCGTGGTCCTAGACATGGATTTTGGGTCCGGGGCTGAGAGCGACCCCGGCAATTGCGTGATAGTATAAAATTCAACTTTGGACATATGACTTCATTATTTATCAAACGGCCGGGCTGGAAAGCGTCAAAGGGACACAGTGTCCCCGAGTAGTAGTAGTCGGCGCCCAACCGCACTCCCCACATCCAAATCCACATTGACCTGTGGCCGGAACCGAAACCTAGTGCCATATATTCAAATTACGTGTGTCACACGGAGCCGAAGACCATTTCCAAGGGGCCGACAACGGAAAACTGGAAACGGAAAACCACATTCGAACAATTTCATTAAAAATGAGCCACATGTGTGGGACGCTTTTCGGGCTATTTCATTTGCTGAACTCTGCGGCTTTAACCCTATTAGCCTTTCGCCCCAGCCGGCCATAATTCATGTTGTTTTCATTTGTTTTGATTAGCAAATGCGGCCCGAATTGTAGGATTTTTGGCTGGCAAATTATAACGTGACTCGCGCGCCGGGCCACTAAAAATCGTATGTATTTGGCGTATTTCTGCTCTGTCTCGTGCGTGTTTCCTTCACTTGCCACACGCAATCCGCAAGCCACAATCCGCAACGTGAGCTGTGAATTGTCGGAGCACAAAGCACACTCATCCCGATCCTAGAAGGAAAGCAAGGAAGAGCGGACGCGTTGGACATAAAAATTTTAATTTATGCCGTGTTGAGTGCGTTATGCCCCAGTTCGCCACAAGTGTGCCTACTTTAGATCTCCCCATATCACACAATGTATGCAGATAGCTGGCACACAGGTCCGGAGCTCGCCGATTAACGGTGTTTCAAAAGGGGGTGGAACATTTATCTCAAGTTTAATTAAACAATTTGTGAGTCAACGGAGTGGATCGATAGATAAACGATTTTATTTTCTAATTTTTGAGAAGTATGAGGAAAACCCAAGTACCTACTAACTAACTTATATTGTTGGCAACTTGGGCAAAATTCTTTAAACATCCCGAAACTTAACAATATAATTTAAATAAATTGGTTACTTTTAATATACTATGTTTATGCTATGAGATTCATGAATTCTTGAAAGCGTGAAATAAAAAACCTCTGTATATGCGATACAAACGAAATCATGAAATGATATGAGCAGATATTACTTGACATTTGTATAGGGCTCTGTATATTATTTAAAATTTATATAGAGCTCTGTAAAGTTAAATAGGCTTTGCCTCACCAAATCATGCATTGAGGCTGAATATATAGTAAACTTGATGTCTGTAAAACGTGTTGCCAAATTCGCGAAATGGCGTTTATGCACACACGAATCGGCTGAAAGCGTGAATTCGGCATCGCATAAACACAGTAAATGTGTGTAAAGGGAATATAATTTATAATCGTTCACTTATGTTATTCGGATATGTGAATGGCGGATAATGGACTATTGTAGCAAAATCATTTCCTGTTAAAGAAGATAAATAAAAATAAAGATGTAATATTAAATAAATAAATATTAATAATTTTATTGAAATTAAATTTATTGACCTAAGCAGAGGCTGCAATTCTATCTTTTAAATTCGGCTCTGGAAGAATAATATTTTTGTTGCGAAATGAATGGTACGGCTAACACTGTGCGGTTCGAAGTCAGACCACAAATCGGCACTTCTGACGTGCTCTCTATAGCTCATTTTGCTGTCGTTCGCCAGGCGCTGGAAAATGTTGGATTTCCTCGAGGCACGCGATGGATTTCCATTTCCACTTCCCCACCAAAAGCATATATGAAGAAAGCGGAGTGAGGGGGACCGCGAATATGTAAAAATTATAATTCATGTTACATATTTGATGAAACACATTCAATCACTCGCCTGGCATGGCCGCAGCCCGATAATTACGCATTTCGCCTTTTTCGCAGTGTGGTTATTTTTAATGATAAATGACCGGGCCCAAAGTGTTGGAAATTTTTCGGAGCTTATGCCGCATATTTCGGCGCACGGGTGTTTATGTGCTGGGCGTGTTCTCCCCACCCACTCGTGTAACTAATTTTGTGTCAAAAATACTTAGCGGCAACAGCGATAATACACACTCATGTTCAGAACGTGTGCGGCAGGGCAAACAAGGAGCTGGATGTGGCAACGCAATTTGTCATTTGTCAGAATCTAATGCAGTTAATAATTAGCTAAGCCGTCTAATGGCGAGGTGTCTCGATTCCTCTTGACTTCACCTCGCCCTCGCTCCCCGGGTCTCCTTTGGGCCATTAGAGGAGCCAACTTACTCCACGTTTGGAGCCTACGGGGAAATCAATGGATGATTAATTGCGCCAGCTAGATACAATTCGGCCTTAAAGGATTTGCTATTTACGTATAGCTCTTAAAATGTACATACAATTTGTTCAATTATATTGCAAATAAGGAATAATCAGAATGAGGTAATGGAAAATGTAGTGCCCGGATCAATGACCTTCCGCAGTAAAGAGTTGATAAGATGGGTTTCAGTTAAATTTCAGTTAGTTATAAAATGTATAACAATAATTTAAAAATTTTTTTTTTTTAATTTAAACATATAAAGAATACACTAATATTTTCCTAGCTTAGAGTGTTTTTTAAGTCAATAAAATAAGGTAATTCCTAATGTATACATATGTATCTACAGGACATGAATTAAGACAGAGTAAGCAGCTCGTATTTGGGAAAATCGAATTTATTTATCGTAATTCTTTTCCATATTTATGGAAACCAACTTAAATCCTGAAACCCTTAATTTGGACAGTTAAACGTGTAACACCAGTTTACAAAATAAAATCGACCTCTTCCTCATCGAAGACAACCTTAATTTTCCGGTAAGATACAACTCCCTGATTAAGAAATGGGCACTTAAAATTTTTTTTATGGAGTCAATTTTTTTTAAAGTGTAAAAAACGTTTTTGGTCTTTTTTTAATTTCTATCTCGTTTTCTGATAACGCGATTTGGGTCACATTATACTCAATTTACAGGTAATAGAATGTTCTTTAACTTTCCCATACACAGCATTGAGTTCCAGTCATTAGTTTAGAAGCTGCACCTCGTCAAAGCTGAAAAAGTGTGAAAAAGTGTGAAAAAGTGCAAAAAAGGTGACATAAATGGCTTCTTTAAAAATACACGCCTAAGAACCGAAATTATTTTTATAACTTCTAACTAAAGATACATCTTTAAGCAAACTAACAAGACCATCAACTCAATAAACAACCAAAGGTTCGATTTTATATAGATTATTTCAGTTGAAAAAAAGGTGTATTACAGCCCTGTTAGAGCCCTGTTAACCTCAGTTAACAGCTGTAAACGGCCAAAAAACCACCGTTTTTCCCAGCTTAAAAAATTCATATCAAAATAATTTCCTGGCGGATTGTAACGATCATTAGCTTGTTTTCTTTGTCGAAGTACTATCTAACTATAAAAGTTATAAAAATAATTTCGGTTTTTATGCGTGTATTTTTAAAGATGCCATTTATGCCAGCTTTTTTGCATTTTTTCACACTTTTTCCAACTTTTTCAGCTTTGACGAAGTGTACCTCCTAAACTAATGACTGGAACTCAATGCTGTGTATAAGAAAGTTAAAGAACATTCAATTACCTGTAAAATGAGTCTAAGATGACCGAAATCGCGTTATCAGAAAACGAGATAAAAATTAAAAAAAGACCAAAAACGTTTTTTACACTTAAAAAAAAATTGACTCCATAAAAAAAATTTTAAGTGCCCATTTCTTAATCAGGGAGTTGTATCTTACCGGAAAATTAAGGTTGTCTTCGATGAGGAAGAGGTCGATTTTATTTTGTAAACTGGTGTAATCAATAAAGTCCGGATTTGCATACCGCTGAGAATCCTGGCTGTTGACAACATCAATGTGCTTATCCAGTGATTTAGCCGACTTTGGCTCAGCGGGAAATTTTTGCCTGACAAAGAGAATAGCATTTCAAATGTCATGTATAAAAGGCAGAAGTCAAAAAAGGAGAACTAAAGCTGGTAGAACACGCGAAATCCTAGACCTCCGGTCCGACTGTCGCGCAGCAGACACGCTAAAACTGTTCACTTCGGCGAAACGTATAAATTTTCTATTGATTTATGCCAAGTTCGCATGCCATTTTTTTGGTTTTGCATAATTTCTGCTGTTGGCCAAATTGCACTCGGCAGAAGGACGAAAGGGGCGGTTCGAAGAGAGGTGGGCGGGGCGGTAGGATGGCCGAGGAGGACCAAGGCAAATACAATTGTTGCGATTGCGACTGTCTCTTCGCGGTCATGGCTCGACTGCTACTTACCAACACTGCCACTGCCAGTACACAGAGAGAAAATAACTTATTCTTGCTTTTCTCTGAATATAAATATATTATAGCTATTTAGGGGTTTTAAATAGGAGTGCAGCACAAAATGTCTGTATTATTTACCATTAAAAAAATTATTATATCTGTTGCATTAACATTAAGAATACACATAAATTATAATTTTGATTATTAAATATTCTCCGTTGCATAAATATTATAAAGAAGCTATTATAAAAGCTAGCTCAAAAGAAGGATAGCCTTGATAACTTGCTGTTTTTTAAGGTTGTCTAACAAAATTCACACATTTTTTCTCGGTGCACTACTGCGGCAGTTACAGTTGCGTTACAGCAGTTACAGCAGCTACAGCCGCTGCAGCAGCTAGTGGCATGAATTGCGATGATGGAGTTATCCATTTATACTCGCATTTGCATAGAACCAGCGTCTGTGATTGCCGCTGGGCGAGAGACGCTGCGCTGACACATGACATGGAAAAATGAAAACGAAGCCCGTCGAGCAGCCAGTCTCTAGTCGCTTTTCCTCCCGCTTTTCATCCCGCCCTATCTCTTTCTGGGCCAGAACAAATGGTCAAACAGTTGCTACTCCAACCCGTCCTCTGACAGCTTAAAAACTGGCAAAAAAAGTAGAAAATGCTAAAAAAAAAGCGCAAAAAGCCAGAAGAGAAACTGCTTTTCCAGCTACAGCTGCACGGGAAATGGTGCGATGTTAGAGAGCCTGCCACTGCAACATTTTCTATATATCTCATGTAAATATGATTGCCCAGCACCGTGCATACTACGATGGCCGCAGTGATAGAACTGCTAATCAATTCGTTTATCGTGACCATTTTTCTCCAAATATGTTTCCTACTTTTTGGGTGTTAATTACAATTGGGTCCACTTTTCGTGTTTAGCAAACACTTGAATTATAAATATTAAATTACTCAATAGTTTTTGTACAACTAAGATATTATGATTTATTGAGTTGGGAAACCTTTTTTTAAATATATTTTTTAATTGTTTAATAAAAGAACCCAAGAACACTACCAAAAATTGTATAGAAAGCTACGAAAGTGTCAAAATCCATTGAAATCCATCTTTATATCCAAGGCAGTCATTTTAAGTTGATTTTTAATTTTCAAAAAATTATTAATCATATTCAGGTGTATATTTACCCAACTTCTTCTTCGATTCTTGGAGCTAGAGAGCTTCCCGTTGCTGTGGACCCCTATCTGGGCCCAGGGAATGCCAGAAATGTGCCTCTCTGCTTAGCTTTTGACTGGCTGCCCGACACGCTCGGTTGCAAGTCAAAACCATGTTGCACATCCATCACTTGGAGTAAACAATTTTTGATTAATCGCCGCCACCGGACTGCCGACTGCGACTCCGAGTGGAAGTGGAAGTGGGTGTGGCGTGCACTTTGTGCAACATTTTCCAATTGCTGGAATGAAAACAAAACAGCTCAGAACGAGAAACATGAACAGAAAAATAAGAGGAAAAGCACAACAAACTGTTTGGCACGTGCAGTGCAAAACAGTCCCTAAAGCGACGGACATGTGTACATACAAATTGTGGATGGAGCAACTGCTCTGCTTTTGGCCAATGCAAATTGTGAGGCCTGATTGCTTGCTCGACCGCCAACCGGCCTTCAGTTAACGGCCAGCAAGCAACAGCCAACAACCAACATCCAACAACACAAACCAGCATCAATGGCCTCCATTTGGCTTTTGCATATTTGACTCCGGCTCTTCCGTGCGGCAATTTGTGCCGTCAACCGTTGTTAAGCTTTACAACTTATCAAAGTGATCAGGGGAGACGAGGACCCGGGTCCGAGGACACCACTTAATGTGGGTTTCTTTTGTGAATTTCAATACATATTAAACGGGTTATGCCGCAAAAGGATTACAACACTTGTCCCCCAAGCATATCATTATGGTTAAACAATTTTTTCCGACAACTTTATTAGCCCGGCCCGAATCGAGTGACCCGTGCGCAAAAGGGTTTTTCCCGGAGAGGCGTGCGAAAAATTCTAAACAAATAAATAAAAGGCAAGTTTGTAACCGGCAGGGGCCAGTGTGGAAAATTGCTATGCGGCATGCGTCAGCGTCGAAAACTATTTTATAGCTGATTCGTGTTGTCGTCGGCATCGAAGGGAAAAGGGGCAGGGGCACGGCGGCAAACAGGGCGGGGCTAACGAGGCTGCTGGCCAACAGGGCGGATGAGTGGCGAGCGGGAAGCTGGCGAATAAGTCAACGTGGCAAAATGTGTCAAAATGCGCAATTTATTTAATTCTCAACACACACTGTGATCCGACCCTTTTCCATTTTTGCTGGTTCTTTTGAGTTCACTCGAAAAAAATATGTTTTAAATATATATATTTTTAAATAAAAACGTATAGTTACGTTAAGTATCAAGAGTCTCAGACTCTCCATTTGAATTTCTAAAGCACAAAATTTAATGACACATCTAGTATTTATTTTGTATTTTTTATTATTATTTAGTAAAAATCTTTAAACTCGTTGACTACACAAATAAATAAATAAACGAAAAAATGTAATATCATAAAGATTTTTGTAACTTATGTCGAGATGTTTACTTTATTTTGCGTATTTTTCACCATGTGCAAGTAAAGTCATTTTCATACTTTGTTTTTTCGATTTGACTTGATGCTATTTAAGCGCAAAACTTTTAAGTTGTTCCGCAAAAGTTTCGCCAGCAACATAAATTGGATTAAACCAGAAAGATGGCACCAGCGCGGCCAAAGGGCCAAGGCGAGTCACACAACTTGCCATCTTGGGTTCTGTTTTCCAATCCCATCTAGCTCGAGACCCCTTTCATTTTCCACTCCAGCCAGTAAGGAGTTCTCCAAAATATTTGTTAATGTGTACAAATTTGAGCCGATGCACGTGACGCCGGGAGAGCACTTCAGGCCAGCCAAATAAACCCGTTGTCCGGGTCAACTCATTAGCCAAATGTAGCCAAAAACTAAACGTATTGCCGAAAAACTTCGAACCGTCAACAGGGAGGACTGTTCGGGATGTTCGGACTGTTCCGATCGGCAAAAATCAAATGGGTCGGGGGAGGGGGCAAAAACTTTGGCCAGGCCTGGGGGAAAACCATAAATGTCAAAGTCAGCTAAAAGTTTGCATAGTTTTTGACTTTCAGCAGCGGCCCGAGGTCCCCCCAGCTGCCCCCAGATGCAGATCCTGGCCCGAGGCCCATGTGGTTGACATATTTGCTGGGGGATTATTAATTGAAACAAGTTAATTTGCCCAGAGTATTGCCGGGGACCAGAACCAGAACCAGGGCCAGAACCAGCATCATGGCCACGAACATGGTTGGGGAAACTACGACAATGTCAAAGTAGACATTGCCAAAGGCTCAGCCACGCCCCCATCGCCCCCATTTCATGTCCAGCTCGCTCGACTTTATATATAAATGTGTGTGTTGGCAGGCTAACAAGAAAGAGTCAAGCAAAAACGAGGAAAACAGCAAACAAAATGCTGGCAAAAAGTTATTAAGAGACATCATGTTCTTGTCCGAAGGATAAACTTTTCATATGCTTTTTGAATTAAACACTCAGTAATTTTTCTATCGCATGTGTACCATATATATTTGTGTGTATGCATACATTTGTTTATTTGGCATATGCATATCTAGTTTGGATAAAGTTTCACTGTCTGTGCAAAAACAACTTATAATTAGCATTTAAAGCCAAAGGAATTTGGGGACAACTTTTCGGCAGACAGTTGGCAGCACTATGAGCTTAACCCGAGTAATTGCACTCAAAGTCTGCATTTAATTCAAAGCGTTTTACAATATTTTCGAAGGCTCAAATCGTGGGGAAACAGCACACAAGAAGATTACTTTTCCGACAGACTAATGATGCATCTCTTTGTAATCAGTGCGCCTCGGTAATTCCAGATTGATTGACCTGCCAAATTAACCTGTCTCAGCAAAAACCAAAGCTCACTTGAGTTGCTCTCGACCTTGGCCAAGATTAGTCACTGTCGAAATCCTTTCATGTTGCCTGGGGAGTATAACGTAATTATTTAACTCCATAAATGCACTTATGAGCTGGTTACAATTGTTTTTGTTCAATTAAATGTGGCATGAAAACGTTTTACTACATGTTGGATTAACTATTACTTACAAATATTATTTATCGCAACACTGAAATGCACAGATTACAAAGGTTAATACATATGTATCTATTTATAAAATACAGATTTAATACTTATATATTATTGAAACCTAAACCGATCCCTAAAAAGCGGATTGTCGATTAAAATATTTGCTAAGTAAACGAAATATAAAGGGAGTTTTATGTACCATACACAAAAAAATAATTGACAAATGATCAGATTGAAATTTGCAGGTAAGTTTTATATTTTTTTGGATCAAGTTATTCATATCATTTTGATAGGAATGTTTGTATCATTATTTGTTTACAAAATACTCCATTTGGTATTATAATCTAGAATTTTTATATTTGAAATAACGGCTCTTTACTGATGTGTCGAATTGTTTTACAAATACTATTTCGATTTAGTGGCTGTTTTTATATGGGTATCCTTATTATTATGGCTATATTAATTGGGTATGAAACTAGTTTTCACTCCAGCCAGTTGACTTTACGACTTAGCCTATGGTCGGCGTAAAACTTAAAGCCGCAACCAATATCTGGTTATTGTTACTGCCAGGCCTCATTATTTATGCCCCAAGTTATGCGGCCAACAGAACATTAAATGCAAGCTGCAGCATCAGCAGGAAGAAAGGACGAAGGAGCTGAAATAGGAGCTTTCTCCACACTCCATCACCGCACTAAACTTTACCACGCTCGTCTGTCCGTGGGTCTTAGTCTTAAACTATATTTTTTGCCTATTTTTGCAGCCTGTACAGTGAAAAAAATCCGCTAATTGATTGCTGATTTTCTTTCATGAGTTTTTAATGATTCTATAAGTCAAAATCGTACTTAACACTTTATATTTTTTATTATTTTTGTATCAACGTACTACACATTTAAATATTAAATTCTTCGTAAATTCTTAATATGAAGAGATTTTTGGTAAATATTTTGTGTGCGGATTTCTTACATGTTTCTTGCTCTGTAGACCGAGGCACAAATGTTTTGTGGAATGCGCTCAAGTCATAAATTTTACAGTACATTGGCGGCGGTTGCCTTCGCCGAGGCATTGCCATTGACTTGCACTGACTGTGTTTGTCTATGTACTTGGCGTTTACTTTTATATTTACTACAGCCCGCAGGATCTCAGTTCAGCTTCCCCCGTTTCCCCTTGTTCCCGCTTTCCCCCATTTTCCACCCTTTTCCCGGTCCTTAGCTGGGTGTAAACATCGCAGACAGGGCCGCAAGCATTCCGCTTTTATAGTTTATTGATGCCAAATGGGTGAAACTGCGAGAGTATTGACGTTGGAAATATTTAAGCTGCTGGATAACGGGTGGCGTGGCGGCAACTTATTTATTTTAGCTCTTTGAACTTCATCAGGCAGCTCATAATGCCAGCGATAATCGCGCTGGAGGGCGTTAAATTTTTAAGCCAAAAACTGCAGCCAGAAGAACGCTCCTCCTTCATCGGGCTCCGGGGACCCAGAAGCCCGCACATGACAGCGGAAATGAATCAAATGCACCCGCACACACACTGAAAATGAAAGCCCTCCAACTAATCGGATTCTAATGGCAAAATAATTATCACAGGACTACGTACACTCAAGAACCCAAACTCCATACTCCGGCCCAATTGCGCACATTGCATTCATAAATTTTGGAATGCCATTAGTTTTACATTTGCGGTTTGTGCTCGGGGATAACCGCAAAGTGAAAAGCCGCAAAATTTCCAAGTCATACGGAAATGAATGCCGCTTGTCCGGCGACAAAATCGAGAGGGGAGGGCGGCGGCAATGGGCCAGGAAAATGGCAAAGGAAAGTCCACACAAAGTCGGAGAGACAGACACAGGCAGACCAAAATGTGGGCAGCTCGGTTAGCCCACAACATACATATTCGAGTGTTGATTTGTGCCCCGTATGTGTGTGTGTGTGTGTGTGTTTGCGTTCAATCAGAGTTTTCAATTAATGTTACATCTCTGCTTGGCACTCGGATTAAGTGCGCTATATCCCGTAGAGTTTTAGAGTAAATTATAGGAAAACCTTACCATGGCAAGTTGTATACCTTTTGCGTTATTTGTTAAATAGTTGAATTCAAAAATGTGTACTTTTGAACACAAAAATGTTTAAACTAAACAATTACTTAAAAAATTTTAAAATATTTATTACTTTGATATAATATTAAAAACCAAAATTTAATTTAATTTGATAAAATTAAATAGGTTTAAAAATATGTTTCTTAAAATTATTACATATTTAAAATACCTCAAGGCCATATTGGTTACTAAACCTTTCACTCAAAGATTCAATTTCAAATAGCCATAGCAAAATATTAGACTTCATTGGCACAGTGGTACTTATTTCCGGCCATGGCAATTAAACACGCAGCAGCAAATAGAAAGCAATCGCCAGCCCAGGCAAACAAAAATAGTCGTGTGCATCAGCTGAACGAAGCGACCAGCAGATATTCCATAATATTCAATTCAATATTTGAAACCGCTACATAAATCCAAACATTTGCTCTGCCACCGAGAATGGTTTCGTTTGGTAAACAAAGCCAAATAGCAACGCCGATGGACTTTGACAAACGTTTGAATTGGTTTGGAACTTAACCCACTGGTGGCATTCCATTTTAAATGCCTTACTTTAGCATTTCAAATTACCATAAAATAATTACTTACCGAAGAAGTGTCTTTAATTGGGATTGAGGAATTTTAGTAATGGTCAAGTAATGAATATTATACACACTAAATACAATTTTTAAAAATTATTTTAAATGAATGGAAATATTTGAAATATTACTGTAGATGTTTGCCCAACATTTGATTACTTTAAAGATTTCTATAGGAACTAAACTGATAGATTTAGCTATTTTATATAACAAAGTGTTAAGTGAGCAAACCATCTGCATTTAGTCATTCTAGCCCACTGCTTGATTCAGTATAATGACACAATGGCTGCCAGTGAATATTGTAATTAAAGTCGGGCCGCCTGAAAAGAGGAAATAATCAATAGCGCGGCAACTGAATTAACTCCAGCACTCGTGCACAACGAGCCCAGAGCCATCGCAATGAAATGGCCAGCGTCCGTCTAGTATCGTTCATCAGAAGGCAGGCGATGGAGATGGAGGTGGAGATGGACCCCTTGGTCAGCGCTTAATGCGAAAATTCAATTAGTGGCATAATTAGTTGTGGCAAGCGTTGAAGTTCAGATTTTGGGCGACTCTGTAGGAAGTGAAATTGAATGAATGCCACATACACACACTGCTCGTTGATGAGCAAAAAATAAATAAATTTAGGGGCTGAATTTTACTGCCGTCTTTTGTGTGATCTTGCATTGCTGCTGCTGCTGCTGGACTGCTGTGTGTCTTTGCGCTTGATTAATGAGCATTAATTAATTCGGGCTAATTTACGAGCGACTAAATCCGCCGAATCCCGAGATCCGAGCTCCAAACTCCGAGCTCCGAGTCCCGAATACCATTTTCATTTGGGCCAACCGTAAGCCCTGCGACGCGCAGCGCATTGGTGTTAATTAACTAAATGCAACTGCAATAAAATTGATTGTTTTCACTTTGTTTGCAATGCAAATTGCTGTGCCTAATCCCCCCGGCAACCTGCAACCTGCAATTCGCAGCCGGCGGACCAGGAAAAACGTTGAGGTCAGCCAACCGCCGCTGCCATTCGGAAATGCCCGAAAATTGTTTGGCTTCGGTCGGGTTTTGGGATTTGGGATTCGTGATTCGTAATTCGCTATTCGCTATCCGTTATTCGTTATTCGCTCGCTGGAAATGACACTTTTCGCTAACATATGCGAGGTCCTGCGGTTGAACCCAGCTAAATTGCAGCGGCGGCAAATTTAATTAGAGTTTGAGCGGGTCCACAGACAAATGCGTGTGCAGGAGTATATGGGTACATGGATATCTGGCTATCTGGATATCTGAGGGACAGATGCACATCGCAAACACACAGGGACAGTCGTGCACTAAGAGACGCAGGCTGCTCGCGAAACAAGTCAAATAACAAGTCACGTTTCAATGGCTAATGAGGTCATGTGTAAGAGCCAATGACGGATGCGGCGTAGCCTGGTGTACACTCGGAGAAAATACTTCTTTCGGTTAGTAAGCAAGGGTAAAGTAAGTCTACTCCTTACTCAAGGGAGGACTGGTTGCAGAAAAACTTGTATTAGATCTTTAGAAGGCGCAGGTTTGTGGAAATGAGCTATCATAATACTGACTTTAATTTTCTTTTCTAAAAATATAATATACCTAATAATCATGTTGCTTTGAAACGCAGGACAGTAAGCACAATATTTATAAAACAGTGAGAAATGTTTATGGTTCCATAGCAAAGCGGATAATGTAATATTGATCAATATAAATACATTTTATTAATCATTTTTAATCAGCACTGCTCATGATTTCAATCAGATAATTGAGGGTTTATATGTTTTGAACAGATTTTATAGATTTGTTTAAAATGTGATTCGTTCAATAATACACAAGAGAGAACGCTATAGTCGGGTTGGTGTCCCGACTATCTAATACCCGTCACTCGGCTAAAGGGAGTGCGAGGGAGATAGAGATATAACGAATGGTCCGATTTAAAAAATTTCTTCTCCATTTCGATAGGTACACCCAGAAAAAAAAGAACGGAAAAAATCAAGAACATTTTTCATGATTTGAGAACAATCTGTTCGCTATTTTTCGTTCATGAAAAATGAACGGTGCGGGGTCAAATCATGAACTTTTTGGTAAAATTATGAACGCGTCTCTGAAAAGTGTTGAGCATTGAACGATTGTGGTCAGATTATGAACAATGGTTCTAAAATTGCGAACGCTGATTCATTGAACAATTTCTTGCTCGGACCAAGAAACTTGTATAGTCTAGTGCCCCGTTTGGCACGCGCTTGAGAACATCTGGTTTCTGTGGTTTCCAACCTTGTTTAGGTTCGTCTAACCTTTGAACACAAAGTAAAAAGTCCAGGAAAATAATCAGAAGTGCGAAAAGGAAGTCGTGAATTTCGTAAAGTTTTGCTAAAATAGTGTCCAGCTCATTCTAGATGTTTATCCACTGTAATGATTGCCAAAGATCTAATAATAAATAACGAACGGGACGATACTAACAGTGGAAGTTGCTCTATTTCCAGCATGAAGGTAAAAATCAGACAACTCGAAAATCTAAACGGAAATGAAGATATGGCGAAAACACCATGCGCGCAGAAAAATGAGCTAAACTGCGTGACTACCACTGTAAATACATGTTATTATTATATTTATCAGATAATTGAGGTTTTATACGTTCTTGAATTAGATTTTAAAGATGTTGTTTAAAATGTGACCCCGTTCGTAATACACGGGATCGAACTCTAAAGTTTCGGGTTGAATGTCCTGAACTAGCTGTTACACGACACTGACGACAAACGGGATTGCGCGGGAGATAGAGATTTGACCCCGTTTGGGGTCTGATTTTTGAACGTTTCGAACGGATTTTTTTCTGGGTGTATAACCAAACACAACAAAATTGCATTTATACTTCTCAGAAAAAAATGTGGGCGCCAGACACATTTTAGTATCGCTTGTGAGCGACTATGGGCGATTGTGGGCGTTAGAGGGGGCGTGGCGATCGGCTGAAATAAACTTGCGCTGCGTAGGAAGCCCAAGAATATGTGTTGGTAATCCCAATACTCTAGCTTTTGTAGTTTCCGAGATGTCATCCGGACGGACAGAAGGACATGGCTAGATCGACTCGGCTAGTGATCCTGATCAAGAATATACATACTTTATACGGTCGGAAAAGCTTCCTTCTACCTGTTACATACTTTTGCACGAATACAATATACCCTTTTACTCTACGAGTAACGGGTATAAAAATCAAAGGATCAAAAAGATAGTATTAATAACCAGGAATAAAAATAAACTAATTATAACTGAAGTTCCTCATAAGTATCTTAAATAGAAAGTTTTTTCTTATAAAATATGAAATGAAAAACATTATCTCAGTGTAAGCTATTTTTCCGAGTGCAGTCTGCCTTGGCAATCCATGAGCAGCTCGAAGCCATTGTTAGCCAGGTGGAAGGTGGAAGGCGGGTGAGGGGTGCGGTTGCTGTTGTTGCAGACTGTCACTTGGCTGGGCGGGCACGTTATAATAATGACGACGTGCAGCGGCAGCAAGAGCAGCAGCCGCTCAAATGGAGGTCGTCTGAAGTGCCACCGACGGATATCTGGCTGAATGACTAAAGTTAACACTAACTTGGCAAACAAATAAACATGGAAACACAGGGCTGGGACTGGGATAGAGACGGGACTGGGACCAGCACCAGGACCAGGACAATATGTCAACACACATGAGCACTTCGGCTTTATGTGCCCGGTGTGTACATAGGCATATAATTTCACCTTCCGACTTGGGCGCCCCTTAAACTGTTTGCATTATTGTTGCTAGCTGCTGGTTTGCGGCTTGTTTGCCAGTCCTGTTTGGACGCTGCATTACAATTACAATTACAATTAGAAAAGTGTATTTTGTAATTGTATATTCAGTAATTTGCCATGCATGTGCGCCGCACAGATGATGACCCGGGCCCAGGCCATTAACCCCAGACCTCCGACTCTGCAATCCTCCCTCGCTCCAAGTTTCCACCGGGAACGCCCACAAAATAAATGTGGAAAAAACTCAAAAAGGCCAAGGCATTAGCTGGGATCTGAGGGCTATGCACATGCTTTATGGGCTTGGTTTGGGCCCGGCATATGATATGATAATAAATATTTTTGTTTGCCGTCCCCAGCAGGATATTAAAGTCTCGGACAAATGAGAGACATCAAGGGAAGCAGGCTAGGTTCGTCTAAATCTCCCTAAAATTTCACTTCTCTGCTAAAATAAAGGCTAATTTGAATACGGAAATAGTACAGAATGATTAATTTTGAATTCCTTGGCATCACACACTGATTTTTCGTTTAATTTCACAGCACTTCCTTAGCTGCGGCCAAATTCCAGTCTCGGCTGCAAATGGCAAAGACTTACACAAGGAATTTGAAGCTCTGGTATTTACCGTATATGCTTTGACTGCAGCGACCTACAGCGTATAATCCTGCCAATAAAGAGAAACTTTAAATTGCGCTTAGTATTGAACGCGCTTAGTTTAATCAATATGTATGCGAGGGACGTGCAGGGGACATCTGAAGTAACCTAACTGCGACCTCAACCTCGTTTATGTAGATACTCGAACTTTATCTGATATGTTTTACACCATTATAAATTTTGTGGATTTTAAAACTACCACTTCTTATAGAATGTCACAATAGTACACGTAAATACATTTTTTTGAAAACGTTAGAATGGTACATGCAAATAAACAGTCTTTTTTAGAAATTAAAATATAGCATTTGTTTAAGGGTCAAAGGGGAATAGGATTTTAAAAAACATTTGAAACCATTTATTTACCATATATTTAAACTTACTTTAGAAAGTCTCAGCATTTCAGGATTATTTCCTGTTCCTCATTTGTATTTAATTGAAATTTCCACATTTTATTTTTGAGTGCAGTTCCAGTTTAAAAGTCGCTGCCAATAATGGAGTCACGTCGCACTTATGAAAAATATGCGATAATCCTGGAGCCAAACTTACAGCGAGGCGAAAGCCTGGATCGGCTTTAAAAGTTTCCTATCGGCACACATGTGTGCGGCATTTGTTGTTCGACTGTTCGACTTGAGATAGGAGTGCTGGCAATTAAGCAGCCAACTTTTTTATGGCCTGGCCGTAATTTGATTGTGACTCTGGCATCGGAAAGAAATCGCAAAGAGCGATTCATTTGCATGACAACAACCAGGTACCAGGTGGAGGGACTCACTCTCACACTCATCCACCTGTCGAGGCACGTACGCGAGAGCCGAAAGGAAAACACGGTCGCGGAACCGGGAATAAAAAATATATGCAAAATATTGCGTATACGCACCGGGTGACAACAATAGAGGCTGGATAATCAGGAAGTGCTGGTGGCGGAGCATCAAATTGATTTCTGGGCCTGGTCGGTAATCGATATCGCTACAAGTAGACGTGACTGCTCGTTTGGGCCAAACAATAATAATTCATAGCCACATGGGTTGTCCTCGCAAAGGCTTAACGTTTTATCCGGCCCAGGCGACACATTTAAGCGCACTTCCTGCAGCTGTTGCTGATATGGAACCCCGCCCGTCCACATCCACCCGTAATCCACCCCTCCCTTCCCCTCCCACGGGCTATCTGCTCTGTCGCGTCCTTGTCTCTTATCAATATGCACTCGCATTAAGTGAGTTTATATGCGATAGAAGTAGCTCTAGGATCCTCTGTTCGCATTCCCACGCTGTCTCCGCCAAAACCCTCACAAATTCGGGGGAAGAAGGATATATATGTACGAATGGCTCGTCTGCCGCCTCGTCTATGCGTTCTCGCACATTTTTCGCTTTTCATAAATTTTTGAGTGACATTTTTGATGACATCAGAGCTTTATGCCATATGCCCTGCCAGACCCAACTAAAGGCACCTGTCACCATTGCCAAATGTGGCATGGCATGTTAAAGCGGCAAGTGTTAAGATGTCAACGGAAAAGGGGAAGATCCCGGTCGCCAGTTACCAGTTGCCAAATGCCGGTATAGGGAATCTCCAATACGCTTAGAGATGAGGAAAAAGTCGGGCAAACATACAGGTGTAATAAATAAATAATGTGGAATTTCTAATTTTGGAATTTATTTCGAACATTTTTAAATATAGCGTTCCTATTTTTTCTTAAGATTTTTTTTCAGAAGATAAAACATATTTTTAACGTTACCTAACCGGTATACAAAATATAGAAACAGATTTCTTAAAATTACCTATTTGTTCTCCAACACAATAAATTTCATGATGATTTACTTGCACAGTTTGACAAATGTCTCCAAGAACTAAGCAAATAAAATAAATCCTTGGTAGTTTTTCCGCTCAGCCCGCCGACATGCGGATTCGGGATGAGTTGCAAACAACTTGACAAAGTCAACAGGGCTCAGGGCCCGGCTGCCCCTCGTTCAGTGTATCCTTTCACCTTTCGCAAATGTCTGAGGCACTTTCTGACATTGACACAGAGTCACAGGGCAGGAAGAAGGGTCGGAGGACGCGGGATAAGTGCGTAGGCCGTCTAACAGGATTATCTGCGAAAAGGTTACGCAATGCGTTATCACGTATCATAAAGCGTAATCTCGAGCGCGTGGTTTGTATTTACATGGGCCCCAGTAGATTGCTGTTTAAAATTTGATGCATGGAAACGCGTTGTCTCCTCGTCGTCTTTGTCTTACGCCAAATTAAACAAATGCCCGTGGAAAGTCAAGTGGGTGGTTGTGTATCTGCCGCTTAAAGCAACCTTGAAGTCTCCCGGTTTTTGGAAAATCAATTGAGCCTAGGTGAGTGAATCGCGCACAGCGATTTATTAAATTTTTTCTCGCGGCAAGGCTAATAAATGGATTTTCGGTGGGAGTGGGAGTGGGGGAGAGGTTTTTGGGGTGCAGATACGGGCGAACTGGAGCTGTCATGTCGCGGCTTGGCAGGGAAAATGCTGCACGATTTATGCGCCTTACACGCTAAGCTCCAAAGTGTGCTACATAAGCTGCAGCAGCACTGCACTTAGAATAATGTAGCTCAAAACTGTGGAAAAGTTTATCAAAATAAGTCTTACTACATTGAACTGCTTCGTGAAAACCTACGAGAAATGAACCTTTTCATATTAACAAGTTCATACTTTTTCGAAGACGAAAATCAAACTTAACTGAAGGAAATTGTGAGATTTGAAATTGTTTTAGAAAACCCTTTTGGATTTTTCCAAGTGCTGGAAAACCCAACAAACGACGACGAAGGCGCCGCCGCATATGTTTGGCTGTTTGGTAAGCTGAAATTCAAATTTTTTCACTGCCAAACGGAACCGAACGCAAAAAGGGGTTTTGGCTTAAATGCGCCACGCCATTTGTCAGCGTAATAAAAATCAAACACACACATTCGGGGGGGAAACCTCAAAACCGTACAGCTCCGGAGTAGGAACCCGGGGGAGCATTCGGGCCGGGCTGCCAGGGAGAACTTCAGCTATTGAGAATTTATATTGGCCACATTTGTAGCCCTTGGGTGGCATTTACCTTGAGCGCTTTTTGAAGTTTTCGCATTTATTTCACTTCGCTTCCTCAGTTTTTTTTCGCCGCCCACTCATTGTAATTGTGTGTGCACTTTGCCTTTAATGCGGCATCGTGTCAATTCGACCTTACCAGCTCCGAAGGACCTTCACTCAACCCCGTGTCGATGTGTTTTTACGGCGCAATTTATTGCGGCAATTTCTCGCGCGCAAATGCAAATGCAGGAGATTGGAGATTCTACGCGACCGCTCACCGCGCTGTTTACATTAGTTATTACGCTTATTTATGTGATTTTATGTGCCGCCCACTTGACTAGAGTGCGCGGTGTGGCTTTAAAATGGATGCGCACTTGGGGCCTGGGCCTCCACCTCCATCTCGACCTCTGCCGCCGCGATTGCCGCTATTAAATTAGGTTTAGTACTCCGCGATATGGCCAAGCCTTTTGTCTTCCTGTCTTTGCACCTCCGACTCGTCGCGAAATGTTCGCCTCGAGCGGTGAGAGCATTGAGAAATCACCAAATAATTGCCACGCTTACACTTTGTCGCTTATCTCGGGGCAACATTTCCAACAGCAGCGGCAACATCAAAAGCAACAGCAGCACACACTCGGAAAAATTAAGCTCAATATGCCCCCAAAAACCAATCCAGAAAACAAAAACACCAATTCTTTCCCTCCCTTCACTTTCACAAAAATCAAAAAACCCCATTTTTCTTTTTCCCCTCCATCCCCCCAATTACACCTAACCCCTCTCAGATATAAAATGTTAAAGTTGGGGGTAAATAAATACAGCATCTTTGTATTCTTCTATAAAGATTTCCATTCGCAAGCTTTATTTTGCCATGATAATAATATAACAAGACAGAAAAATTAATATTTTTTTTCCATATTTATCATGTACTAATATATTATTAAGAGTAACACAGGCGTATCGGAATTAAAATGGGATTTCAAGTCTTTAACTGCGTCTTGTATTCCCAGTGTAGAAACTACGAAGCAGCGCTTACTCCTATGGGAACGGGGAAGGCAACAAATTACAAATTCAACAAGCGCCAAGTGGACAACCCTCATTAATTTTTGGACCCTGGCATCCCTCACACGCCCCTCGGCTGGCAAAGTTTTCTATTAAAATTAATAATGTTGCTAAAAACAAAGCGGCGGCAACAACAAAGCCGGGGCAATGACAGAGTCGCCCAGCAGGGTCCTCTAAAAAGTTGCGCGGCTCCTACGCATCGCATCCCATCTCCTGGCAACGGACAATGTCACTTCGAATTTATCAACAGCGCCATCAATAAGTGTTCCACGGGGGATCCACAAAGGTGGTCAAAAACGGATGGGTTTTATGAGTGGTGGCCGAATGGCAGCGAAAGGTGTAAGGCGATACTTTTCCATGGCGAAGCGTTTGGGACTGTCGAAAGTTTTACTTTGTGGTCAAACTTACCAGATATCAAATATAAATAAGGGCGCGGATCTTAAATCTGCCTTTTATTTGTGGTTGAAGTAAATCTTTTGATTGGGACTGAAATTTTCTTACAATTATTTGATGTGTATTTAGGTAAAATCAAATTAAATTACAATACAATTAAATTAAAATATTACCCTAAGTCCGCGAGCCCAATTAAACACAGATTTAGAAGCATACAAATAACTTAAATCTTTTTTTATTTTTAATTTAAATTCTGATCTTTTAGCCTTAATATTTTGTTTAATATTTACGTGTAGGTAGGTAGGTACACACAAAAAAAAAAACTATGTAAAATCAACGATTTAATAGTGAAAACTGCCCCAACCCATAAATAATAGAAAATGACCCAAAAAATAGTAGATTGCCTAAAAAATAGTAGATGACCTACAAAATAGTATTTTACCCGAAAAATATTGTAGTTTTTTTAAATTTATTTTTTTAACTATTTTTATTTTTAATTTAACTTGTTATATTAATGTATATTGTTTGTTATTTATAGACACTTACATTTCACAGATACTTAAACTTACAAATCAGGTTTCTTGCCTTCGCTGGGAATCGAACCGGGGCCGCAATCGTCGGAGTCGAGCACTCTAACCAGTAGGCCACAGAAGAATGATTTTCGTAGAGGAAAATCTTTTGACTTGAAATCAACATTTAAAAAAAAAAAAAGGAAAAACATCATCTGCAAAAGCAGGATTTGAACTCACGACCCAGAGATTATGAGTCGGATACTCTAACCACCCTAAGTCCAGAAAAATAGTTGACCTACAATTTATAATTGTATTTTTAAAACAACAAAATACATGAAGGAAAAAAATTGTTTTGTTACGATATTAATTGTGGTGTCACTATTCGATGCCCCAAAAAATAAAACAACAAAATACACGCAAACAAATAAAATAGTTTTGCTACGATATTAATTAAGACGTTACTATTAATTTTCCAAATGAAGAAAACAACAAAATACATGAAAATTTCGTAAATAGGTTTTTCACTATTTTAATTGTTAAATACTATTCAATGAATAAAAAAATAAAACAACAAAATACATGAAAAAATCAGAAAATAGTGAACTACTATTTTTCTATGTTAATTTTACATAGTTTTTTTTTTTGTGTGTAGAAGTGGTGAGGTCCTCTCTGAGAGCCTCCAAGTAGAGCTGAGCTCCGTTTTGATCCACACCCTCGTAAATTGTTGTCTCCGCGTTCTCTTCAGTACCAGCCTGCATCATTTAGAAAACCTAGGATTGCAGTTATCCTCTGCTTTCCTATTTCTCCCAATGATTCCAGCTGATACGCCCCGAAGTATCTCGCCCTGATATGGTTTAGTGCTGGGCAATGACACATCATGTGCTCAGGTGTCTCCTGTGTGTCTGTTTCTTTGCAGCTCCTGCAATTAGCATTGTACGGAAGCCCCATCTTCATGGCTTGCGTGCCAATGGCCCAATGGCCTGTGATGAGTGCCGTGATCCTTCTAATATCCCTTTTGCTTTTGGATATTAGTTCTCGAGTTCTCTTGCTATTGATGGTTGGCCAGCAGAGCTTTGATCTCCTGAGACCCTGCTTTTCTGACCAACTTTTACTAGCTAGTGTTTTGTAGTGTTCGTGAATCCTTGCTTGGACTGTATTAAGGGATTCAGGTAGACTAGTTGTATAGGAGTCGTCTGCCGACCCCTTACGTGCAAGTTCATCCGCCTTTTCGTTTCCTGGTATATCATTGTGCCCTGGCACCCATGTTATCTGTACATGGTTGTTTGTTGCTAGTATGTTGAGAGCCGACTTGCAATCGGCTACTAGTGTCGAGTTGGTTCTTGCTGCTGCGAGAGATTTGATAGCCGCTTGGCTATCCGAGTATATCCGTACCTTGGTATTCCTGAGGCATTGCTGAATCGAAAGCTTGGCTGCTTCTAAAATAGCAAGTACCTCAGCCTGAAAAACTGTCGCTGATTCTGGGAGGTGGAATTTCGATTCTATCCCCCAGCTTTCAGCGAAAATTCCAGCCCCTACACCACAGTCCATCTTGGAGCCGTCAGTGTAGAGTGATACCTCATCTTGTCCGGTTACTCTGTCATATTTACGTGTACTTAAATAAAATCTTTTTATTTCAATAACAACAATAGTTCCCCTTTAATTTGATTTTGCTATATATGTAGGCCAGCCATTATATATAAGTAACTTCGGTCGTTTTCACACAAAAATGTAAACACCCGTGTTACGCGTGGAATATGTTAATTAGGTAGACGTAAAAATGTAATTGGAATAGTAATGAGCGTGTGTTTGATACAATATTGCCATAGGTGTTCTGTTTAAATGAAGAGAGAACAACCAAACGAAGAATAAATGATGGCGATATTGTGACAAAAGTCTTATTTTAATAATCCAATTTAAATGGAAAGGAGCATGTCAGTTGCAGGTGACAGTGGTACCTGTGTTTTTAGAGCA
This sequence comes from Drosophila prostipennis, assembly GCA_037075205.1. Lineage (NCBI taxonomy): Eukaryota > Metazoa > Arthropoda > Insecta > Diptera > Drosophilidae > Drosophila > Drosophila prostipennis. Next base: position 7,411 of record JBAMCJ010002896.1, on the reverse strand, counting down.
ACTTCTTGGGAAATATCCAGCACTGATGGGTTTCCTTTAATTGAGTTTCGAGCACTTCGACCTTCCATGTATGCCAGTTATTCCCCTGATGATTATTCGCTTTCCTCCTGGCAACACATTACCCATGTCACAGGGAAAAAGCGCCCGCCCTTCGTTTGTCTAAACTTGTAATTGAAACTTCCATTCCGTCTCCCTGTCGCCGATGTAAAATAATTAGCATTATGCTGTAGAATTCGCTCCCCTCATCATCGCCATCGCCATCGCCATATCACAAAGGTTAGTTCTGGTCTGCCAACGCGCTTTACTTGAACCTAATTAATTGAGTTGCCGTGTTATGAATACTTCATGATGGGGCGCAGGATGGGGATTCGGCCAAATAACCGCAGGTAACCTAACGAAGCTTGCTTCGTATATAAATATTTGAGGCAATTTTCAAGTGCGCCGGGACCCGTGGCCTTTGTCTTTGTGCGTGAAGAGTAAATAGCGCATTGGCAAACAAAACGGGAGGAAAAGGCGGAAAAAGGAAGCTCGAGAAAGAAAGGCGGTCCCAAACTGGTGAAGCAATCAGAGAAATTAGCAAACAGAAAAAACGGAACAAAAAATGTTACCAAAATGGGAGGAAACGGAAATGGCAAGAAAGGAAGAACATAACGCAGTGCACCGAACATAAATAATTCAATGTTTCCACTTCACTTGATGGTTTGCTCTTTGTTTGCACTCTTGGCACTTTTTGTCTGTCTGAAAATAAGCAATTGAATGCTCGGTTAAATGTAAGAAAAATCAATTTTCCAAACAATTTTACTGCTGCCTTTCCCATTTGATTGTGTATTTTTATGCACTTGTCGCCGGCTGCGGGCAATGCTCTTTTCCAGCAACAACACTCCACTTTCTACTCTCCACTCAGGCTTTGTTTTGCTGGAAAAGCCCGGCGAACCCTTTCCCAACCCCCGAAAAGGGCAATCAAAAGCACAGCAAAATCAATCGTCAAATCACTTGAGTGCGTTCTCCTTCGGCGCCGTTGCCCTGCGGAAGTTTTTTTTTTACTCCTCTAATGGAGAGTATATGGTAATTGTTTTTAATCGAGCTTTTCTTTCGCTTTTAACGAGATTTTCCTGAACATTAGAAATATATGATTATACACTCTTAATTTATGATCTAACACTCATACCCAATCTTGTACAGATGCTATTGGAGCTCCTTTATTATATGGTTTTTAAATGGGTATATTAGATTGGATTTTTACTTTTAAGAACTATTCTAAAGTGAAAGAATCCCTAGATAGGGTATCTGAAGACCTGTAAGCCCAACCTAAGGCATCTAACTTGTTTTTCTTTCGTCTATTGTTGCCTTTGCAGCTGCTTCCCCTTACCAGAGTCTCGTTTTGTTTTGTTTAGCCGTCAGTGCGATGCGACCAAAATGGCAGGCTAACGATTCCTCCGGGTCCGATAGCTCGACTACGGCGGAGAGAACGAAAGAGATAAGCATATTCTCTTGGCTCCGCTCAACTCAACTCAGTTTGGCTACGAACTGGTTGCTGAACATTGAAAAAAATATGTTTTTTTCTGTTTCGGTCATTTTATATTTAGGTACCTTTTTTGCTTTTAAAGTTTTATCTAGCCATTCAGTTTACTCTACACACGAAAGCAACGACAAACTGTGATAAGAAATTATAATTGCACACCAGTGAAGAGCAGAGGTTTGAAATACATCAGTGGCGGATCTAGGATTTTGTTGTGGGGGGTGGTATCAGAATACTTATTGTTGAATACTTATTGAATACCAAAATTCCTTTCATTTTTCACCCGAGTTGGGGGTGATCTATCACTCATATGTATCTCCCCCGGTGGATCCGCGCATGAAATACATAATCATAAAAAAAACGTTAAATAACAGTATATTCAGTAATTTCTAATTTATTTCTGTAACAATCGAAAAATAAATCGGAGCATACTTTTAGATATTAAAGTGTTTCAATCCTCTTCCTTGGCACCGACTATATATTTACAAATTCTTCTTTTTTCTTTGTGTAAGAGCCGGTTTGCTGGTTTGCTGCTAGCTGGTTTCTGGTTTCTGCGCTTCAGCTGCGTCTTTGGCCTGAGCTTTCGGCGTTTTAGGCGCTTCAATTGTGTCACGCATGCACGCACGTTGCTTCCGTTTTTCCGGTTGCCGGGTTTGCTATTTTTCCTGCTTCCTTCCCTACTTATTTTCATGCCGGCGCTTGGGAAAAACAACAGAACGGGTGGGAAAAGTCGGGTACAAAAAGGAGGCAGCGACAGACTGGAAAATTTGCATGTTTGGACATGTTGAAATCTTCTTGGGAGTTGCTTGCGGTACCGAGTTCCGCGTTGCTTTTTTCTTCTCGCACTCGATTTAGCCTAGCATGAAAATGAAATTTGCATTTGTCAGTGGCGCTGAGGGGATCTCCGGGGAGCCCCGATCCGAAAATCCTCGAAAAGCCCACCGAAGTCGAATTAATTTCCGCTCAATCCTTTCTCCGGGTCCAGGTAAACCTCTTTCCATGGGTCATCCGACTGCTAATTCCCAATTTACCAGTGTCATACTACGCCCATGTCTCTCTGTTTGTCGGCACATTCGTCTCAAGTGTAAACATGCATTCGACTAAGTGAAACAGTTTTCCGGAGAAAAGGCTGAGGCCGAAAGAAATGTTTGCCAAGTACAAAAAATAATCACATGTGTATAGGGGAACGTGTTATTGCATTTTAAACAGATTTACATACTATACTCATAAATGCAACAGCTTATGCTGTCTGAAAAAAACATTTCGCCATTTTAAGATGCATGTTAAATTAATGTTCAATGTTTAGTTACTATTTTTTCTATCCCATTGAACGATAAAATTATATACTTTCTTAAAAGATTTTTCTTTGTAAAATATTTACTCAATATCTAGAATTACATAAGTATATCGCAAAATATTTTAAAGAGGAATTTAATAAAGTTAATCTTAAAATTCAATTCATGAACAATTTTAAATACAACAAGAAAGGAAGCTAGCTTCGGCCAGCCGAAGCTTATATACCCTTGCAGATCATTCCTATTAATCACTTATTTTCCGATCGTTCCTATGGCAGCTATATGATATAGTCGTCCGATTTTGAAAAAATTGTATTCGAAATTCAGAATTAGATAAAAAATGGCAATTCCAAAAGTAGGAGGTTCTAGGTTCAAAAACACCCAAGATATAACTTTTTTTACATTTTTTTTCCCGATTATTCCTATGGGAGCTATATGATATAGTTGTCCGATCCGGCTCGTTCCGACTTATATACTACCTGCAATAGATATAAGACTTTTGGGAAAGTTTTAGCCCGATAGCTTTAAAACTGAGAGACTAGTTTGCGTAGAAACAGACGGACGGACGGACAGACGGACAGACAGACGGACGGACAGACGGACAGACGGACATGGCTAGATCGACTCGTCTAGTCATGCTGATCAAGAATATATATACTTTATAGGGTATGAAACGTCTCCTTCACTGCGTTGCAAACTTCTGACTGAAATCATAATACCCTCTGCAAGGGTATAAATATGAACCATTTGGGTTGATTGACTTAAAATGAAATTCATTAACAATTTTAAATACAAGTGGCTGTTCTAGCGCCCCGTCCATTTATTGCCGGTTGCTCTGAAACAACTAGGGCTAATAAGTTGCCAGAAGTTTTGCAACTGACGATATGCATCTGGGGGCTATTGCCATATCGTAAGCGGAAGATGCTAAACAAATTTAAAGCAGGCAATCGCCCGAAGGTCATGTTGTCGTTTCCTGCGGCAGCAGCAGTGCCAGAAGTGGCAACAGCAGCAGCAGCAGCAGCAACAGCAACATCAGTTGGCAACGCACACAGCTGGCACCGGATGCCCGGGGAAGCTCGTGCCACAGTTAAAAGTTCAATTTGCGCAATAGCGGTAAAGGCATTTCCACCCACCGCACACACATCCTCAACCTCATCCTCATCCTCGTCGGCATCCTCGAAGGGGATCCATTGAAGCGTAAGGAACAGGAGCTGAAACCCAGAAGCAGCATCAGCAAAAGGAAATTTTGCGTTAAATTATTACTTTCCGTTTATGCAAAGCATTTGAGCGCACTCACTTTGCTTCAACGCTGGTTTGTGGTTATGTTTTCTGTTGTTCCCCAAACAGAATCCTACGCACAGCTGTGTCCAAAATACTAGTTGTAGTGGGGGACGGAAAATAGGAAAGATCTTTCTAGTCTGCCATGAATTCGATAGCCATTAACCTAATGAAAAGCAACTCAAAGAGAAGTTATATCCATTTTTACAAGTCTTTGCGGTTTACGATTGAGCTGAGTTATGCATAGGGGTTACCTTATTGCTTTTAAAACCAGTAGAATAAATTTATTACCGACACTCAGTGCCTTTAAACAGGCTTTTGGTATCACTAACTTTCATTACCGCCTTCTAACTATTTTTTGTCTGTCCCAACTATTATCTTGAGCCCGACTGTGTACATGGTGTATTTGGTAGGAGGGCGAATGTCTATCCGTTCTCTGTGCGAATTAGTATGTGCGACAAGCAAGGAAATTGCAATAGCATCTCATGATGCCACTAAATGCAACGTCAACGCCAGCGACAACAGCAAGGAAAAAATTCATTTGCTGCATTTGCAAAAAAATTGCATGCACCCCAGAGGTTTCGGGGAAATGGCGAGAAGGGGCGGGAAAAAGAAAATAGAATGGGGACTATACAGACACAGCAGCTGTGGCACACTAACTGAAATGAAACGAATCGTAACGTGGAAATTGCCGGCGCCGCCACTGTGTGAATGCATTTTAAAGTAAACGCCTCGCTTTTGTCATTTTAATTTTGCGGATTTTTCCATTTTCATTTCATACCAGTGTCTTTTCCTTTCCCCTTTTCCTCAAGGTTAGGCTGTTTTTTAATTGAAAATGTTCTGGCAACTGCCAACTGACAAGCTGTTACTGATACTGCCACTTTCAAAAGCTACAAGCTGGGCAGAAAAATACTGTGGATCGTATTGCATTTAATTCCCGAGATATAAAATGTATTATTATTTATTACTAATTATAATTTTATTTAAGGTCTTCTTTCGTTGTAAAGTAATTGATAAAGGTGTCCATCGGACGTTCTTATACAGATGTACTTTTAGCCGCCTCAATAAGTTATTAACACCCAAAGGATTTCTTTGGCACCTTCAATAAATATTTAAGGTATTGTTTCAGAATCAACTTCTTCAACAGAGTCATAAAGAATTATCTGTATTTTTTGTTCTGTGTAAAGAACGCAGTGAGTTACCGAACTAAACTTAAGCTGGGTTCACCAGTTCACTTGGCCCTCCTCACACGTTGGCCATTTATCTTGCTCAAGGTAATAAAATGTCTATAATTAGTCATTTAATATACAGATTTCCGTTTTGCGTCAAGGGGCGAAAACTTTTGCCAGGCTTCTGCTTCCTGGAAAACCGAAGGCAAAAAAAGCCAAGGAGCACCCAACGAGAATTGAGAACAAAGTTTTTCCTCCGGCTCACATGTGGGCAGTCCCTGTGAGCCGGGGGTGGAGTAATTTAAGTACAGCTAATGATAAACTACTAAGCAGCAGACTAGCCGACGTGGCTGGGTGGCCGAGTCCTGAGTTCCGAGTGCCCGACTGCCTTGGCGAACCTAAATAAATGTGCAATTAAGAGCTGCTTGCCTTAGTGTTGGACCGCACAATTTGCTGCCAACTTTCGCCCAGTCCACATAAATACTTATGGGTATATGCAAGCACTGAGGGAAAAGTCGTTAAATTATGAAATTCTATGAGCGCCCATAAAATCTTTCTCATTAGCCACAAATATAAAATCTAAACAGCTATAATACCGGTCAGATCGTAAAATCTTGCTGCATTTAATGGAATCCTTAAACCGGTGGCATAATTATTTTGGTAGCTAATCAAATGTAATTAAAAGTGAAATAATAATAAATATTATTATTAATCAATAATAATAATGTTTAGTTAAAGAAATAATATTCTATAATCAAATAAACCTAATCAACCAGTTAAACTTATATTTATAGTCTGGTTACATTTTAAATAATATAATTTTTCTAGGTGTAACTATTGTGAGTGCCTGTGTGTGCGAATAAACTTTTCGTGCCTTTGTGTGTGTTGGGCACTTTTAACGTAATATGCTGCCGCTTGCCTGCCTGAGCTATGAGCATTTTTATAATAAATCTTGGCGCTTCCGTTTTTGGTTTGCAAACTTCCTGTTGGCAACGTCTTTAGTAGCCGGCGGTGGCAGACAGAAGGACAGAGGAAGCGATAGTCGAGGAACCCGACCCAGCCCTTCCCGAAAAGCAGCCCGTCTGCTCTGTGATTTGCACGCAACATATGGACTGCGCTGTATCTATATCTTTGGATATATATCTGGCAGTGGGTGTGCAGCTGCAGCAGCAGCAGCAGTAGCAAATTCAGGGGGAAATAAATCTTCAAGTTTTTGCTTTATTGCAGTTGTCCGACTCTACATACATCTCACCCCCAGCCTCAGCCAAGGTATTGCGTATACGCCAGGTCTTACGGTCTGATGGTCTGAAGAAGGCTTTAAGAGAACACGTGTTTTCGCTGGCAGCATTTACATAATCTACTGTCAGTACAACCTTTTCGGACTGACGCACGCACTCGTTACTGCCTATTGTGTGTACTTGTACCGCGGACATTTTAACGAGCGCTCAAATAAATTTTAATGTCTTTTAAATGATTTCCTGGGTGGCCCCAAAAGGGCTTGATCTATGGCCACGTCACTCCCCGTTTCTGACACCACTTAATGGCCAATATTCTACGTGTTTACGAGCCCGCTTTAGAGGCTCAATACCCGACTTAGTCCGGTATTCAAGTCCAACCAGGCGGCGAAAGATTCTTCATAAATACCCAGTTTGGGCAGAACATCTGCTTCAGCTGCAGTTGCACATTGAAAACACTCTGTGGATGTGAATAAAGCCTTTTGGTGGGGGACGAAAAAAAATTGAAAGGAAACAGAAAGTACACGTGGAAAATCAACAAAAGCTAGACGAAACAGAAAAGTCGAGTTTAAATGTTTCTTTGGAACTGCGAGTGAAAAATGCAACCATGTCCTCTGTGCTTATACAGTGGTTCACAGCTTATTTCAACCAGTCTACACCAAAAACTTTAACATCCCATAAAAACTAAACAAAACATGTTATCAAAATAATTTAAACGCAGAATACATCTATGATGATACACATTATTGTTTAATAATTGTATGATTTTTTAAAAATTTTACAAATATTTTTTATGAATTAATTACAAAAAAAGCCCAAAAAAAAAGGCCACAGCTTATTTCAACCAGTCAACAAAAAAATCGAATAAATTAACATAGTGGCCAATAACATTTTTTTTTAAATTTGTCATGACTA
>JBAMCJ010002892.1:0-22643 GCA_037075205.1 Drosophila prostipennis | reverse complement strand
AAAAAAACGCATCGAATTTTGGGGCACTTTGGGGTCGTTTATTGTTTTAATTTGTACCTCACACACGTCTCCTAATTATTTCAGAATTATGCTGATTTTTCTAGATTTTTATGTCAATCCGTTCTGGTAGGAATTTACCACTGACCCATTTTTTATTCGAAGACTTTTATATAGTAGTTTAGATAACACAAACCTTCTGCTTCAATTTTTATATTACTAAGCGCAGTAAGAAAACAAGGCTCAGTAATTTTTTCGTTAAAGAGCCCGAGAGCCCTCTCCTTAAAATAAGCCCATTTCTGAAGTAAAATTGGGGCCTCCGGATAAAGAAGCTTAAAGTCAATGTCGATCTAAAAATAAGAGAAATTTGTACAAAATATAACAACAAAAAGTATATTATATTACCAGGTTGTATCCCAAAGAGTGCGAGAACAGTGGCAAAAATTTGTATAATTGACACTGTGTTACTATTCTCGCAGCTTGCTATTTCGTTCCTACGAAGCTGGTAGCACAGTCTCCACTTCTCCTGGACTTCGTTCCAAGGTTCCAGGAACTTGTGCAGCCAATCATAGGCGCCGATGATTTCTACAAGTAGGACGTTAAATTTAAAGTGTAATTAAAATATATATAAAATACGTTACCTGCATCACTTGCAATCTCGACAATCTCTATCTCTCTCTCTATTTCAGTAAAACCTTCCCGCTGTAGGGGTTTAAGTCGCCTTATTGTGTTGTAGTATTTGTCGTACAAGCGACCACTAGCCTTGCTTTTAATTAATTGAAAATATATTTTCTAAATATTTATAAATTAAAAAAATGTAAAACCACTTAATTAAAAGGTATTTAACATCATTAAACTGGGTTTCAATTTCCTCAGAAATTCGGAGAAAATCTGGTCTGGACAATTTTATTTGACGTTTGACGTGCCAATTCACCACCGCCTCTACCAATAATTTACGAGCTGTGTCGTTTAGTTTATTGCTTTCCGAAAATTTTTTTATAAACAAAACTACCACAGCAATGCTCTTGAAGTATTTTTTCAATATCCTGTAAATAAATTTAAAATTAAAAAAAGGCTGGTTGATACTTGAATATTTACAATAAAATCTGCGGATCCGCGCTTCCTCCAATCCTTGGTGACTTTTGATGAGGTACTTGCTTCAGGTGACTTTGGCTTCTCGACTGTCTCAAATGAAGCTTGTTTAAGGCCAGTGTCGAAACCCTGAGAGAGAGGAAATCATGTTGATTGTGAAACAAAACATTTCTTAAAATTACTTACCTTTGACCGCTTCCAACTCATTAAATGATTGGAAAATTAATTTTTTCGGACAGCTTTCTATTTCTAAATAAAAAGGTTAAGTCCGTATCATTTAAAGATTCAAGTTTCTTTATCGTTATGGATTCAGCTGGAAAAAAATATAAATCCCAGCGAGTTAAAAAATTAACGGCAATACTTATCGCGTGCAGAATTGGGTTAGGTCGTGACGTCATGGAAATTTCTAGAACTGCAGAGTTTCACATTCACTAACACAACACAATGCAAGCATAAGCCAGCGTTTCGTGTACATATATGTATGTACATTGTACACATGTATTTCTTTTTGGAATTTCACGTATAAAAAGTTTGCACCGGAATTAAAAAAATGGCAGCAATACTTGGAGCGTGCCGAATTGGGATAGGTCGTGACATCATGTAAATTTCTAGAACTGCAGCTTCACACACCCTAATGCAAGCGTAAGCCATGTTTCGAAGAGTTTTACTTGCGTTTGCACACAAATACTTTGTTTTTGGAATTTCACGTAAACAAGTTTTAACAGATTTATAACATAAATATACATATTCATATATATTTATATATACATATTTATTCTCACCATAAAACACAACGAAATTAATAGTTCATTCAATTCATCCATTCTGAAATAGTGGTACCACTCAACTATACTGAAAACTCTTGCAGTGCGACCAGCTTTCGTTACAATTTTTTGCCACCAGGGGTTCGCAACACTAAAAGTATTACGTTAGGGTAACTATTTCAAAATAGTAGAAAAACTATTTAAAATAGTTTCAATAGCAAAAACAAATACACAGACGACTATTTTTATTGTTAAAGTAATATTTTTTATAGTTACTGAACTATCTTTATTGGTCAATTTTACCAAGTAAATTTTTTTGTGTGTACATATCAAACAAAAACACCTCTTAACGAGGTAAAAAAATAGTGACGACCGCACCTTCAACATACAAAAGATCTGATATCATATTTTGTGACGAAAAATAATTTTACATTCGAAAATATAAAAACACTTTCTAAAATTTACTCATTCGGCCCGCTTCAGACAAATTTATAAGATTTTACCCACACGAACTTTTTTTATTGTAGCGTGCCGAAAAAGTAAATTTTAGAAAGTGTTTTTATATTTTCGAATGTAAAATTATTTTTCGTCACAAAATATGATATCAGATCTTTTGTATGTTGAAGGTGCGGTCGTCACTATTTTTTTACCTCGTTAAGAGGTGTTTTTGTTTGATATCAGAAGTTTTTAAAGAGACAATTTATACCCTGGGTTTAATTTACATATTAGTATACCTCATACCATGATCAAAAGTCATCCCCATATAACTTAGTTATTAAAAAACTAAAGCACATAGGATTGACCCCTGATCTTAGCTGAACGCCGCCTGATATATTGCAAGCACTGATGCAAGCCCTACTTGCTGCAACGTGTTTTCATAAAAAAAAGCAGAGGCCATTTTAAAAAAAAATTCGATATTTTAAAAACTAAAAATGGCTCCAACTGTTTACAAAAATCGATTGTAACTAACAATATGGCGCATATATTGATTTATAAAAAAAAATGTAAATACAAAATTTTTTATAATCTTAATTAGTTTTTATTTTTAAGAAAATAAAAACTTATTTTTTTTAACATTTTTTTTTTAAAGAAGAGGTTTTAGAAGAATTAAATCAAAACACATGAAGTCACGCGGGTTCATATAACCGGAGATAAAGATTTTCAATGGGAGGGTACTTTTTCAAATTTGTCAATTTTTGGAAAACTTTAAAAAATTCTAACTAAAAAAATAATTTTTTTTCGGACAAATCCTGATACACGTGATTGCTCATTTTCCGAATAGAACATGTAAAAAAAATTTTCAGGCAAATCAAAAATGTAAAAATTTTTTTTTGGCCCAAATCTGTTCGGCTCGTAAATGAACGGCCCTTAGGCAGCATTAATTGTTATGAGCTGGCAAAAGTGGCTATTTTCGTTTCTTAATAACTTTTAAACGTGATTTTTTACAGTAATGTGTTATATACCAAAATTTAAGGAATCTCAAGGGCTATACAGTTTAAAGTTGTAAGGAAAATCGTTAGAGCCGTTTTTGAGAAAATTAAAAAAAAGCTAAAAAAAAAGTTTAAACCAATTGTCTTTTGTTCATATCTTTTTAACTATTACATTTACACAAAGCGCATATATAGCATTTAAAAATACCTTTCAAACGAGATGCAGCACAAGTCTGTATCTTTAGTAGTATAGAAGTTACGGCTTTCCGAATTTTAGCTATTTATAGCTGTTTTCCCGCTAAACTAGCGGGTTTTTCCAAAAGTGGTAGAACAAAACTTTTTTATATCGATGTGATGAACGTCATATCAAATTTTCAAAACTTAAAAAACATATTTTGGACAAACTGACAAACTGACAAACAGAATTAAATTTTCATTTTGGGAAGAAGAAGTAAATCTTATTTTGGCTATAACTTTTGAACGGAGCGTCCGATTTTCTGATATGACCCCTCATATTAAGCGCATTTTCAGTAGCAATACAACTAACGTAGTCCGGGGGGCCAATTATCCCCACCGGCCCCAACAGATCCAAATTTCTAAATTTTCACTTTTACACTTTCACCGCTCTCCCTCCCAAACCAATTGATTTTCTTGAGGTCTTGGTATGCAATCCTTTAAGTTTTAGCAATACCATTAATTTGGTGTATTACTCATTACGATAGGACTATCACAGCAGATTTTCATTTCTTCGTGTATATATAGTAGTCGCCTTCGCACACTCTCCTGGTGCGCTTCGTCACTACATGGACTGCCGTCCATAGTGATACATACATATTTTTGGGCGTTAGAGTGGGTGTGACCAACTTTTTGTAGGTTAATCTATTTAGGTATTGACGAAACAAACACAATTCAGTTAAAAAATTTATTCTAGCTTCAAAATTGTAGCCGCCACAGTTTTTTTCGGCTTGTGGGTGTGGCAAACTTTTGCGGTTTTGCGGTGTTCACTGTATCTCCGCCAAAAATGATCAGATTTTCATTTTCTTTTTACATTAGGAATTGAAATAACCCGCTTCCTGGGAAGCTCGATTTTAAATTTTAAAAATTAACGTGAAATAAGTTATAACGAAGTAAAATTGATTACATTAACATAAACAAATAGTTTCTAAAAGTTTTTAATTCTTTTAGTGTGAGTTTTATTAACTTTAAAAAGTGTCCCAACTTACAGACCTCTTTTTCAAAATGTCGTTCTTTGACACTTTTCAAAAAAAAATATTTATTATACCCCGTATTAAAAAGGCAAAATTTAAAATTGTTGTTATTCTACTTTTAATATATTATTCCATATAGACAAAAATACGTATTCGAATTGACAATGTTCAAAATGAGTTGAATGAGTTGGAATGTAGGGAAACTGCGTTGAATAAAAAAGTGTGCTGACGTAAAACTCAGTCGAACCAGAAAAGGTGATGAAAAACAAATCGAGTAAATGAGAACACAAACCACTTAGACGAATTTATTCGAATGTATTCGTATGACGTCATAAGGGCAAAATGGAAAATTACATTTTTTTTGACATACATATATATTTGCATTTTTTGTTTTTTTATTAAATTACAAACTACCTTTAATTTTAGCTCGCCACAGATAACAACCGTATCATTTTCATATTTAAATCCTAAGAATTCGGGGCCCATAGAGGAGAAGCACAAAATAGTGTAGTGAAGAGACAGAAAGGTACATAAATACAATAGGGGAGGAGGGGGCACTAATAGGAGGAAAAGTTTGGTTAGACATAGCAGCTATAAATAAAGAGCCATTGGAATGAGACTGGTATCATCGGAAAGGCTCTTCTTTTGACTAAACCTTTTTCATTTTGAAGTCAATTGCAAAGCCTTCGAAGAACGTTGCAAAATGTCAACATACTTTTTAAACTAGTATAGCCCCAGTACTGGGGTAATGACAGTAGGAAACTTACTTTCGCCGTTAACGGTATTGGGCAAAAGAGATAATTTTCATAACATTTTATTGGACTTTTTGGACACTATTCCTGCGATCTAAAATTAAGTACATTTGTTGTGGTTTTTTTTTAACCTTTCTTTGCTATTAAAAATGCGGTTATAGCCCTTTGACGTTGAGGTCCATATTTTTGTAAGTTTATTTAATTTTCTTCCATTATTCCTTAAACATTTAGCGATGTCAAATTTTTGTTTTGCCGGCCTTAACCGCGACTTAGGCAATTTTGCTCAGTTTAACTGCAATCTGGCTCATCAAACTCTCGCTTTTAAATTCGACCATGAGCGCAACCAATACTGCGACTATGACCAATAGTTCTACCAACCGGCAGAAGTCATAAAAAATAAAATAAAGACCATGTGTTATCATATATTACCATCTACTATTTACACCCCAGAAGGAATATTTGAAGTGTTGCTAAATACCACGAAGATTGAAGAGCAACAAAATATTTAGTAAGAGAAACGCGTTGGGCATGAAACTACCCTTCAGAAAATAAATATTTAAAACATGAGAGAACGCTATAGTCGGGTTGGTGTCCCGACTATCTAATACCCGTCACTCGGCTAAAGGGAGTGCAAGGGAGATGGAGATATAAACTTTGATCAGCTATAACTTTTTAACGAATGGTCCGATTTAAAAAATTTCTTCTACATTTCGATAGGTATTGATAAGCACAACAAAACTGCATTTTTACTTTTCCAAAATATTAAAATTTTTAAAATCGTATATTTGCTATTGTGGGCGTTAGAGGGGGCATGGCACCTTCTGGAAACAAACTTGCGCTGCGTAGGAACTTCAAGAATCTTCATGCCAAATACCAATCCTCTAGCTTTTATAGTTTCCGAGATCTCAGCGTTCATACGGACGGACAGACAGACAGACGGACAGACGGACAGACGGACATGGCTATATCGACTCGGCTAGTGACCCTGATCAAGAATATATATACTTTATAGGGTCGGAAATGCTTCCTTCTAGCTGTTACATACTTTTGCACGAATACAATATACCCTTTTACTCTACGAGTAATCTCGCGAGCGACCAATTTCCAATAAAGTGTCCCGAACACAATGAGACTATTTTCACAAATTTGACATTGACGGAAATTGGTTCGTAATTTCATCAACAGATAGCGCTTAAAGCTCAAATTTTTAATGCAGTCCTCTGGTGTCCAAAGGTACCTTCAGTAAACACGGTGCGCAATTTAAACGAGCCGTTTGGCCGCTAGGGCCACATACTATTGTACCCCCTTTACTATTGAAGCCCCCTTCTCCCCTATACGTACTGTGTACGCAGCTTCTCGATCTGTTGCAGACGCCGCTCAACCGATTTACAGCGTTGGCGCTCCTTGTAGAGTTTCTCCGAATTCGGTGTTTTCAGTGTTAAATGGAAGTTCAACGATACACTTTTCGACTTGATCATCCTTTGAGACGTTTGCTCCGTCTGACACCTTCCGTAGAATTGATGCATCTACCTTTGTAGTTGTTGGTAGGTTCATTAACTGCTCCATAAATGAATTTACAATGTGCCTTTCCTTCAGACGTTTTCAAGCAGTGTTGTAAGCTGTATCCGTAATGGCCAAGTGCCTTACCAAGTTGGCAGCCTTATCAATAAGAAGTGTTTTCAAGTGCTTATTATGAATTGTGCTTTCATAGATGTCTTGAAATGAGGACTACTCTGTGTAGTTGGAATGCAGACCGTTGCTGCCACTTGCAATGCCTGTAGATGTACTTGGTTGTAGAGCATCACTTCTGTACTTGAGAATTGCGTTCGCCCTAGGTACTTTTCTTCGTGAATCGCATTATCGATCTCCGGATAGAAGTAACCTTCCACTTCCTCGTGGACAGCAAAACTTCAAAACTTCCGCTTGCTCAGCCCATGACAACATGTCATATTGGCCTTGAGCCTGGCACGGCTTTTCACTGTGTACTGTATTAATTATAAAAGTGTATATTGTATTCGTGCAAAAGTATGTAACAACTAGAAGGAAGCATTTCCGACCCTATAAAGTATATATATTCTTGGTCATGATCACTAGCCGAGTCGATCTAGCCATGTCTGTCAGTCCGTTTGTCCGTCCGTATGAACGCTGAGATCTCGGAAACTATAAAAGCTAGAGGATTGGTATTTGGCATGAAGATTCTTGGAGTTCCTACGCAGCGCAAGTTTGTTTCAAGAAGTTGCCCACAATCGCTTATATAGGGGAGAGGTCTGTAGGTTGAGACAGTCTGTAAGTTGAGACACTCAATTTTCTCAAAACTTTTCCACTAAAAAAATTTTTTTTATTATTTTTTTTGTAGTCCTTTTCAGTGACAAAACTTTTGGGTAAACATTATAAGCCAGGCTCTAGCCAGATTTAAGCTGTGAAAGTCGTGTACCATTTTGCACCAAAAAAGTTTTTGTCCACTTTTTTCAAAATTTTATTAAAAATTAATAACGTGCTTAAATTAACTTTGTAAGAGATTTAAAACATTAGTAATTTAACTGTTAACAAATTAAAAAAAGAATCAGCTTAATGTGACAGTCAGAAAAAAAGTTATTAATTTTTTCCCGAAACATCCCATTTTGTGTAAGTTGGGACACTTTGAGCGTGTAAGTTGAGACACCCGTTTTTCATACAAAAAGGCCTTAGCCCGACAGAGGTCGCTTTCTGCCTAGTACATTTCTTTGATATTAGGGGAAAAGTGAATGTTCAATGAGCCTTTTGGTTTTAATTGTTATTTGGTCTAAGTTCTTAAAAAATGGATGGGAAATAATTTAAGACGAACTAAAATTGATTAAATTAACATAAATAAATAGTTTTTAAAAGTTTGGAGTACTTTTGGTGTGAGTATTATTGACTTTTAAAAGTGTCTCAACTTACAGACCTCTTTTTCAAATTGTCATTTTTTGGCACTTTGCAAAAAAAATTATTTTTTAGTTTTCCCCCGGGAAAAAAATTTTTTTTTGTGCTTTATTGTACAGCTAAAAGACTAAGCTTTCGATCGGTACCTAACACGTGAAGTTTCAAAAGCAAATGTCCAAATGGGAGACTAAAAACAAAAGGTGTACCAACCTACAGACCTCTCCCCTACGATTTTAAAAATTTAAATGTTTCGGAAAAGTAAAGATGCAGTTTTGTTGTGCTTACTATTTTAGTTGGTCATGAACCAAATGGTTTAAAACTATTGTACGTAAATAATGAAAAATTTATTTTCGCAAGAGACGTAATCGTAGATAAAACTAACATGATCAATTCAAGAGCTGTTAAATATGGAATGGAGTTCCTGAATGAGAGTAAGGAGGTTAATAATGCGAATATCCTGAATGAGAGTAAGGAGATTGATAATACGAATATCCTGAATAAGAGTAAGGACAGTGATAATGTTAGTATCCTGAATGAGAGTAAGGATAGTGATAAAATGAGTTCCACAAAACATTCCAAAACATATATTTACTTCTTTATGTAGATGATTTGGTTATTGCCAAATCAGACTTAGATAAAATCAAATGTTTCAAATCATAATTGTAAATTAGTGAGTACTCCACTAGCAAGCAAGCTTAATTATGAATGGCATGGCGCGCCTTGTCGGAATTTAGTCGGTTGTCTTATGTATGTTATGTTATGTACACGTGCAGATTTGGCGACTGCTGTTAATATTTTAAGTCGATAAATGAATAAAAATAATGCAGAATTATGGCTATGTTTAAAAAGGATTCTTAGATATCTAAAAGAAAAGACTGATAAGTAATTAGAATTTAAAAAGAATACAAGTTTTGAAAATATATTTGTATGGTACGCAGACTCTGACTGGGGAGGAAATGAAATTGATAGGAAAAGTGCAACTGGGTTTCTATTCAAAGAAACTATATAGAGGCACCATTTGCTCAGCCGCTCTCTTCGGAGAATTCGCCTATGATGCCACCTAGGCGAAAAACGACAATTTCCCTAATTTTTAATATGTTCGATTCAAACATTCATTCCAGGCCCATGGTGAGGTTTATGGGATTTTATATATCTGCACCGCTCTCACTCACTGTTTTGTTTCTGTGTGTGGATTCTCACCACTACTGCTGTTGCTTCACACAGAAGTTCGCTTCGAACTTGGCCTTGAATTGGCTATCAGCAGAGCTTGGGCAGAGGTTTGGGCAGAGCAAATGGTGTCTCTATATAGTTTCTTACGCTATCCCAGCGGACCAAGGCGCGATAGTATAGCGAAACTATCGCAAAATGTTCGTAAACGGACTTAGAAACGATAGAAATCCGCGAGCTTTTACTAAAGTCTCGTTAAATCTTCGCAAACGGACTCAAAAACGAGCGTTTAGTAAACAAAAACCGGGCGACATTATTTTCAGCCTTATGTCCAGTTTTCATTCTTTTTTGAGCTCGTTTGCGATAGTTTTGCGAGACTTTGCCGTTTTTGTTCTACTTCGTTTCTCGTTTCCATGGCTGATGCGCAGTTTCTCGTTCGTTTCTTTTCGTTTCTTTTGTGCGTGTGTTTTTTTGTGCTTAGAAACTTGCAGAGTGCAGTCGTATAAAAGCCGAAATTGTTTAAAAGTGATTTTTTAAATAAACAAAATCAGTAATTAAATTATAATTGAGTGTTTAGTTCAGTGCTGTGACCCAAATGAGTGAGTTAAAACGGCTTTAAAGCCAAAAAACAAAACAGAAATAAATCAAAAATCACATGTGCGTTCTTCTTCGTTTTTCAGCCTTCTTCTTGGTATTTTGCGGTGGAAGTGAAGAGAAGAGCAATAGAATTTAATAATGTCATTAAAACGCAAGAGGAGGAATTATATATGCGAATCGAAACATATAATAAACAGTGCTGCTAATTTAATTAATTTTTATGATTTAAAGTTTAAGTACTCCAAAAGAATCTCATATGTTAAAGAGTCCCATAAATGTACCATGAAATGTACCAAAAATTCTCATTACCCCTTTTAATTTCATTAATTTTTATGAATTGGGTGATACCATATTTAAAAAAATATTAAAATAAAAAAGAAAAACCAAAAATTTAGTACTGCTTTCACTGTAGGAATGAAATGGAATATTAAAATCGCCTCGCAAAAGATATCACCAAAGGCTCGCAAACGATCCGTTTACGAGCTATCGAAAACGAAACTTTCTCTGCCACAAACTGAGCGACCAGTGATTCCTTTTTTCATCGTTTTCGGATTCGAGGCGATAGCCGTTTTCCGTTTAAGTTTCGCGTAACTATCGTTTGCGATATCTATAACGAACACTTGGTCCACTGGGATGGTTGAATAACTTCCCACAAATAGCAGCAGCAAGAAAAACGGATGGCCGGCCCGGCCGCAGTGTATATAGTGACGAGTGTAATAATTTTTTTTTCCGACCCTATAAAGTATATATATTCTTGATCAGCATCACTAGACGAGTCGATCTAGCCATGTCCGTCTGTTCGTCCGTCTGTCCGTCCGTCTGTCCGCCCGTCTGTCTGTTTCTACGCAAACTAGTCTCTCAGTTTTAAAGCTATCGGGCTAAAACTTTTCTAAAAGCCTTCTTTCTATTGCAGGTAGTATATAAGTCGGAACGATCCGGATCGGCCAACTATATCCTATAGCTCCCATAGGAATTATCGGAAAAATCATGACAAAAAAATTATAACTTCGGTGTTTTTTGACATTTTACCTTCACCTCTTGGAAATATTATTTTTTATATATTTCTGAATTTTGAATAAATTTGTAAAAATATCGGACGACTATATCATATAGCTGCCATAGGAACGCTCGAAAAAATAAAGGGAAAATAATAGGAAATAAATTATAGCTTATTTGTTTTTTATTGTATTCTCTTCTACTCTAGAACATAATTTTTTTTAATATTTCCGAATTTCGAATTAAATTTAAACAAAAATTTTACTACTGTATTATATAGATGCCATAGGAAGGATAGAAAAAATTTTGTCAAAATAATACGAAATTTAACATTTTTGCGATTTGTAAATTAATAGGAATAATCTGCAAGGGTATATAAGCTTCGGCTTGCCGAAGCTAGCTTCCTTTCTGGTTTTTTATGAAGTTTCAAACACATTCGATCGGGAAATGTCGCTCGGTACAATTTTTCTCTCCGTTTTGCAAAGTGAATATCTTTAGCCCTAGCCAATTGCTGGCTGTTTTGCTTGTAACTTAATAGTTGCGAGGAGTTGAATAACTCCCCACAAATAGCAGCAGCAAGAATAAAAGATGGCCGGCCCGGCCGCTTACCAGTTACGCGGCGAATTTGAGTAGTAGCGGCGCGGCGAAGAGAGTTTGGAGAACAAGGATTGGAAAGAGAACTCTGATAAAGAGATTTTGGAGAGTGAGAGTTTGGGGACAAAAGAATGGAGAATGAGAGAGTGGAGAGTCAACTCCGGAGAGAGAGAACTCTGCTAAAGAGTTTTGGGAGAATTAGTACTGAGAGTGAGAGAGTGGAGTGGCAGGCAGAGCCAGAGTGCCGTGTGCAAAAGGGAAATAACGGAACTGCATCGGACTTTGGACTATGCCGCGAACTTTGGACCAGGAGAATAAGTGCCACATCTCAGCAGCGGAGCGAGGAGAATCAGCGGGACCGCAGCAACACATGGAACTTCAGTTCGAAGCCGGGAAGAAGGACAACAGGCTCAAACAGGAGCCAAGGTCTTTAGACCTGGAGTGGAGAGATTCAGCGGACAGAGCGCGAGAGGGAAATAACGGTTCCCGGAGGCCCTATATAAAGCCGCCGGGCGCTGGCAACTGGATGAGTCGATCACAAGGAGTCACTCCGTCAAGCTCAGTCAAGATATCAAAGTAACCAAGTCATTCAACCAGTGCCAAGTAATCTACAAGTCAAGTCGTCGGAAGCAGCGACGTGGTGCCAAGTAATCTACAAGTGAAACACAAGTCAAGTCGTCGGAAGCAGCGACGTGGGAGCCTTCAAGAGATTGGAACATCAGGAATCTCCGAATTGAGACTCAGGTAGCTGAGGTTCAGAGGGCATAACACGGCTAAGTCAAGGCGAAGCGTCTCTACTCTCTGTTACGACAAACCCTCGCATTACGCCTGGCGTGTCTATCAGAGTTGAACAGTGAAGTCCTGCGACAAGAGATGGTGAGCTCGCGGCGAGAGCCGTCCCGGCGTCAGCCCAGTCCGTCAAGTGGAAATCGAACAGGTCCTGGCCCGACCAGCCAGAAAGGGCAAGCACTGTCCTGTAGATACTTAACGGTTCTACGAGCCCGGGACCGGCGTGTGTCCAAACCCCCGAGTACCAGAAGCCACGCTACGTCCAACCGCACAACAAGCGCACCCAGAAGCAGAGCATAGGACGTCAGCAACTACAACGCCAGCCACCAAGGAGCTACGCGGAAACGAATCTCGCACGAATCTCGTAGCGAGCAGACATACAAAATCAGTTCGTTACAAATGTTTAACAAAAATCTTAATTTCTGGAATACAAAAAGGAAAAATTCAGTATCCGCTTCATCGACTAAGGCAGAATACATGGTCATTGTATGGTCATCATACATTGGTCGAAGCTGAAAGAGAAGCCTTGTGGTTGAAATTCCTATTAAAAAGTGTTCATATCAAATTTGAAAGAAACATATTAAGATAATCAGCGATGTATTAGTATAGCTAATAATCCCTCATGTCCTCATATTAATATAAAATATCATTTTACGAGAGAGCAAAAAGAAAATAATGTAATTTGTATCGAGTATATTTCCACAGAGAACCAACTTGCTGACATCCTAACTAAGCCGCTATATATATATATGGACGTTGATGCACTACGAGAAGTACAAACAAGTGGCTTAACGACACCAAGCACGTGCTTGTTACGCGCGGGGCCCTATTATCAATTTGGGCAAAAATACGAGTTCGCGAGGAAGAATACATAAAGCAAAAATAATGACGGGACACATAATAAAAACAACAACCCGACTATCTAATACCCGTCACTCGGCTAAAGGGAGTCCAAGTCGTCTGGATGCTCTGCAATTGAAATTAATGGTCGTGAGTTTACGATTGAAGTAATATGGCAAACTAGAGTACGTAAGTCATCAAAACTGAGGATAGAGCTGGAAGCTGAGCGATAGAAGTGGTACTTAGCAGTTTTTACGGCAGCCTCTCACTGCCCACCAATGTGCGGAGAGCGAGGAGGTATAAAACGCCAATCGGTTTGATCCGCTTCGCAGAAGTCTTGTACTGCCTTCTGATGGTTCTCGCTCATGAATAACTCCTTTAAACGCTTAAGCTGGTTACTAGCTCCCACAAAGTTAGTCACATTGTCAGACCAGATTTCTCTGAGTCGGCATCTAGTAGAAATAAACCGCTGAAGGGCACTAATAAAAGCAGGAGTAGACAAATCCTGCACCAGTTCCAGATGTATGGCCTTCGTTGCGAAGCAAATGAACACGCAGATGTAACATTTTATTGGCGGCCGAGTACGCACTTCGCTTTTGTAGTAAAAGGGGCCACAGAAATCTACTCCGGTTATCATAAAAGTGTACGATCCGTCATCCAATCTTTCCTTGGAGAGGCCTGCCACGATCTGCTGGAGTAAACGCGGCTTGGCCTTAAAACACCTGATGCATTTGTTCACTACGCTTGCCACTAATTTGCGCCCGCCGACCGGCGAGTACTGCTGACGAATTATAGCCAGCAGCGCACGAGGTCCAGCGTGGATATTCCTTTCATGGAAATATAAGATCATAGCGACAGTAACAGGATGGCTCCTTGAAAGTATATTAGGATGACGAGCATTAAAGTCCAGAGTTGAGTTCTTGAGTCTTCCGCCGACGCGCAGAATCCCAAATTTATCAACGAATGGATTGAGTGACGATGTTGAGCTGGACTGCGCAACCTGGCCCTTTTCGGATATGCATTTCAAGTCGCACCACAGGTGTAATTGCTGGATCGAGCGAACAAGCATTCGAGTGCCTCCAACTAGGTCGGCCACAGTCAACCCGCTTGAGTTGGTTCTCTGATGAAACTTAAACATGTATCCAAAAGTACGCTGTAATTTGTGGAAGGAGTTTGCAAATGGACATGTTGCGAGGAAGACTCGTTTACGAAGCTCTGGTAATGGTTCCTTTGAAATTACAGATACTGGCCATGAAGATCGATCTTTGGATAGGAAAGCTGGCCCTTCAAACCATAAATTTGAGGGGAAGAGCTTCCCTTGACAATGGGTCTGCCGGGTTCAATCAAGTGGGTACGTAACGCCAATATGCATAAGTCAACGTCAGCTTCTGAATGCTGGCGACTCTATTTGATACAAAAACAGTAAACCGTGCGGGCTCGCTGCGAATCCACGACAAAACAGTGGACCAACAATAGACCTTTCCGGGGAATATTTTCAAGCCTGCTACTTCATTAATAAGCTGAGCGAGCAACTCTGCTCCGCACAGCTCCAGTTTTGGAACTGTCATACCCTTAAGAGGTGCCACTCGAGACCTTGACCACAGCAGATTCGATTGTGTTACTTCCTTTTCTCTTGCTACAATGTAGATGCAAGCACCATATGAAAGTATACTGGCGTCGCAGAATACATGGACTTCAACTTGAGTATCAGAAATATTTTGGCTTTTGTTATGATGGGTCCAACCAACCCTAAGGGGTCATAAAAGCGAGCGATGATGGACAGAATAGAGCGTTTCGTTGGCCTAGATGACATCGATCTGGGCGAGACAGAGAAAAGAAATTGATCTGAAACGGAATCCCAAAGTAAGCCAAGGGTCTTTGTGAAGTCTGTTCTATCGTGAAACCTTAGTAGCTTCTCCTTATCCTGGCTAGAAATTCCATTTAAAAGCTTTGATGCGTTAGAGCACCACTTTCTGATTTGAAAGTGGCCTTTCTTCAATAATTCCGTTGTTTGCTTCATGATCTCAGCCACCTCTTCTGTAGATTCGCCTCCTGTCATTAAATCATCGACGTAAAAGTCACGATTAAGAATGACAGAGCCGATCGGATATGCATCCTGCTCATCATGAGCCAACTGCTGCATGCAACGTGTGGCAAGAAAGGCCGCTGATCTAGTTCCGTATGTAACTGTATCGAGTTTATAGGTTTGTATTTGCTCTTGCGAAGAGTCTCTCTATAAGATGCACTGCAAGAAGCTATCAGGCTCTGGAACGCGAACACATCTGTACATTTTACACATGTCCCCGGTTAATGCTACTCGAAAGGTTCGAAAACGCAGTAGCGTATGGAACAATTTGGCTTGTAGAGTGGGACCGTTCATGAGAACATCGTTCAACGAAAATCCAGTGGACGTGGCAGCAGAGCCGTCGAATACAACCCTAAGCTTCGTGGTCGAACTGTCCTCCTTAAGGACGCAATTTTTCTTTTTGGATCTTGGACGTTGATGCACTATGGTCAGTACAAACAAGTGGCCCTTACGACACCAAGCAAAGCTTGTTACGCGCGGAGCCCTAAACCGTTTTGGGCAAGTAAGCGGAATCGCGGACATGGAAAAAATACGATCTAACAATAGACAGTTTAAAATACATGCTTACAAAGAATTTATAAATTATTTGAAGACAGAAAATACATAAGTTTATTATAATTAGTAGCATTGGGGGTATCAAACAGTAAGACGTGGCACAGTGAATTATAGTCGTCACACAGAACACGAAAAGGATCATGCAGGGCATAATTAGATCTGCATATTGGCAGGGACAACGGACGAAAACGGCGAACTGTTCTACAGGGTACATTCCAGTTAAGTGAACTAAGAAGGAAAGGGGAGTCGACATCACCATTAATAAGTTTGTGTAAGAACATAACTCCATGACATTTTCTACGATTGTAGAGGGTTGGTAAGTCGAGCAGGCGCAACCTCGCAAGATAAGAGGGCAATCGACTACCTGTGTCCCAGTGTAATCCCCTTAGAGCAAATAAAAGGAATTGTTTTTGAACAGACTCTAACATATTTTGGTAACAGCTAATTTGAGGAGACCATATACAAGAGCAATATTCCATAGACGGACGAACAAGAGAAACATACAGAAGTCTTGTTTGACCTTTTCCAAGTTTAAACCACAAGATTCAATATCCCAAAAACGCCTTAGCAGTATATCGATTCTTTCATTTGCCTCTTGATCATCTTGCCGGCCTTTTGAGATTGTCTGCTACCTCCTGAAACCACCCATCCGAAACGCGTTTTCTGAAGTATTGGTAGGTCTGGCGACAACTTAATTTGGCCGACTGAGAGAAGATCAAAGAACAAATTGGCTCCTATGAGAAGATCGATGCGCTGAGGCCTGAAGAATTCTGGATCCGCTAATCGTATGTTATTCGGAATGTTCCAATTCGCAATGTCAAAGGAGAAACTTGGCTGGTGATCTGTGATCTTAGGTGCAACTAGAGCGGCAATATTGGCCAGATAATAAGAGACTCGAGAATGCAGGCTTAGATTAATAGTGAAGCCATCGGATGCAAAGCTGACGTCTCCTAGTCCTGACACCACATCTGCAGACTTGGTTAGTTTTAGTTGCAACTGCTGAGCAAACTTAGAGGTGATAAGATGGACCTGCGAGTCTGAATCTAATAAATCGCGGCATGGAACGAGAGTTCCAGCATAATTTTCTACCATGATGACTACTATTGCAAGAAGCACTACATCTTGATTGAGATTTTGGGATATAAGAATGCTGGGGAAATAAGTTTCTTCCCCTGGAGAATGTGGCTCGGCGGGTTGGGACACGCTCGTCAAATTTGGTGGTGCAGTGGCATCCGGTGTGTTGAAATGAAGCAATGTGTGATGCCTTGAGCCACAGACGTGACACCCACTGTTAGATTTGCATGCTCTAACCTGGTGGCCTCCTTTAAGGCAGTTGATACATAGCCCAACCTTTTTGACCTCCTTTAATCGAGCAGACGGTGTAAGGTTGCCGAAAGATGTGCATGAGTATATAGAGTGGCTAGGATTTCCACAAAATCCACAACCCTGACCGTTGGAATTAGTTGCTACAAATGAATTTCTACTATTCTTAAATTTTTTCCTTCCAACCTGCTTGCCAGGCGCATATGTGGCCGTGGCGTGTTCCATAGTTTCCAGGCGCTGGCATCGTGCCTCTAAGAACGAGGTGAAATCCGCGATCTTCGGTATTTCCCCCATCGCTGCAGTTTCTTCCCATTTAGATTAAGTAGCTCTGTCCAATTTTTGACGAAGTGTGTAGGCAAATATAGCTCCAGAAAGCTCCTCCAAGGTGCCAATTCCCAAAAGAGCACGCAAATGTGCATTGACCTTATCAGATAGTTTCCGTAATTTTATTGCAGACGCCACCTCCACCTTCTCCAGCCCAAACATCTCGCTGATGTGTGCCTGAAATAAAAGACGCCTGTTACTAAAACGTTTATTTAAGAGTTCTCGCGCTACAAGATAGTTTGCGTCAGAAATCTCCAACGCTCTGATTGTATCCAACGCCGGGCCATGTACACAGGACCGCAGATATTGAAGCTTCTCGATATTTGACAATTCCGAATCGGTTTGTATTATTGATGTGAAAACGGAGACGAAATCTGTAAACTCCACCAGCAAAGGTTGGCAATTTTACTTCCGGAACGCGCGATCCGTTGGCCACAACGACGGTTGGCCGCTCCGATGATTCGTCATGGCGGAACGTAGAGCAGGGCGGCTGCTCCGGCCTACGAATCTGCAGTTGGCTGCGAACACGAACTATAATTGCCATTACACAAGTGTCGAAAATTTCACGAGTTTGACTATCGATTTCGTCGTTGTCCAATTCTTCCATCGTGCGCACTGTTAAATGAGGTTGCTAATTGGTTTATTAAATTTAAACGCACTTCTAAGTCAATGGCGCTAAGCTCCCCAATAGTCTCTTGGGAAAGCTCATTGCTAATACTTTGCACTCGCTAAACAAGGGCATTCACCTTGCGCTTATTAAAAGACACCCTGTTTTGCACCGGTGTATCACTTCTCACTTTTTCGTCCGACATAGCTCACCGCAATGTTTTGTTAGCACTCAATCCCAATTGGGACGCGAGTACAGTTGCCGCGTGCGCGAAGAGAGTTGATAAAAACCGTTGCAGTGACACTGGTGTTTACGAAACTGTATTTGAAACCGTTTACTGCATGAGCATATGTATGTGGGCGAAAATTCTAAAATGCACGCTCGCACTGATTTTGTAATTATTTGTTAATGCAATAGCCGAATTGCTATCACGTCGGGGTCACTATAATGTTGCGGCTAGAGTGAGCCTTTTCACTAGCACTGTTGGCCAATAAGGCGCTCTACAATCCAATAATTAAACCACCAAATACAATCAAATTGTACGAATTAAAATATAAGTATTTCTTGGTTTATTGGCAACTATAAAGAGTTTTCTGAGTTTGAATTCAATATTGTGTTGATTGCAAGGACGGCAGGCCAAGTGCTTGCCGCTTGCATGCGAAACGAAGTAGCGAAAATTAGAAACTGAAAACATAGATTACGATCGGACGCAGCCGAAATCAACAACAAGGCAGAGCTGTTATGCGACGCTCTTCCTCTCACTCTCCGAAAGCTCAGCTGTGTTGTGCTGTCTGGCTGCCGCTTAGCTGGACAGCCGTATTGAATATACTTAAAAACAAGAAAGGAAGCTAGCTTCGGCCGGCCGAAGCTTATATACCCTTGCAGATAATTCCTAATAATCACTAATTTTCCGATCGTTCCTATGGCAGCTATATGATATAGTAGTTCGATATTGATCAAATTAAATTTTAATTATTAAAATCGAAATTCGAAAACATTTAAAAAGAGTCATAGCCCAGAGTAGAAGAGAATACAATATAAACCAAGGAAGCAATAATTTATTTCATACTAGCAATACCCGAAGCGACGTTGTCCGCTACTATAAGAAAAACATTTATTGTTGATTTTTTACTTATTTTTAAATTCTAAGTAATATCCGATTAGAATCCCGCCTAACCCTAGCTAAACCGTAAACCCCCCTCGAATGCACTAATATTCTATCCATATCCTTCTAACCATAACATACCTTACCTTAACACCGCATTTACCCCAATATTACCTAACTTTAACCCCACCTCTTTCCTATTTTAATCACACCCTTGGCACACTTTTTTAACACCTTAATGCTGTTTTTAATATTTCCTCGTCTTAACCCTAGTGTTACCCATCCATACTCAACCTTCACTTAACACCAGTTTTTCCTCTCCCTAGCTAACCTAACTTTAGTTTTCTTACTTTAATTTCACTTTTTCTTGATAAAACTTGTTTGCCACCTTGACTCACCATATCCTCGCCCAAGTTCAAACGAACTTTACCTTTTTCACCTTCACTGTTCCTTTACATTACTTTTACCCTAATCTATCTAATACTCCCTTAACCGCAACATAACCCCGCATTAACCTCACCTTATTCCCAACTCAACTCCACCGTTCTGGTAGGTGTTACGTACGCCCTCTTCTTCATTTTATTTGATGGAGAAAGATGCACGTAGAAAACAACAGCGAATCTCAAAGCAATAGGAGAGGGGCAATCGACCCGTTGACTCACCGAAACAAGCAAAGGAATGTGCAATTTGACGATCTTTTCGGTCAGAACAACGACCGCGATCGACCTACTGGTAACCATACACCGGCAGCTGGCAAAGTGCATCGGTCGGGCGTGGACGCTACAGATAGGGGAAATCATAGGTGGGAACACCTAAATAACCCAAATATCACGGGAGTCTAGAAAAAGCTCTACACTGGTATAAAACACCGTAGCCAGGTAGAAAAGAGAGGCAGAATCTATTCTGGTCTCATACCGACGGAAGCCACTAGCTCCGCGGGAGGAGGACTTTCCCATGGGCTTCGGGCATCGGCCCACGGAGTCCCCTGCGACCAGGAGACCAGGACCCGTTGTACTTTTCTACTGTCCTCGATAAGCACAGCAAGGATCTGAAGAGTCGGACACCGCCGCCAATATCACCAAAACCGCGGAGAAGATCGGACATAAGGACACCTTCTGACAAGCGAACAATACTCCGATGTTAGTTTCCGCAGCACTCGTGATCCCCACGCTTCTGGATTTGAAGAAGATGTAGCAGTGACCCGTTCCGAGGCGCAGTGACTATTGCCCACTTGGAAAAAAATAGTGTCCAGTACCAAATGTGTTAAAACAGTGAAGCCCAAAACGAGCCAAGGAAAATTAATGTGGACTTATACAGAGCTCAATTCAATTAATTGCATACAAAAGTGAATCAAAAACAGAAACAAATTGTGAATTTATACATTTATGAATGCATATATATTTATAAATACCATAAGTGATTGTGCTTAAGAACCAAGTTTTTTTGTGTTTCCGTTAGACTAAACATTAGTGTTTTGCACGTATTTATATATATATGCTTCTAATGTCTTCAAAAGCCCAAGATCCAGCGCGTCGAGATCTCATCGCCCAGGACCAATAAAGGGGTAAGTTTGTCGGAACACGGTTCCTTTATTCACTATATATATATATCCGTGCCTTTGATTTAAATTATCTGACGTAAGTCCTCCAACTTAGGCCTCTTCAAGGCATTATAATATTTTTATAATTAATCAGTAAACTTTTGTTCAGCTTTTTATAATATAATAAACATTGACTTTTCAGCGGCGAGTATCAGCCCTTGTGTTTGTATGAACAAAACCAAGAGCCCTCAGAGCGACGCTTGTAGTCGTGAATAGTCAGCAATTTGCTGACGTGTGCACCTTTAACGGGTGATAAATTCCATACTCTCCGCTAACAAACTTTGTGGGTCAATTAAACATTAAATTCATATGTATTCCTAACCATAGTATTACTCATAAATGGCACTATCCAATACTTTATTCAATAAATTTGTAATGTGAAAACGAACTTAAAAACATGAAGTGCTAAGTTTTCAAACGGGGGTTGCTGACGCGATAAGTGGAGTAGGTGAAGAATAATGACATAACTTTTGACGAACAACCTTGACAATAGGGGATAGTATTGCGCGGCCCGCGACGATCCATTAGGCACACGAATGTGTGAAGGGGAGGGAATGTGGCCAAAACATTGCCCGATCGTGTTACGATCAAGCGACAGCTATGTAAGCTTGTGACGGACTTTATATATGATAGACTTGATGACCGACGGAATTTACGACACCCCACCACCCAACCGCCCCGCCCTAATGCCACCCGAAACAAAACCCAACAAAACGAACAAAAAAAAAACAAGACATAGCAAAGTAACAGTAATATAATTTTCAACTAGCATTCCATAAAAACGATAAGCTTATTACACAACCCCGCCCACCACATACTCCCACAAACAATATCCCCCCCAAGTCCCACCCACAAACAACTCACCTCTATAAACATTACACAAAACAACACCCCTTTCCCCGCTAACAAATACCTCCCCGTCCCTTCCCCACCCCCCAGGAAATTTTTTTTCCCCCCAGCTGTGGCCACCCACAAATCCAAAGACCGCAGGGAAAATATTTTTATAGTCAATCTTTTGACCAACGCTTTATAAACCCAAGAACCGCTTACTATTTTTCAGGCATCTAAATATTTATTCTCGTTATGTTGGAGAGGAGAAAGTCTTACCAAGAACCCACCCTATCCGGCGAGCTTATGCCGGCAAAAATTGGTGCCTGAACATCGGATGATTTTCACTCGGCCCAAGTCCTTTTCAGGACTAGGACACTAATATGCCCACGTAACATAGGCTAAATCTATCATTTTGGTTAGCTAAGCGAATGCAGAGGATTACTCTTGCAATTTTTTTACCGTTCCTTTTTTCTTTTTTGAGCTGATCTAACACCCAAAAAAAACCTTAAAAACTTAAAAAAGAATATAAAAAATAGCAACGCACGAAGCGACATTGTCCGCTACTATTAGCAAAGCATTTATTGCATATTTCCAAATTCTAATTAATATCCGAGTAAAATGCCGCTTAACCTTAGCTGAACAGTAAACTCCCCTAGAACGCACTAATATTCTATCAATATCCTTCTAAACATAACATACCTTACCTGAACTCAGCACTAACACCAATATTAAATCACCCTAACCCCACCTCTCTCCTATTTGAATCTCACCATTGGCACACTTTTTTAGCACCTTAATACTGTTTTCACTATTTCCTCGTCTTAACCCCAGTGTAACCCATTAATACACAACCTTCACGCCAAATAAACATAATTTTAACCACCTTTCTCCACCCTAACACCAGTTTTTCCTCTCCCTAAATAACCTAACTTTAGTCTCACCTGAAAAAAAATGTTGCATTACCAAACTTACTTACTTTATTTTCACTTTTTCTTAATAAAACTTGTTTGTCACCTTGACCCCCCTTATCCTAGCCAAAGTCCAAACGAACCTTACCTATTTCGCCTTCACTTTTCCTTTACATG
>JBAMCJ010002889.1:0-160186 GCA_037075205.1 Drosophila prostipennis | reverse complement strand
GTTTGCGCACTTTGCGCCTTTATAATGAAATTTGTTGTATAGTGTAAGGCGGGAGCGGGAGCGCAATAAAGCTTTAATCGCGCTCGCGAATTCGCCCCGTCTCTCGCCCCTTTCGTTAAGTTAGGCTTAAGCGTTTTTATATTGAAATTAAAGAGTTAGTTGTCATTTGAATCTCATTGCGCAAACTCCCTTTCGTCGTCGAATAAAATCCCCGAATTTTCCCTGCAATCACACGTACTTTCGCATAATTAATACAAAACAGTATTAAATTTTCATGGTGACCCCGACGTGATTAGCAGTGGAACTCGAGTTATTTTTTTTGGTGAAACAAACAAATAAATCGCGCCGGCTTTTTACAACATTAAAGTGATCTGTCGCTGCCATTTTATTCGTCGTTGCTGCCGCTGCTGTTCTCAATCGCCGTTAGCTGGACCAGTGTAGTTGTTGTTGTCGCTGCTAATCCGCTGTTCCTGCCTACTTTAATTCGTCGTTGCTGCCGCTGGAAGTTGCTGCCGCTGCAGTTTTTAAATCGCCGTTAAGTGGACCAGTGAAATTGTTGTGCCGCTGCTTGTCGCCAGTTGCTGCCCACGTAAATTCGTCGTGCTGCCGCTGGAACATTTTGGCCGCTGCAGTTTTCAATCGCCGTTACCGCTTTAATCTCCTTCGCACAGGAAGGAATTCATATGGATTCGAAGAGGGAAGTTACCGACGGATGTGAATCGTCCCACCAGGTATAGAGTGCTAAAAGTTGAAAGTTAATCTGTGGCGTGTCGTAAATTGTGTTTTGGCCCATCTTTCAACTTTTTGCATTCGTGTGAAAAATTCGGTAGATAGCGAGCATTCTAACCAAGAAATAAATAAAACTTGCATGCATTAACGATTATAATTCTGATACATACATACATACACATACATATACATATTTCGAATTATAAATATATAAGTGAATCGCTTTGGACCAAAATCACATAAATATTTGTCGGCATCCTGGTTGTTCAAAAAATAAAATTCCCCCATTTCTCGTCGTAGTGAACACCAATTATAGCCTTGCAAAAATTAAAAGGGTAAAAGTTGAGAATTGTGAAAAATTCTAATTCGAGAATCAAATTCCCGGCAAATTTTCTGCCGCGCATTTTCCTCAAATTTCCCTCGCTTTTCGCCATTTCCCGCGCTTTTAAGCGTCAGGTTTATATATTCGTTGCCCTTAGTTATCGGTCAGTGCATCATTCTCCGTTAGCATTGCGTTGAGCGCCGCCAGCCGTACACACATACACACACACAGACAGCGCAGCCCGTTCTTTCGAGTTCTCTTTCGTCGTTTTCGTTTCGATCGCTAGAACGGTGCAAGCGTTGCCGCTGCCTAAACGCTTGTTCGTTTTTTGGTGTTTGAGCTTGGCGTGTGCTCCCCTACACTACGTGCGCTCGGCATATTATAATTATTAAATTATTATAATAAATTAGGATTTCTTAAATTAATTCCTTAATTCAGTTAAATAACTCCCCTACACTGCGTGCGTTCAGCTTATTCCTCTCGTTGGTTGTTATATTGAGATTTAATAACTTAAAAACGAAAAATTTTTTGTACACACATACATATAATTTTAAAAATTTTAAAATTCAAAAAAAAAAAAAAAAATTAAAATAAATTAAATTTTAAACTCTTCGATACCAAAACAAAAAAAAAAAAATGCCGAAATCAGAAAGTAGCAACAAGGAAATCGAAGAGTTGAAAAACCAACGAGATGGATATATGAGGAGTATAGCGCGAACGCAAAAATGTTTAAATGAGGGTCGATTCTCTTTAAATGCGGTTGAGTTAGAATGTCGATTAGAAATCCTAAATACGCACATTGAAAATGCTTCGCTTATACAAAACAAAATCGAAGCGAAAGATGGAGATGATGTGTACCGCGAAGAGTTCGAAGAGACAGCAATAATAGCAAAATCTTTGCTAATTTCCCTAATTGCCGAAGCAAAGCGTAAGAGCGTTGACAATTCTGCTCCGCCGGCAACGCGCACACCCCAATGCCGTTTGCCGAGCGTCGCTCTTCCAACCTTTAGCGGAAAACATTCCGAATTTAAAAATTTTATAAGCCTTTTCGAAACTTTTGTTGACAAAGATGACACGCTGCACGATATCGAAAAATTTAACCATCTAATATCGTGTTTGGCTGGAGACGCGTTAGGAACAGTCAGGGCATTCCAAGTTACAGCGAATAATTATCCAAAAGCCCTGGCTAGCCTAAGGCGGGTGTACGATAATGATTGTTTAATTTTCTTTGACAATATATCGACACTGTTTAATCTGCCAAAGATTTCCCAGCCATCAGCTACAGCCTTGAGAAACCTGATCGACACAGTCACAGCGCTGTACGATTCTCTTTTGTCCATTGGGGATGACAAACGTATTACGAATGCCATCCTCATCCATCTAGTAATGGGCAAAGTCGATGCAGGAACTAAAAGAAAATGGGAAGAACAGTTAGATTATACTTCGCTTCCTCTTTGGAGCGAGTGTGAGTCGGCTCTGAACAAGCGCTATCAGCATATGGTTGCCGAAGAAGCGTGTAAGCCGAAAATTGTTCAGCAGAGCCAGGCTTATCCTAAGAAGAATGGAAATAGGAGTTTTTCGTTTGTTGCTGCCATGGACGACCCCGAAGTATGTGTGTTTTGCAACTCAGCAGAACATCAAGTAGGAAATTGCACTGCCTTTGCTGCCCTAACAGTTCAGCAAAGATTCGATTTCGCAAAAAAGGCTCCTTTATGCATTAACTGCCTCCGAAAGGGCCACACGGTAAAAAGATGCAAATCGAAAAGATGCAGGGTGTGTAAGTCCTCACACCACACATTGCTGCACATTTACTCGCCATCAAATCTCGCGTTGCCAGCTCCTCCTCAGCCCACGCTCTTGCAGAATACTCCATCCACTTCGCATGTTTTGCATGCGACTGCATCGGATAGAGTTATTCTTGCCACAGCCATCGTGAGCGTCCAAACAAAAAGTGGCGAATTAGTTTTGGCTCGAGCGTTGCTCGATTCTGGTTCACAAGTAAATTTTGTGACCGATGAGCTCGCTCAGAGACTTCAGATTAAAAGAGAGGACGTGTGTTTGAGCTTGCGGGGCATTGGTGGAACTAATGCTCAAGTAGCCAAGAAAATTCACACGATAGTCAAGTCGCGAGTGGGTAGCAGTCAATTGTCGTCCGAATTTTACATACTAAAAAATATTTCTGGTTATCATCCGGATCAAACGGTGAACACCAGCGGCTGGAGGGTGCCTGAAAATATTCAGTTGGCAGATCCATTCTTCTTCAAGCCCCAAAAAATAGATATGCTTATAGGCGCAGACTCGTTCTTTGAACTATTGTCAGTCGGCCAGATAAAGCAAGGGCCTGAGTTTCCCATTTTGCAGAAAACAGTTCTCGGCTGGATAGTGTCAGGAAGATGTGCCTCAGAAAAAATAAGAAATACGGAAAAGTTGGTACATCTCAGCTGCCAGGAGGAAGTGTTGGAGTCAATCGACACAACCCTGCAGAAATTTTGGTCTGTGGAGGACTTGCCGCCCAAGGCCAAGGTCCATACTCCTGAGCAGCAACTTTGTGAGCAACACTTTGAGAAAAATACTCAAAGATTGTCGTCCGGGAGATTTTCGGTTCGTCTGCCGTTCAAATCTGACCCAAACACTCTTGGTTCATCATATGAAGTTGCGAAACGTAGATTTTTGTCGCTTGAAAGAAGATTATCCAAAGAACCTTCTTTAAAAAACATGTATCTGGAATTCATGGAAGAATATGAAGCGATGGGCCATATGTCTTCCACTAACAATAAAATTCCAGACAGTCCGCACTATTTTATTCCGCACCAATGCGTGCTGCGACCTCAAAGCACCTCGACAAAGTTGAGAGTGGTATTCGATGCCTCGAGCCGTACATCGACGCAGGTCGCGTTGAATGACATCTTGATGGTTGGCCCCACCATTCAAGAGGAGCTGTATTCGACCCTGCTTCGGTTCAGACTGCACAAGTTTGCGCTTGCAGCAGACGTAAAAAAGATGTATCGTCAAGTAATGGTTGACGAAGCTGACCGAAACTTTCAGCTCATAGTGTGGAGACGAGATCCATCTGAGTCTCTAAAAATCTTCAAGCTGAACACCGTGACTTATGGAACTTCGCCAGCCCCCTATCTGGCGATTCGGTGTTTAATGCGGCTTGGAGAGATCGCGCAGGATTCGTGTCCAAAAGCCGCCAAGGTCATTCAGAATGACTTTTATGTTGACGATTTGTTGACTGGCGCCAGATGCGTTGAGGACCTGTTAAGCCTTCGAGACGAAGTTTCTCAGGTATTGCAAGAGGCAGGATTTGAATTGGCAAAGTGGTTTTCTAACTGCCCAGAGTTGTCCGCATCTGAAAGCGCTGTCATGCCGCTAACGGCAGACTCAGACGTAACTAAAACCCTTGGCGTGGTTTGGTTGCCGGGTAAAGATTACTTTCAATTTCGGTTGGATGACTCTTTCCTGGATCTTCGTGCGACAAAACGAAACATACTATCGGTGACTGCCCGACTTTTCGATCCGCTTGGCCTATTGTGCCCTCTAGTGACTAGGGCAAAAATGTTGTTGCAGGAACTGTGGCTTCGAAAGTTAAACTGGGACGAGTCGCTGCCGATGCAACTGCAGACATCTTGGGAAGCTTTTAAGGGAACGCTGTTGCAGCTGCCCAAGATCAAGGTATCGCGATTCGTTCATACAGACGCCCAAGTCCCGGCAGAAATACATGGTTTCGCTGACGCTTCCATGCGAGCATATGGAGCGTGCATCTACGTTCGCACTAGTACCGCTGAAGGTTTAAAAGTATCTTTATTGACAGCAAAATCCAAAGTAGCTCCCCTCAAGACGAAAACTTTGCCCCGCCTTGAGTTGTGCGCAGCTCACCTTCTTGCGGATCTTTATAATCGTGTAAGACCATTGCTTAATTTTCCGATCACAAAGGTGTTCCTATGGACGGACTCGGAGATCACTCTGCATTGGATCAAAACGCATCCGTCGTCGTTGTCGGTTTTCGTCTCAAACCGAGTTGCAGAGATCCAAGAGTGGTCGGAAAAAGCAATTTGGCGACATGTCCCCACGAAAGTAAACCCAGCGGACATCGTGTCACGGGGATGTGACGTTGAGGAACTCACAGCTTCCATTTGGTTCGCTGGGCCGTCGTTTTTGCTCGATGCAGAAAAAGATTGGCCTGTGAATCGACACTTCGAAGTACCTGCTGATGTCGTGTCGATGGAATTACGCAAATCAGCTTTGGCGCTTGTGGTTATCCCAGAGCCCAATTATGTGCTTCAGAAAATAGAATCCTTTTCGTCGCACATAAGGCTTCTAAGGGTTTTCGTGTGGGTCTTTCGGTTTATTCAAAGGTGCAAAAAAGTGTCGCAGCCCTTTGAAAAAAGTATTACTCCAAGAGAACTGAATTTTGCGTTCGAGAAAATAGTGGAAGTGATCCAATCTCACGAGTTCAGTGACGACATAGGCAAAATTCGGAAAAATAAACCGGTAGCAACGAATATTCAAAAACTAAGCCCTTTTCTCCAGGAGAAAAAATTGGATTGGTGTTCCTCGACATTGCTGCGAGTTGGGGGTCGGTTATTGAATGCTCCTATCCCGTACGAAGCCAAATTCCCGTTGTTGTTGTCGAAAGGCTCACAGTTTGTTAAAACCTACGTGTCCTACCTGCACGTTACAAATTGTCATGCTGGCCCTCGAGCTCTTGTAAGTCTGTTGCGAGAAAAGATATGGTTGGTTAATGCGCAGGAAGTTTGCCGCAGAACAGTTCGTTCTTGCATTCGTTGCTTTCGGTGCAAGCCTCAACTCTTGACGCAAATCATGGGGAACTTGCCATCAGACAGACTTCGAGCTCTCCGCCCTTTTAATATCTGTGGTGTTGATTTTTGTGGCCCATTTAACACAACGTATCGTATCCGTGGTAAGCCGCCGTACAAATCATACGTGGCATTGTTTGTCTGTTTTGCGTCCAAAGCGGTCCACTTAGAGTTAGTGTCCGACCTCACCACTGATGCTTTTTTGTTGGCATTCCAAAGGTTCGTGAGTCGACGCGGGATTCCGGAGAAGGTGTGGTGCGACAACGCGACGAACTTCGTCGGAGCCGATCGCCACATGAGAGAGTTCCGGGCCCGTCTGGAGGAGCAGGGGGGCGGTATCGCAACATTCGCATCAAGAAAAGGATGCGAGTTTGCGTTCATACCGCCCAGAGCACCTCACTTCGGCGGACTTTGGGAGGCAGGTGTGAAGTCTGCAAAGCACCTGTTCCTTCGGACGGTCGGCGAAGACATCCTGACCGCAGAGGAGCTCGGAACTCTCCTCACCAGCGTGGAGGCCGTTCTAAACTCCAGGCCCCTCGGAGCGATCAGTACGGATCCCAACGACGGCGAAGCCCTAAGCCCAGGCCATCTCCTGATCGGCGGGCCCCTTCTAGCTCCACCCTCAGCAGCGCTCCCGGACCAAGTCAGCCCAACCTGCTTGCGACGATGGCGCAGTGTCTCGTGTCTCAGGCACAGGTTTTGGCAGCGATGGTCCCGGGAGTACGTCTCGAGCCTCCAGGCGAAAAACAAGTGGCACCAGGAGGTTCCAAACGTCGCCGTGGGAGCTCTCGTCGTCGTCGCCGAGGACAATCTTCCGCCGCAGCAGTGGATGATCGGTCGGATCGTGGCGGTGCACGTCGGCGCTGACGGCAAGGTCCGAGTGGCGGACGTGAAAACGAAGGATGCGACGTATCGGCGAGCGGTCCATAGGCTGGCGGTGCTGCCTGTGGCGTGCTGAAGACGGTGGTCCTTCAGAGGGGGCGGTGTTTGCGCACTTTGCGCCTTTATAATGAAATTTGTTGTATAGTGTAAGGCGGGAGCGGGAGCGCAATAAAGCTTTAATCGCGCTCGCGAATTCGCCCCGTCTCTCGCCCCTTTCGTTAAGTTAGGCTTAAGCGTTTTTATATTGAAATTAAAGAGTTAGTTGTCATTTGAATCTCATTGCGCAAACTCCCTTTCGTCGTCGAATAAAATCCCCGAATTTTCCCTGCAATCACACGTACTTTCGCATAATTAATACAAAACAGTATTAAACTTTCAACACAAATGTGCCTTTTTTACTTTTTCCATCCGTTCAGATGGATTCAAAGCTTTAAATTTTTGACACTGAAGTATCAAATGTCCAGTACTTTTGCACATCGGACAACTGTTAGTAGACAACTCTTTCATATTGCTACTGAACACTTTTTTGAAGGTTTTTCATCCTGAACTGAGCTAATCGAACTGAGTCGTTGCTCTAAAAATTCAATGCCATCGGACAATGCTTGAATTTCTTTAGTTTTTTTAACATGGCTCTCATATAGTTGCAGAGCTTCTTTGTTAAATTTTCTTATTATTATGTGTGCAAAAACTATATCAACCTCGTCTGAAATTTGTGCCTTTATTTTTATCATGTGAATTGACTCATTAATTGTGTTTTGCGATTTATCTGATCGGAAAAAATTTTCCTTTTATTTTCATACCGCTTGGTTAACAATTTCGGTTTTTAGGCGTGTATTTTTAATGATCGGATTTATGCCTGTCCAAATTGAATTTTTTCCCTTTTTTTAGACTTTGACGCGGTGTAGCATCTAAACTAATGACTGGAACTCAATGCTGTGAATAAGAAAGTTAAAGGTCATTCTATTACCTGTAAAATAAGTCTAAGATGATCAAAATCGGTTTACCAGAACAAAAGATAGAAAATAAAAAAGAGCCAAAAACGTTTTTTACACTTAAAAAAAAATTGACATCATAAAAAAAATATAAGTTCCCATTTCTTAATCAGGGAGATGTTCTTTACCAGAAAATTAAGGTTGTCTTCAAGTAGGGTGACGTCGATTTTTTTTTGTAAACTAGTGTTATAAGTGCCCATTTCTTAATTAGGGAGATGTTCTTTACCAGAAAATTAAGGTTGTCTTCAAATAGGGTGACGTCGATTTTTTTTTGTAAACTAGTGTTATTTGTTATTAAATTCGGAAGTAATTTTTGTTGCCAAAATCGGGAGTCACTTTTAATTTATTTCACTGTGATAACGTGAACACTTTTTCGATGTCGGCCTCGAATACGCCTGATTTTATTAAATCACTTTTTCGATGTTTAAAAGGCCTCGAAAACGCCAAAAAATATATTTGCTCGGTGGCAAGAATTATTTTTATTATTAATTTGTCGATTTTTCAACCACTTTTACAACAAATTTTGACTTTTTTTTTGTAATACTATAATTGAATAAATTTTATATTAAATCGGAAAAGATTCTTTTATATCTTTTTGATTTATAAAAATTTTTTACTCTGTTTCTTACCACTGGTGGGGGAAAACTGCAGAGTTGTCGAAGGACCAAAATGAAAGGGATGAATTAA
Source organism: Drosophila prostipennis (assembly GCA_037075205.1). Classification (NCBI taxonomy): domain Eukaryota; kingdom Metazoa; phylum Arthropoda; class Insecta; order Diptera; family Drosophilidae; genus Drosophila; species Drosophila prostipennis. The sequence continues at coordinate 151,754 of JBAMCJ010002889.1, read as the reverse complement.
ATAAAACAACCTTTTCAGTTGAGTTCTGTATTAAAACTGAATTTTATTTTCTAAGTCCCTGCTTAGGAAACTAACATGAAATTCTTATTCTGGTCTTATCTGTGGCCTACGCAGAGGCCGCGTCTGCCTGAGCGGGAAAGTTATCATTTGACCCCCGCACAGGAACCCTTGGTGCAGTGTGAGAAACATCTCAAGTGATTATCTTCGGTTAGGCTCAAGTGGCCTGCACTTACATATTACAAGTGCTAACACCGCTCCCTTGTATTTAGACCCTACAGATCATAGTTTATGGCTCTGAGTCGATTTACAATTGTCACATGACATGCACAAAGCTCATAAAGTATTATATTTTATTTTTATTAGTGTTCGTCTGAACACCAGTATTGGGGCTAGACCAGTTTAAAAAGTATATTGACACTTTGCAACGTTCCTCGAAGGCTTTGCAATTTACTTCAAAATGATGTAGGAAAAAGTTATAGCCAAAAGAACAGTCTTTCTGATGATACCAGTCTCATTCCAATGGCTTTTTATATGTTGCTGCTATGTCTAACCAAACTTGTACCCCTATTAATGCCCCCTTCTCCCCTATATTGAATTCGTGCAAAAGTATGTAACAGCTAGAAGGAAGCATTTCCGACCCTATATATATATATATTCTTATTCAGGGTCACTAGCCGAGTCGATATAGTCATGTCTGTCTGTCCGTCCGTATGAACGCTGAGATCTCGGAAACTAAAAAAGCTAGAGGATTGGTATTTGGCATGAAGATTCTTGGAGCTCCTACGCAGCGCAAGTTTATTTCAAGAAGGTGCCACGCCCCGTCGGTTTGACGATTTATTAGAGACTGACTAAAAATGCTGCACGCAGGCAGAACCAGAACTTAAAGAAGAAAGAGAATTCGTTACTCGTTACATTAGTGTAAAACTCAGAAAAAAGGAACAAGATATATATGTAGATCATCAATGTTGTCGCCGTTTCGAAACCCATCTCAGATATCAGCTTCAGCACGTAAGCAGCCTCCTTAGCTGCTGTTGAAAGCGCCACATACTTAGCCTCCGTGCTACTGAGTGCTATGATGCTCTGCTTTTTCGACTCCCACGAAAACGCTGCTCCAGCCATAAAGATCGCCCAACCGCTGAACGATTTGCGGTCAGTACAATCACCTGCCCAGTCTGCATCCACAAAGCAGTGAACAGGCACACCAGTTCGAACAAAGTGCAACTTCAAGCCCGAAGTTCCTCCTAGGTAACGCAGGACGCGTTTAGCGGCCACCTCATGTTCCTTATGGGGGTCACTGCACCTCTGAGCCAACTTTGCCACACAATGTACAATGTCTGGCCTCGTAGTCATTGCTAGGTACAGCAGTGATCCAATAAGCGATTGATACTGCTTCTGGTTGACTCGAGGACTGTCTTCCAAAATCCATTGGTTCTGATAACCAACCTCCAAAGGCGTTGCATTCGGCTTGCAGCCTTCCATGCCATAATCTCGTAACAGCCCGTCGATATACTGCTTATGGCCAATTGCCAAACTGCCCGTCTCTCCATTCCGCTCGATCTCCATGCCTAAAAAGTGATTCAACATTTTGTAGGTTGCTATTGAGATACGCAGCTAAGACGTCCATTTGATGCATAAACATTTTGTTCTCGACAGCCAGTACAATCACCAATCGGATGGAAGAATACCTAGCAACTGGAGAAAATGTTTCTGTGTAGTTTATGCCGTACTCCTGTCCACAACCTTTTGCGACTAAGCGAGTCTTGAACCGTTCCACGTTGCCGTACTGGTCTCCTTTAACCGCAAACACCCATTTGCATCCAATAGTTCTCTCGCCAGGAGGAAGATCTACAAGACTGCATGTCTTGGTGGACTGTAGTGGAGAATACTCCTTCTGCATCGCAAGCCTGTGTCAGGCTCAAAGCCTCCTTGACTCCACTCGGTACTTGGACGTCGGCAACACCAATAGCGTTAAGCATATTGTACTCCTTACGTGGTCGTCCTGGCCTTCCAGTACGAATTATCTTAGGCCTACCTGGTCTCGCTGAACTCTGTCGACGCTATCAACCAACTCGTCTTCACCATCTTCGACTCCCGACTGTTCGTCCCTTGCATGATTTCCGTCATTTCCATCATGACCTTCATTTTTCTCCTCACTAAAACGCTTCCGTTTTCTGCCAATTCTACGGTCGAGAATCATGGATTTTAAACTTTCGAAATTTAAATGTCCGAATCTATTGTGCCATGTTATTACTTGAATTGTTTTCCCGTTTGCAGCATAAGCCTTTTTGTTCATATTTTCGAAAATAAACCAGTCATTCTGTTTGTTCGCTTTCGCCGTTCTTATTCTTGACATTCGCACTACTTTAAGAAAAATTTATTTCGAACCCGTTATTAGTTGCTCTCGACACCGAAATCAAATTACACTGAAGGTTTTTTACGAACAACACATCAACCAATTCAATAATGTTTTCTTGCCAAAACAGTTTTACTGTTCCAATGCCTTCAGCCTCAATGTAATTTTCTCCAACCAGCATTATTTTTTCCTTATGCTCACGAATTCAAACAAATAACGATTTGTTTGCACATAAATGGGCTGTTGCCCCACTGTCAACGCACCAAATATTTTTCGTTAGTCCACTTTGACTCGCTGCGGCAGCGAAAACCGAGAACGACTTCTTGTTCTCCTCACGTTTGCTCTCACTATTGGTATCCTTTTCTGGTCCTGCGTTTTTCTTTGAGTAGCACTTTGCCGAAACATGTCCGTAACGATCGCAGTTCCAACATTCCACATTTTACATGTCTTTCTTATGCTTGGGATTTTCCTTTTCGGCACGCGACGAGTACATTTTCTGTTCTGCTCTATCTACAATTTTGCCTCCAACTTTTTGACGTTCTCCCCCTTCCAGCAACTTAATATTCAGAGAACTCAAGGAAGGCAAAGAATCACTCGTCTCCATAGCGATTACGAGTACGTATCACATAGACTGGACAACAAAATTATTACGGTCATTTCATCTGGGACTGGTTGATCGATCTCTTGTAATTTCTCGATGACGTCACTGAAATTACCCAAATGCACTGCGATACTGTCTGACTCTGAAATTTTCATATACAGCAACTGTTTAAACAACTGTAATTTACGCGCTGGTCCACTAGGCATGTGAACACTAGCCAGCTTTTTCCAAGCTTCCATTGATGACTTGCAGTGTTTAACATAATTAATCTGAGACGGCTTTATACATAACAAAATACTCGCGAGGGCCTTTTCATCCTTGTTATCAAAGTTTGCCTGCTCCGCAACCGTTCCACTTTCGTTTTTCATTTCGCGACCACACACAATTGACCAAAGTTCTGAGTGTATCAGCAGACTTTTCATCTGCACTGCCCACGATCTATAATTGTCACTATCAAGTTTTTCTATTGAGTATTGCGAACTCATCTTGTTTATCTTTTTAAACACAACCGAATCTCTAATTATCGTATAATCTTTTCGACTATTACACAGTAGTTTTCTTGCTGGCCTGGGCCCATAACCTATTCGGTTTGACTATTTATTAGAGACTGACTAAAAATGCTGCACGCAGGCAGAACCAGAACTTAAAGAAGAAAGAGAATTCGTTACTCGTTACATTAGTGTAAAACTCAGAAAAAAGGAATAAGATATACAGTGGTGCATATGCAAAAATTTTCAACAGGAACCATTATGGATGTTATTATACCCGTTACTCGTAGAGTAAAAGGGTATATTGTATTCGTGCAAAAGTATGTAACAGCTAGAAGGAAGCATTTCCGACCCTATAAAGTATATATATTCTTGATCAGGGTCACTAGCCGAGTCGATATAGCCATGTCCGTCTGTCCGTCTGTCTGTCAGTCTGTATGAACGCTGAGATCTCGGAAACTATAAAAGCTAGAGGATTGGTGTTTGGCATGAAGATTCTTGGAGTTCCTACGCAGCGCAAGTTTGTTTCCAGAAGGTGCCACGCCCCCTCTAACGCCCACAATAGCTTATATACGATTTTAAAAATTTAAATATTTCGGAAAAGTAAAAATGCAGTTTTGTTGTGCCTATCAATACCTATCGAAATGTAGAAGAAATTTTTTAAATCGGACCATTCGTTAAAAAGTTATAGCTGATCAAAGTTTATATCTCCATCTCCCTCGCACTCCCTTTAGCCGAGTGACGGGTATTAGATAGTCGGGACACCAACCCGACTATAGCGTTCTGTCTTGTTTTTATCTCAAGGCTTGGCAAAAAAATTAATTACTCCACGTAATTTAAAGGTATAAATGAATTAAACAAAAAATAGCATCGCCATAAATTTTTTTCTGTCAAATGGATTTTTTCTTTAACTTTTTTAAAAATCCCATTTAAATGGTGTGATATCGTCATAAAAATTAGATATCGTTTTGAGACCATAAAGAAAAGCTCGATACGTTTCACAAAGAATCACTCATATGTCCATTAGGGTGTTTTTTTTTTTGTATGAAAAATTCTAGGGTCCTAATCTTACCTCTTTATACTTTGCGCATTGGTGCATTTAAGACATACCAAAAAGAAAAACTTAAAAAAAAATGCGATTTAGGGTCTGCGCATTGACCTTTAAGTTTATCACTCATACGTCCTGTTGTCTTTGATCAAATATTTTAATTTCATACATATAGGAGGCGTAGACTTGTTATTATTTATTGGGTCAAACATAAAGGTAACCTTGTCAACTTTACAAACGGCTAAAGAAAAATAATTTTTTTTTATTTATCGCCTCCAAACCATAGCAGAATATGTAGATAAAAAACTATTTACATATTTTTAAAAGAAGTAACGTGGGGTGACCCTCTTAAAAGTGTATCGTGGCCAAAAAAAACATTTTGTAGGGTTTTATAACAAGTCGAAACCTAAATTTTTACTTAATGCAAATTCATGTGAATTACGTGGACAATTATTCAACAAAATCGTCTATATCTACATTTATTGATAACACTGTGCAGCATTTTTAATGCTTTTAAATTTACCTCGATGGATGCTATATTTTTGTATTCGTTGCGAATTCCCAAGTTAAACTGCGTTTTCCAAAAAGTTCCCGGACGCAAGGATTCTTAGCAAAAGGACCTCAAAGTTCGAAAAATGCTGAAATTGGCCAACTATGATCAACTTTTTTGGAGACTTTGAGACCATTGCGCAAAGCCTTAGACTTAATTTAAAATTTTTTGGATTTTAGTTTAAGTTATTTTTCACAAATATCTTGTTTAAATTTTTAAAATTTTTTGGATTTTAGTTTAAGTTATTTTGCACAAATATCTTGTGTTTAAAAGGGTGGGTGAAAAATTCCTTATAAAAAACCGCCCTAATGTCCAAATGTAAAAAAAAGGGGTGTGTCAAGCCTACGCACGACAGAAGTGAAACTTCTAGTTTGAGATTTGGGAGGCTGTAATTCCATTTTCCTCTGTCTGTACCACCAGTGGGCCATTGTTTGGTCCATTTTTTCGACCTTTTTTTAGTCATAAGTTTGCAACGCAGTAAAAGGAGACGTTTCCGACCTCATAAAGTATACATATATATTTTTGATCAGCATGACTAGACGAATCGATCTAGCCATGTCCGTCTATCCGTCCGTTTCTACGTTTCGGAAAATTATATCTAATAGCTCCCATAGAATAATCAGAAAAATAATTGAAAAACTGATAACTTCGGTTTTTTTCGACATATATATACCTATTGCTTTTGGGAATATTATGCACATATGTTTATGTGCATATGTGCATAATATCAGTGAGTAATTGAGTTGTTCAAACTTTCAGCTTTAACATGTAAAAATTGTACTCGTTAGAAATATAAATAGGGTTTATCTAAGTATCGGAAATGATAAAAGGAACAAAACTGTTTCTTCGGGTAAATTAAGTTGGTTGGGAGATGGACAATCTTGGATAGTTGAGCTGATTATATAGGATGAAGAAGACTTCCAAAACCGCAATAGGAAATTTCCAATAATTAAAATTCATTCTTTTTGGCCAACAAAAAATTTAAGAAAATATTTTCCTAATTCCCCTAGATCACATTTAAAATCGTGCGAAGTTGTAAGTTGTCCCTCTAAGCCCTTCCCGAGATATACTAACTTGAAGTTTCAGAAAATTTTTTAAGTTCTTAACTTCAAAAATTCATAGCGCCCCTAAATGGACACCAAAAAATTAAAAAAAAAAACACAAAGTATAACCAAGGCAAACTCTACGAGTTACCCGAGTTTGAAGAAAATCTATGTTTTCATATGCGCAGTTGAGAAATTCTTAACCAAGAAGAAGATTTTCGTGACCGAAAATGCATAACGCGCCTAAGAAGTTTCACTTCAAAAAGTTTTAGGAACAGGAGCAAAAGGAGTAGAGCGGGGACAAAAAAAAGCTTACATTTTTATTCTATTTGAATTATCTATTTGTACAAAAATAGAAAAAACAAGAAATGTTAAAAATGCCATCGTTACTTATTTTTTATGCAGTAAAGATAGATTTTTAACTGATTATACTTCAAGAGCTAAAAAATATGTTAAAAGCATTAGTAAGTCATTTGATGTCGCATTTCTTTTTAAGCACATACCGTTCATGGGGCGTCCGCTGAGATAGCTTCTCAGTGCTGCGCCATCCCAAGTAGGGCTGACGGTAAGAATTGCGCAACACGCCGCTACTGCTGGCTACGGACATGAAGCTGCTATTAATAGGAGCTCCGCGGGCAAAACTTCCGTGCTGCGATACACTTGGTGATGTCTGAAAGGAGTTGAGGTGAGAGGTAGACCAGCGTGTGGCACCCACGCTCGTCTGCGCAGAAGCTGGGCCGTGTCCTTTCGTCTGTCCGCATGGATAGGTGCTCTGGCCGCCGTGATGGCTGTGCGCCGAAGGACTCATCAGGAGAGGACTTCGGTCAAAGCCCTGCGATCCCAGTGAGCTGAGAGAGGTCGTCTTTGATTTGAGCCCCTGCCAGCGTCCCGAATCCTGTGTGCGCTTGCGAGTGAAGTGTCCAGGTCGGTATGCGCCGGAGTTTGACTTTGTGGTGGCGTTGTCGCCATCTGCTACCTTTACGGTCTCTTTATCGTATTGACGAAACCAGTCCGGTATATTAAGCCGTTGAAGCGATGCCTGCACGCGCAGTTGGTGCTCACTCAAGGCGGCTGGATTGTGGTCGTGCGACTTCTGCAGTTCGTTTTCGGGGGGCTGTAAACAATTAAAAAGCGTAAAAGCTAATTAGTATCCCAAGTTAGTATAAAAAGTTTTTTTTTGGGTTTTATTTATCAATTTACAGCGAAATTATTAGTAATTTATTTAGCTAATAGACCCCTGCACGATACGATGCCGATTCCACGAGTAAAAGTAATCAAGTTGGGGATGCCACTATTACTTTCTGTAATCATGTAATCGTCTCAAACGATGCCGAGTATACTAGCTATACAGAAAATACCCTCTCGAATTCCTTCTGAAGAGATTTATTTTTTTCGCAAGTTGAAATTACAATTGTGCTCTCAGACCTATTAAAATTAAGTATGCAGCACAGTGCTGGCAGCTTTTAGAGAAACAAATCAGTTTTTTAACAATAAGTAAGAAAAAAGGTATTAGTCTAGAACAAGGACCTTCTTTACCCAAAAAAATGCCGAAAAAATTAGCTTCGATGGATAGCGAATTCCTAAGAATTTATACCCATAGCTCTTTACACGATTTTCAATATATAAGGCATTCTTCGAAAAACCTACCGCCCAAATTTTGATGCCATGTTTTCCGTGCTAGTGCTAATCAAACCAAACACAACAAGGGAGAACGCTATAGTCGGGTTGTTGTCCCGACTATCTAATACCCGTCACTCGGCTAAAGGGAGTGCGAGGGAGATGGAGATATATGTAAACTTTGATCAGGCTTAACTTTTTAACGAATGGACCGATTTAAAAAATTTCTTCTGCATTTCGATAGGTATAACTAAACACAACAAAATTGCATTTATACTTCTCAGAAATCTTTGAAAATGTGGGCGCCAGACACATTTTAGTTTGGTTTGTGGGCGACTATGGGCGATTGTGGGCGTTAGAGGGGGCGTGGCGGTTCGCTGAAATAAACTTGCGCTGCGTAGGAAGCCCAAGAATATGTGTTGGTAATCCCAATATTCTAGCTTTTGTAGTTTCCGAGATCTCAGCGTTCATCCGGACGGACAGACGGACAGACGGAGAGACGGACAGACGGACAGACGGACAGACGGACAGACGGACATGGCTAGATCGACTCGGCTAGTGATCCTGATCAAGAATATATATACTTTATAGGGTCGGAAAAGCTTCCTTCTAGCTGTTACATACTTTTGCACGAATACAATATACCCTTTTACTCTAACGGGTATAAAAAGGGCTACTTAAGGGTTAAACAAGAGAGAATGCTAAAGTCGGGTGTCCCGACTATCAGATACCCGTTACTCAGCTAAAGGGAGTGCGAGGGAGATGGAGATATAAAACTTTGATCAGGCATAACTTTTTAACGAATGGTCGATTTAAAAAATTTCTTCTACATTTCGATGGGTATTATTAAACACAATAAAACTGAATTTTTACTTTTCCAAAATATTTAAATTTTTGTAATTGTTGTAAAGGGATTGTGGGCGTTAGAGGGAGCATGGCACCCTTTTGAAACAAACTTGCGCTGCGTAGGAAGCCCAAGAATATGTGTTGGTAATCCCAACTTTCTAGGTTTTGTAGTTTTCTAGATCTCAGCGTTCATACGGACAGACGGATAGACGGACATGGCTATATCGACTTGGCTAGTGACCCTGATCAAGAATATATGTACTTTATACGGTCGGAAATGCTTCAAGTAACGAGTACAATAATAACCACTAATGTATTCCAGGGAAAAAAATTTCAACAATAAACTTTTAAAAAGTGAAGGGCTGGAGCACTACTGATATTTTGACCTCAGCAGTATGTTTTTACGATTAATGGCTATGTTTTCTTTTATTTTTTTCTCCCTTAAAAAAACCAACAATTATTCTGAGTATGGGGATCGAAAGCTAAAGAGCGTCACTTTAACAGCAAAACAAACTATGAATCCGTTTGCCTGTGATACCTCCGGAAAGTTGGTAAATTTCTGCATTTTTTGAAGAATCCTTCCCTCTTTTAAGAATCCTTGCAAATTAAATTAAATTAATTTAAATTAAATTAAAAGCATAAATTTTGTGTTGTTTTTTTTCAAAAACCAATGTTTTGTACTACTCTTTTTTCAAGAAGGTTTTTTTTCACATTATGGTATTAAAATATAGCAAAATGTTTTATTTTTGTAATAATAATTAAATTTCCTTACCAGTGTTTATCTGAACAATACAAAAATTTAAAATATGCTGACTCACCATGACAACAAAACTAACGACTGAGCGGTGCTTTGACAGCATACAAAACTTTTTGTTAGTACACAGTACAATTCTTGCGTACTGTATGTAACACTTTGTTTTTTTTTAAAGGTAATAAAAAACACAGGTCCCATAGAGAACATTTTCTAAACCTTCTCATAACACACGGACAAAAGACATTAGTGGAGAGCAAGGAGTTGGATATGTTGCGAACTGCAAGAAACGTCACACCCAAATAGAGTCGCCTTCGCATTCCTCTGGGGTATATGTACATTAGGGTGGACTTTTTTAAGTTCAACTGCGCTCAGCATCTTAAATGATAGGTTTCTGTGTCAAAAAAATTTCTGCGAAAACAGAACAATTTTATTTCATCGTTTAGGCGGTGCGCAATGGCCCTAAAGTTTCGCTAAAAACTACGTGTAAATTTAGGAATTTACTCCATTCCATTTCTTGTCAGATTTCAAACGATTTTGAAATAAATTATGGCTAACGAAAGCATTTTTAGCCCACAATCCGGCAATGTAACGACCTTTCCCAGCAAGAGGTCCGTGCTGTCTGCATTGTTTTATGAGACGAGGGTGTTGGGCCGAACCCTGAGGGATAGCGTTCACGGCATCTCGCGAAATTTGGTTGTTATTGGTCAGGGCAGCACATTCGTGCTAGACCAATTCAGCACGTAAGATCCCAAATGAAATATATGTATATATGTATTTTATGACAATAGATTGCGCTCCAATTAATTTTCATTGTGTTTGGCTCGCGACTAATCGATTGTTGGCCATCGCCAACGTCAAAAAAAGAAACGAAATGGCATCAAAGACGTTTCAAACGGGCGCAACACAAAAAGGGAGCGCAATAATGTACATATGTACATATACATATTTCGTTGGCAATGGAAAGACAAGGAATTCGAGGATTGGTCCTCCTGCTTGTTAAACACTCTTAGATAGAATAAATTAATAAAAATTAGCCTATTACTTGGTCAAACATGTCGCGTGACACACAACACGAACACGCACGCACACTTGGGACGAGCGCAGTACACACTACGCGTCTTTCGCCAAATTCCGCACCAGAGAGTGTTTCGCGTTTAAACTTGTGGTAGATACTGGAGCCTTTGATGGCCGACTGGTCAGGAAGCACCCGAGCGAAGTGGTGCCACAATTTTTAACACCGTTTGCGCATGTCAGTCATAAGAAGCTTTTTGATTTTACTTGTATGACACAGCTGAAGGATGCAGGCGTACATGTAGGATATGTAGGTCGCCGCACAGAACGCCCTGTGTCAGGTGGGCTCACTCTATGTCGACAGTGTAAACAAATTTATGGTAGCAACAGGCGGCTGTTAGAATGCGTAACACTCCGTGAGTGTATACTTTGGTAACACCAGTTTACAAAAAAAAGTCGACGTCACCCTTATTGAAGACAACCTTAATTTTCTGGTAAAGAACATCTCCCTGATTAAGAAATGGGCACTTATAATTTATTGTATGGTGTCAATTTTTTTAGTGTAAAAAACGTTTTTGGCCCTTTTTTATTTTCTATCTTTTGTTCTGGTAAACCGATTTTGGTCATCTTAGACTTATTTTACAGGTAATAGAATTATTTTTAATGATCGGATTTATGCCGGTCCAACTTAAATTTTTTCCCTTTTTTTAGACTTTGACGAGGTGTAGCTTCTAAACTAATGACTGGAACTCAATGCTGTGTATAAGAAAGTTAAAGGGCATTCTATTACCTGTAAAAAAGGTCTAAGATGACCAAAATCGGTTTACCAGAACAAAAGGTAGAAAATAAAAAAAGGGCCAAAAAAGTTTTTTACACTTAAATAAAAATTGACACCATACAAAAAATTATAAGTGCCCATTTCTTAATCAGGGAGATGTTCTTTACCAGAAAACAAGAGAGAACGCTATAGTCGGGTGCCCGACTATCAGATACCCGTTACTCGGCTAAAAGGAGTGCGAGGGAGGTGGAGATATAACTATGATCAGGCATAACTTTTTAACGAATGGTCCAATTAAAAAATTTCTACATTTCGATAGGTATTGATAAACAAAATAAAACTGCATTTTTACTTTTCCGAAATATTTAAATTTTAAAAATCGTATATTAGCTATTGCGGGCGTTAGAGGGGGCGTGGCACCCTTTTGAAACAAACTTGCGCTGCGTAGGAACTCCTAGAATCTGCATGAAAAATGCCAATCTTCTAGCTTTTATAGTTTCCGAAATCTCAGCGTTCATACAGACGGACAGACAGACGGACAGACGGACAGACATGGCTGGATCGACTCGGCTAGTGATCCTGATCAAGAATATATATACTTTATGGGGTCGGAAACGCTTCCTTCTAGCTGTTACGAATACAATATACCCTTTTACTCTACGAGTAACGGGTATAATTAGGTTGTCTTCAATTAGGGTGACGTCGATTTTTATAGGTATGTTCGGATACTTGATCTACTAAGCATGATCTATGAGCTACTATACTGGATTTTATCGGTCAAACAAACAGGTCAACGTAAAAATTTTTGAGCTGAGCTACTTGATCCGAAAATTTCTGTAAGCTGATTTACTCGAACTGTTTTCCTGAAATTTGAGTCAAAGGGCATTTCGAGTATACTCGTGCAGGGCTCTACTATATAGCCCTTAAGATTCCTCAACTTTTAGTATATAACACTTTTTTTCATAAAAATGCGCGTTTGGATGCAATTGAGCGATGAAAAGTGCAACCCGTTTCAGTTTAGTATAGGAACACTTCGTGCTTATTTGAATGCCCAAAAACCAACTAGATGAGAACAAATTCTTATTAGATATTTTTAGGGTATAGGAAAAACATACAAGTTTGACATCGACTAACATTTATTTAAATAAATTTATTACTAAAGATCGGTAAACTAAAAAAAATTTTTGATCGCATTTCGGATATCTGCGAAAATAAAACAGAATCCAATTGGTCTTAAGCTTTCCAATGGAAATAATTTGATTTAAGTTCTATCACAATAGATCATATATTATAGCAAAAGAGATTGATGTTTAAAACGCATAACTTAAAGGAAATTCACCTAACTAAGCGTATCAATATCTGCTATTCTCTGCTGCAACGGATTAAAAACGATCCTTTTTTGAAGCGGATCATTACTGGCGACGAAAAGTGGTTTGTTTACAATAATGTCCAACGAAAAAGATCATGGAGCAAGAAAGATGAGCCAGCCCAAGCCACATCAAAGGCCGATATCCATCAGAGGAAAGTTATGCTGTCTGTTTGGTGGAATTGGAAGGGTGTGGTACACTTTGAGCTGCTGGGACGGAATGAAACCATCAATTCAAATGTGTACTGTCGCCAGCTATCCAATTTGGCAAAAAAAATTAAAGAAAAGAAGCCGGCACTAGCAGAACGCTATAGTCGGGTTGGAGTCCCGACTATCTAATACCCGTCACTCGGCTCAAGGGAGTGCGAGGGAGATGGAGATATAAACTTGGATCAGCAATAACTTTTTAACGAATGGTCCGATTTTAAAAATTTCTTCTACATTTCGATAGGTATTGATAAACACAACAAAACTGCATTTTTACTTTTTCGAAATATTTAAATTTTTAAAATCGTCTTTAAGCTATTGTGGGCGTTAGAGCTCCAAGAATCTTCATGCCAAATACCTATCCTCTAGCTTTTATAGTTTCCGAGATCTCAGCGTTCATACAGACAGACAGACAGACGGACAGACGGACATGGCTATATCGACTCGGCTAGTGACCCTGACCAAGAATATATATACTTTATAGGGTCGGAAACGCTTCCTACTCCCTGTTACATACTTTTGCACGAATACAATATACCCTTTTACTCTACGAGTAACGGGTATAAAAAGCGTCAAAAACGTTTTATACATTTAAAAAAAAATTGGTACCATACAAAAAATTCGAAGTGCCCTTTTCTTAAGTAGAAAGATGTACCTTGCCGGAAAATAAAGGTTTCATGAAGTGCGTATTTCATAATTTTTTTTTTGTGAACTGGTGCAATTGATGCCCCAGGACTCTTTGAGCCCCCTTCTCCCCTATTGTTGATAATTTGGCAGTAAGTAAGTAAATTTTAATAATAACACTGTGCAGCATTTTTAATGCTTTTTAAATTTACCTCGATGGATGACAACACTACTACTATTTTGACCGCAGCTGTATGCTTTTATGTTTTTTGATTATGTTTTCTAACATTTGTTTCTCCCTTAATAAAAATCCTAAAATTATTTTAAGTATGGGGTTTGAAAGATAAAGAGTGTATCTTTTAAAAAACTTTAACATCGAATCAAACCATGAATCCGTTTGCCTCTGAGAGCTCCGGAAAGTTGGCCAATTTCAGAAATTTTCGAACTTTGAGGTCTTTTTGCTAGGAATCCTTGCGTCGGGGAACTTTTTGAAAAACGCAGTTTAACTTGGGAATTCGTAACGAATCCAAAAATATAGCATCCATCGAAGTAAATTTTTGATGCTGTGTAATATATTAAATACTTAATTTTCTTTTCTCTTTTTTGTTAAGGAAATATTTGTAATGTTATTATACCCGTTACTCGTAGAGTAAAAGGGTATATTGTATTCGTGCAAAAGTATGTAACAGCTAGAAGGAAGCGTTTCCGACCCTATAAAGTATATATATTCTTGATCAGGGTCACTAGCCGAGTCGATATAGCCATGTCCGTCTGTCCGTCTGTCTGTCTGTCTGTATGAACGCTGAGATCTCGGAAACTATAAAAGCTAGAGGATTGGTATTTGGCATGAAGATTCTTGGAGTTCCTACGCAGCGCAAGTTTGTTTCCAGAAGGTGCCACGCCCCCTCTAACGCCCACAATAGCTTATATAGGATTTTACAAATTTAAATATTTCGGAAAAGTAAAAATGCAGTTTTGTTGTGCTTATCAATACCTATCGAAATGTAGAAGAAATTTTTTAAATCGGACCATTCGATAAAAAGTTATAGCTGATCAAAGTTTATAGCTCCATCTCCCTCGCACTCCCTTTAGCCGAGTGACGGGTATTAGATAGTCGGGACACCAACCCGACTATAGCGTTCTCTCTTGTTTTTATCTTTTTTGTTTTCTTTTCTCTTTTTTGTTTAGGAAATATTTATAATGTTATTTTTATCTTTTTTGTTTTTTTTCCTTTTTTGTTTAGAAAATATTAATAATTTTCTTTTCGACTTTTTTATTTTCTTTTCTCTTTCTTGTTTAGGAAATAAAATCTCTAATATCTAAAAGATTATAAAATGAAAGACCGATTTTTTAGGGGATGCGACCACAGCCCAAAGCGTAAGAGCTAGAGCAGCCAAATTTTTACACAGTATTCCATTGGTGGCGTTGGCGCTCTAAGGTCTGATATTTCCTCCCAGAGGCGCCAAACAGCTCCAACATCCATATTTTGAGCAAAAAAAATTAGATTAATTAGTGGTTGGAGTTTCGAAATTTGGAGTTAGCAGAATTTTAGGTTTTGAAAAGGCCTATTTGGAAATCTAAAAGAAATTTCGATATCCCCCATATTTTGGGGGCTACATTTAAAATTAACTTTTCGATTTTCAAAATCTAAACCGCTGCTCCGATCAAGATGATTTTTGGACCATTAGTTATTCTATAGTTATTAATTTTTCAAGTTTTT
Organism: Drosophila prostipennis; assembly: GCA_037075205.1. Classification (NCBI taxonomy): domain Eukaryota; kingdom Metazoa; phylum Arthropoda; class Insecta; order Diptera; family Drosophilidae; genus Drosophila; species Drosophila prostipennis. The sequence goes on along the minus strand of JBAMCJ010002889.1, from coordinate 136,748 downwards.
AACATTTTTTTAAGTATTTTTAACGAATTTATTCAGATTTTGTAAGTTATTACGTTGCATTTTGTGGGAGCCTGCCGAGAGAGCGAAACCCAGAGAGCGGATGCCAAGAGAGCGACGCACAGTGGCGCCTTGGGCCAAAAAACGTGCAATAAATCACTTTTTCGACTTTGTCCTAGAAAGTTGCGACCCATACCAATCGACAGGTAATTGATCCACTATTACAAATATGTAACCCTTTTTCAAATCAAATTTTTGTAAAAGATATGCATTTTCAAAGTTGAACAATTTTTCACTTTAAAAAAACACACAGTTTTTAGGTAATTTTTCGCACTTCCGGGGGGTATATCTTAAAAACTAGGTATCGAATCGCTTTGCTTCTTTTTTCCACTGATTGGTGTGTTAGTTAAGAGTAAAAAAAGTAAAACATATTGCAATTTATTTATTTCTTATACTTCCGTAAAACGTTATTTGGACTTTTTTCTTGATATTAGGAAAGTTGTAGCTGCGTCCGCGTGCGTCCGCGGTTTTAAGAGCCAAAACAGGTAAAAAGTCATGGTCCCAAAAATTGCAAATGGTTTTAAAGTCCTGAAAATGTGATATGATGTTCAACAGCTCGATATAAGAAACTTTAGTTCTACCACTTTTGGAAAAACCCGCTAGTTTAGCGGGAAAACAGCTACAAATAGCTAAGATACGAAAGGCCGTAACTTCTAAACTACTGAAGCTACAGACTTGTGCTGTATCTCGTTTGAAAGGTATTTTAAAATGCTTTAAGCGCCTTCTACACACAAAAAAAAAAACTATGTAAAATTAACATAGAAAAATAGTAGTTCACTATTTTCTGAATTTTTCATGTATTTTGTTGTTTTATTTTTTTGTTCATTGAATAGTATTTAACAATTAAAATAGTGAAAAACCTATTTACGAAATTTGCATGTATTTTGTTGTTTTCTTCATTTGGAAAATTAATAGTAACGTCCTAATTAATATCGTAGCAAAACTATTTTATTTGTTTGCGTGTATTTTGTTGTTTTATTTTTTGGGGCATCGAATAGTGACACCACAATTAATATCGTAACAAAACTATTTTTTTCCTTCATGTATTTTGTTGTTTTAAAAATACCATTATAAATTGTAGGTCAACTATTTTTCTGGATTTAGGGTGGTTAGAGTATCCGACTCATAATCTCTGGGTCGTGAGTTCAAATCCTGCTTTTGCAGATGATGTTTTTCCTTTTTTTTTTTTTTTAATGTTGATTTCAAGTCAAAAGATTTTCCTCTACGAAAATCATTCTTCTGTGGCCTACTGGTTAGAGTGCTCGACTCCGACGATTGCGGCCCCGGTTCGATTCCCAGCGGAGGCAAGAAACCTGATTTGTAAGTTTAAGTATCTGTGAAATGTAAGTGTCTATAAATAACTTCAATATAAATTAATATAACAAGTTAAATTAAAAATAAAAATAGTTAAAAAAATAAATTTAAAAAAACTACAATATTTTTCGGGTAAAATACTATTTTGTAGGTCATCTACTATTTTTTAGGTACTCTACTATTTTTTGGGTCATTTTCTATTATTTATTGGTTGGGGCAGTTTTCACTATTAAATCGTTGATTTTACATAGTTTTTTTTTTTGTGTGTATATGTAATTTCTATATGTAATATTTAAAAAGATATGCACAAAACAAATTTTTTTAAACTTTTTTTTTAGCTTTTTTTTGTTTTTCTGAAAAACGGCTCTAACGATTTCCTTTAAAACCCTTGAGATTCCTTAAATTTTGGTATATATTATGTTACTGTAAAAAATCACGTTTAAAAGTTATTCAGAAACGAAACAGCTCAAAACAACTTACGCTGCCTAAGAATTCAATTTAGTATGTGCGAATCCAAACTGTATTTTAGGGTCATGGAATCACAACCTTGTCACAGAGTTAAAATCTAGTAATTATAGTCCAGAAATGTTAAGTCTATTGGATTTACCAGGTTTACCAAATTGTGACCATTATTTCAAAAAACATGAAATATAAAAAAAATTTTTGTTTAAAAACTTTAATTTATTTTTTTTTTTGTTTTTTTAGTTTTTAAAAATTAAAACATAAAAAATAAAACTAAACAAACCAACATTTAAAAAAAAATAAAATTTTTTTTTAAAACCCCAATTTTTATTTTTTTTTTTTAATTTTTTAAAAATTACAACATAAAAAAAGAAACTAAAAAAAACAAAAACTTTTTGGAAAAAGTTTTTTTTTGTTGGAAAAAAATGGATTTGTTTTTAAATTCTGACTTTGCCGATTTGTAAGTACGCCTCTGCCACGCCCACTCCCTGGCTCAAGCAATAATTTGAAAGGTGGATCAATTATCTATCATTTGCCGTTTACATCATTCAATTATCTTCACTGGTTCAAAAGTTATAATTTATTACCAAAAAAAAGTCAAAAGGCGCCACTGTGCGACGGCCCACACTGGGGTGAGCGACCCCAAAAGTGACGATTAATTCAAAATACAAATTTTGGAGTTGCGCAATGTGGGTCATATGTGGCGAAAGAAGATAAAATTCTGCATTAGAAAGTGAAAGAATTATGGTCCGAGGTCTTAAAGAAACCTAACAATGTGAATCCAAAGTTGTAACTTTGTTTTTTCGTTTTCAAAAATACGAAAAATTAATATTTTTTTCTCACTTTGAGTGATGATTTTTACAATAAAAATAATCCAAAACAACTTTTTGAAAATGGGAAAAATAAATTTAAACCCTTAACTAATTTTGCAGATTTTAAAACTTTTTTATTTTTTAATATTTTTATAAAAAAAAATGTATTTAAAATTACCTTTAAAACTAGACGTTTTTTATAGTAAATTAGGCCAAAAGAAGATTCTTGGAGTTCCTACGCAGCGCAAGTTTGTTTCAAGAAGGTGCCACGCCCCTTCTAACGCCCACAATCGCTTAAATAGGATTTTAAAAATTTAAATATTTCGGAAAAGTAAAAATGCAGTATTGTTGTGTTTATCAATACCTATCGAAATGTAGAAGAAATTTTTTAAATCGAACCATTCGTTTAAAAGTTAGGCCTGATCAAAGTTTTATATCCTCCATCTCCCTCGCACTCCCTTTAGCTGAGTAACGGGTATCTAATAGTCGGGGCACCCGACTATAGCGTTCTCTCTTGTTTTTTTTTGTAAGCTGTATTTTAGTTGTCAAAACTAAACAGAAAAAGCATTTTCAGAAAATCTTTTTAATTCATTAATTTTGAATTAAACATTTATAAAATACAAATTACGTGTTTACTTATATTAGTTAATTTAAAATAAGAGAGTCGGGTGCCCCGACTATCAGATACCAGTTACTCAGCTAAAGGGAGTGCGAGGTAGATGAAGATATAAAACGTTGATCGGGCAGAACTTTTTAACAATAATTTTGTCAACATTTTATACTTCTGAAATCTTTAAAAATGTGGGCGCCAGACACATTTTAGTATCGTTTGTGGGCGATTATGGGCGATTGTGGGCGTTAGGGGGCGTGGCACTCTGCTGAAATAAACTTGGGCTGCGTAGGAAGACATTTAATCCATTAATGTAATTTACTTTTCTTTCGATTTTAAAAGTTTTTATTAAATAAACTATGTTTAAAAAAAAATAAACTAAAAAAATAAAAAGTGGTGTTCAGTCGGAGAAGATACGCAGCCGAGCGACTACACCTCTAGCCCACAGGCCCTTGTTATGACGGGCCAGTCAGGTGCGACTTTTGAGCTTTTTTCGCAGCAGAGCAAACGAAAATAAGCACTAACACAACCAAAGAATCTAACACGGACAACGCGCACTAATAAGAGTGTAAATCCACTTTCTGAATCCACACCAAAAATTTTGCCGGACATTTGTATTGTTGTATGGGCGTTACACATCTTAGTGTTTATATTCTCTTTGGCTACAATGTAGGTCCTGCGCAGTTCATATAATCGTAACCCATCCAGTTTGACCCGATTACACTGCTCGATAGTGTTTTTGGTGTATCCCAATAAGCATTAAATTATCTTTGTATAAACGTATCAAACAAAAACACCTCTTAACGAGGTAAAAAACTAGTGATGATCGCACCTTCAACATACAAAAGTTCTGTTATCAACATTAGTGACGAAAACGTATTGCACTCGTCATTAAAATTTTCTAAAATTTTTTGATTCGATTTTTTTAGCCTTGTTCACCGCATCAAATTGGTTGTAAAAAGAGGTGTACAAATTACTTAAATGGCCCATAAGCTTTGATTATATTACCCCTTAAAATCGAAAACTAAGTATGTAGATATACTTATATACGTCTATATTAATAATTTAATGCCCATTGGCCTGTATCTTTTAATAAAGTCCATATTGTTGTCCAGTGTTATCTATGACTCATATTGATTTTTATTTTTGACAACTACACAATTTCTAGCTACCTGTAGGGGAGAGGTCTGTAGGTTGAGACAGTCTGTAAGTTGAGACACTCAATTTTCTCAAAACTTTTCCACTAAAAAAATTTTTTTTTATTTTTTTTTTTGTAGTCCTTTTCAGTGACAAAACTTTTGGGGAAAACATTATAAGCCAGGCTCTAGCCAGATTTAAGCTGTGAGAGTCGTGTACCATTTTGCACCAAAAAAGTTTTTGTCCACTTTTTTCAAAATTCCATTAAAAATTAAGAACGTGCTTAAATTAACTTTGTAAGAGATTTAAAACATTAGTAATTTAACTGTTAACAAATTAAAAAAAAATCAGCTTAATGTGACAGTAAGAAAAAAAGTTATTAATTTTTTCCAGAAACATCCCAATTTGTGTAAGTTGAGACACTTTGAGCGTGTAAGTTGAGACACCCGTTTTTCATACAAAAAGGCCTTAGCCCGACAGAGGTCGCTTTCTGCCTGGTACATTTCTTTGATATTAGGGGAAAAATGAATGTTCAATGAGCCTTTTGGTTTTAATTGTTATTTGGTCTAAGTTCATAAAAAATGGATGGGAAATAATTTAGGACGAACTAAAATTGATTAAATTAACAAAAATAAATAGTTTTTAAAAGTTTGGAGTACTTTTGGTGTGAGTATTATTTACTTTTAAAAGTGTCTCAACCTACAGACCTCTTTTTCAAATTGTCATTTTTTGGCACTTTTCAAAAAAAATTATTTTTTAGTTTTCCCAAGGGAAAAAAAATTTTTTTTTTGCTTTATTGTACAGCTAAAAGACTAAGCTTTCGATCGGTACCTAACACGTGAAGTTTCAAAAGCGAATGTCCAAATGGGAGACTAAAAACAAAAGGTGTACCAACCTACAGACCTCTCCCCTAAGGTATCACCTATGAGAACAAAAGTTAGAAAGGTTACCAAAAGACAAAACTGAAAAAAAAACAGCCAGCTCTTCCAGAGGTATGACTCGAGTTGTATTTTATGTCAAGCATTTTCCTTCATGTGGCTAACATATGTGTCTTACCCACAGCGCACCATTAAAAAATGTCAAAAGATTTTTAATTTGAATTGAAATTGTCAACAGACTGTTCAACGATATATATATTTTAATACCCTTGCAGAGAGTATAATGATTAGGCATCGGATAATATGTTTTTCTGCATTTATGCTCCCGATACGGCGAAATTTTGGATTTAGGCACTATTTTAAATTTGTATTCGAATGGAAACGATATATCGCAAACATGAATTTTTTTATGCATGGGAATATGCAAAATAGTTCGAGAATATGTAAAATATGTCTAGAATATGCAAAATATGTCGAATATATTTCTATGCCTATAGGCACTAAGATTTCGAGCTAAATGGTTAAAATATTGAAAATGTAGCGAAGAGGTCTGTAGGTTGGGACGGTCTGTAAGTTGGGACACCAACATTTTTTTTTTCAAAGTCTATTTTAGTAACAAAAACTTTGGGTAAACCATTAGAAGCCAGGCTTAAGCCTGGCTTAAGCCAGATTTAAGCTGTGACACTTGTGTACCATTTTTCACCAAAAAAGTTGTTGTCCACTTTTTTCAAAAATTCATAAAAAATGAATAACGGGATTAAATATATTTGGTAAAGTGCTTAAAACATTGGTAATTAAACGCTTAACAAATATTAAAAAAGTCGTATTCATTTAACAGTTAGAGAAAATTCCATTTTGTGTAAGTTGGGACACTTTGAACGTATAAGTTGAGACACCCGTTTTGCATACAAAAACGCCTCAGCCCGACAGAGGTCGCTTTCTGCCTAGTAAATTTTTTTCAAATTTGGGGAAATGTGATCGTCAAAGAGCCTTTTGGTTTTAATTGCTATTTGGTCTAAGTTAAATAAAAATAGACGGGAAATAAGTTAAAACGAACTAAAATTGATTAAATAAACATAAATAAAAAGTTTCTGAAAGTTTGGAGTACTTTTAGTGTGAGATTTATTGACTTTTAAAAGTGTCCAAACTTACAGATCTCTTTTTATACCCTTCCAGGGGTATTATAATTTCAGTCAGATGTTTGCAACGCTATGAAGGAGACAACACAAAGTATATATATTTTTATCAGCACCAATGACCGAGTCCATATAGCCATGTCCGTCTGTCCGCCTGTCAGTTTCTATGCGAACTAGTCTCTCAGTTTCAAAGTTATCGCGATGAAACTTTCCCAAAAGTCTTCCTTCTATTGCAGGTAGTACATATGTCGGAACGAGCCGGATCGGACCACTATATCTTATGGTTCCCATAGGAATAATCAAAAAAATAATAGAAAAAACATTGTAACTTTTTAGATAGTAGGCGTTTTGATTTTTGACAACGTAAAAACAACATTTTAAATAGGCATACCTGAAAGGGTATATAAACTTCGGCTGGCAGAAGTTAACTTCCTTTCTTGTTCAAAATGTCGTTTACAAAAAAAATCATTTTTTTGTTTTCCCTGAAGCAAAAAATATTTATTTTTTGTTTTTTTTTTTAACCTTTCGATCAGTACCTAATGCGTGAAGTTCCATAAGTGAATGACGAAATGGCAGATTAAAAACAAAAGGTGTACCAACCTACAGTCCTCTCCCCTATTTCTGTAGTTGACAGAAAGGGTTTACATAAAAATAGCTACAATCGCACCACCGCACACTGGTTTCCCGTTGAGATATCGTTATGAAATTTTCCTCAAAAATCTAAAAAAAATATTGAGAATATAGAGTACAAAAATTGGCTTCTTTGGAAGACTCTATCCTATAGCTCACATAGCACCTTAGTATGGCTTATATGGCGATGGTGCGCAAAGATACTTCCAGTGAAGTTACAGTGCTAAAATTTCATTATTAGCATCCAAGATATGAATATTTAAATTATCTTCAGTATAAATTTGTGAAAGTTTAACTCCTCTCCCCCTCTCCACAAGCTTTTCGAAATATAAAAATATGAGGTTCTCTAGTTCTTTCAAACAAAATCATTTAGAACTTAATTTCAGTACAAAAAACAATAAAAAAACAAAATTTAACAAATATCTTTTAATAATTTAAATGTAGAGAAAAACCATCTTGATTTGTCTTTCTTTGCTAGTTTTCATTGACTTGTTATAAGAGGATATGAACGCAACAGAAGTGTATTAATTAAATCTGTATTTGTCAGTATGCTTAAAAGTATGCAGTCTTAAAAAAAGAATATCCAAAATTGTCTACAAACACAATTGACGAACACAAAAGAAACATCACAAAAGCAAAAGAAGAGCAGCAGACTGCGTCGAAAATTTGACCCTGAAAACAGTAAGACAGCATAAGTTTATAAATGAATACACACAAATTAGCAAGTATTAGCAGCTACACTTAACGTTTTTATTACCTTCAAACATTGACAAATACACTGATAACACTCCTAAAGGGAGGATCGGGGGGTAACATATCTAAAAGTCTATTTAAACATGAAAATGACGTTCACATAATACATAAATAAAGGATTAATAATCAAACATACACAAAAAATAACAAATCAAACAGATTAATTTCACAAAAATACCTTATTAAAGTAAATACCTGAAACTTTAAAGTTCATTTTAAATAAACTAATTCGGACCTCTCTTGCGAACGTTTGACCACTTTAAAGTGCAACTTTGTTTTGACGAAATGCTAAAGTAACGCCGCACACTGGGGTGAGCGACCTTAAAAGTGACGATTAATTCAAAATACAAATTTTGAAGTTGCGCAATGAGGGTCATATGTGGCGAAAGAAGATAAAATTCTGCATTAGAAAATGAAACAATTATGGTCCGAGGTCTTAAAGAAACATAACAATGTGAATCCAAAGTTGTAAATTTGTTTTTTCGTTTTCAAAAATACGAAAAATTAATATTTTTTTCTCACTTTGAGTGATGATTTTTACAATAAAAATAATCCAAAACAACTTTTTGAAAATGGGAATAATACATTTTAACCCTTAACTAATTTTGCAGATTTAAAAACTTTTTTATTTTGTAATATTTTTATAAAAAAAAATGTATTAAAAATTACCTTTAAAACTAGACGTTTTTATACCCGTTACTCGTAGAGTAAAAGGGCATATTGTATTCGTGCAAAAGTATGTAACAGCTAGAAGGAAGCTTTTCCGACCCCATAAAGTATATATATTCTTGATCAGGATCACTAGCCGAGTCGATTTAGCCATGTCCGTCTGTCCGTCTGTCCGTCTGTCCGTCTGTCTGTCCGTATGAACGCTGAGATCTCGGAAACTATAAAAGCTAGAAGATTGGCATTTTGCATGCAGATTCTAGGAGTTCCTACGCAGCGCAAGTTTATTTCAAAAAGGTGCCACGCCCCCTCTAACGCCCACAATAGCTAATATACGATTTGAAAAATTTTAATATATCGGAAAAGAAGGAATGCAGTTTTGTTGTGCTTATCAATACCTATCGAAATGTAGAAGAAATTTTTTAAATCGGACCATTCGTTTAAAACTTATGCCTGATCAAAGTTTTATCTCCATCTCCCTAGCACTCCCTTTAGCTGAGTTACGTCTATTAGATAGTCGGGACACCAACCCTTTAGCTGAGTGACGGGTATTAGATAGTCGGGACACCAACCCGACTATAGCGTTCTCTCTTGTTTATAGTAAATTAGGTCAAAAGTTTCTTCAAACGTAACCAAACGTAACCATTTTTTTTGAGAAAAATTCTTAAGATATGTACCTATATTACCACCAAGGGGTTCCGTGCAACTCTCTGCAATAAGACAGTTATTTTAATTCAAAGTTGCACGGTATTTCACAAAAAAATACGTTTTTTTTATTTTTGAATGTTAGGTGTTGGTAAGCTGATTCGGTCAGTTGTTTGGATCAGCTGTGTCGCTCATCTCCTTTAGTCAGCTGTTTCGGTTTGCTGTTTTTGGCACTTTTAATACACAATTTTTGATATTATTTTGATTGCGGTATTAGCAATAGGTCAACTGTCAGAGGAAGCTCAAGAAACTAGGTAAAGGACTTCAAAAAGTATAGAGAATGTTTTTCGAGGCAAATGAATAGAAGAGCACCCAGGACAATTTAAATATGTTCTTGATTAGCTCCGATCCAATAAAAAACACACCTTTTCGAAGGAAAGCTGCCGGTAGTAACAGCGAACAGAGCGATAGCGAAGGCGGGATGGAATCGGAATAATGCTTATATTATTTAAATCATCGATTTTCATTTAGAATTATGGTTTTCACTTATAAATTCGAAGTTATATATATAAACTTTTTTTTATTTAATAAATACAAGCAATACAAGGTTTTCCAATATTTAGCATATTATTTTTGGCGCATATTCACTATAAAGTCCATCAATTCTTATTATTCTTAATATACATAGTCTAAATAAATACATAAACGATTCGGGTAAAATTTCAGCGCAATAAATGAAGAACTATCAAATTTTTGGTAAAAAATAACCAAAATTTCAAAAATTTTTCAAAAAAAAAATTATTCTTAAAAAAAAATACTTTACGGAAAGTCCAATTTATATTTTTTTTTACTTTTCTTGATCAAATACAAAATACAAAATTATAACATGTTCAAATTTTTTGTCGACTGATTTGATCGTCACTATTGGGGTCTCTCACCCCAGTGTGCGGCCGAGAAAGCAAGAAAACGGATAAGGGGGAGGAGTAGTGCTGTGAAGAAAAGGGGAGGGGAAAAGGGCAATTTGAGTTAAAATTTGTTTTGGATTTTAAAAACTTATACTGCTGCTCTGCTCCGATCAATATGATTTTCGATCAGTAGTCAGTTCTGTGGATCAAATGCTTAGGTTTTATTTTTCAAAAAGTATTTTTTTATTTTGTAGCAGAAGTAAGAGCCTTATTTAATTTCCACCACGGAAGAAGATATAAAATTACTACAAATTCTGTAAACAAAGCCAAAATGTTTCCAAGTTAATTATTAATCTTAAGATTCGAACTTTTGACCAAATACGCATATGCATATTTGGATATCCTAGCGGGAATGTGAGAAGTTGGTTTTTAGAAGGGATGTCGAAAATATATCAAAATATCGATATATCGATGATATTTTTTTTAAAGAAATATTATCATAGCGATATTTTTTTTAGTCCGAAATATCGAATATCGATATTATTTGCAAACGATATTTTGGTCCTTTCTAATGGTTGGTCACTTTAAAGACTGAATCCTAGTACTCAGTTAGGCTAAAGCCTAGTACTCAGTACGACGAAAACTGCTAGCTAACCATAGGAGTAAGCGAGAGGCAAATAGGTAGCTAACGCCTTTAGCTGGGACTTTTTTCCACCGCGGTACTCAGTTGAGCTAAGGAAATGGTAAGGAAATACCAAAAAAAATACCAGATTTAGCGGATGAATTCCGATGAACGCCTTTAGCCGCGGCCTGTAGCATGGTCTTACTGGGTTTGTTGACAAACGGCAAACATCAACTGGCGCCAAATTTAAAATATTACAAAATGTTGAGCCGACCTGGGTCGCAAGCTTTAAATTTGCTGTTCGCATGGCGATATGTATTGCCGCAACTCCAAAAAGCTGTTTTCCATCGATTTTTGGGGTTTTCCTTCCATTTATAATTTGTTATTGGCACACCGCTTCTGCACAAACACAGCCAAAGATCAAATTTTGTATTCTTTGGGTCGCGGCTAAAGGCGTTCATCGGAATTCAATGGTATTTCCTTACCATTTCCTTAGCTCAACTGAGTACCCTTACTAGGGAATACCAAAAGCTAGGCTTAAAGCCTAGTACTCAGTACGACGAAAACTGCTAGCTAACCATTGGAGTAAGCGAGAGGCAAATAGGTAGCTAGGGCCTTTAGCTGGGACTTTTTTCCATCGCGGTACTCAGTTGAGCTAAGGAAATGGTAAGGAAATACCAAAAAAATACTAGATTTAGCGGATGAATTCCGATGAACGCCTTTAGCCGCGGCCCAAATAATAGACAATTTGATCTTTGGTTGTGTTTATGCAGAAGCGGTGTGGCAATAGCAAATTTTAAATGGAAGGAAAACACCCACAACCAATGGAAAACTGCTTGTAGGAGTTGCGGCACTACATATCGCCATGCCAACATCAAATTTAAAGCTTGCGACCCTGGTCGGCTCAAGATTTTGTAATAATTTAAAATTGGCGCCAGTTGATGTTTGCTGTTTGTCCAGAAACCCAGTAAGACCATGCTGCAGGCATTGCGGATGAACTCCGAAAACTTCGGCCACACTAAGAGATTAATATTTTTCGACACGTAAAACTCTTAGCCGAACTGAGTACTAGGCTTTAATAACAAAACTCGCCACTTGGCATGAATAAGATTGTGTGCCAATTTGATTTCAAATCCATGTTACGCGACCCCAAAGCTACAACCCCAAAGCTATAATATACGTAACCTTCAATGATTACGGTCCCTAAAAAAATATTATTTAAAACGAAATTATGACCAATTTTATCTCTATTCGGAATGTTGGTATTATCAAATATATGACGCACGGTCACATCAGTTTCATTCCGTGAAATTAAAAGTGAAAATAGTGAAAATAGTTCAATTTAATCTAAAAAACAAGAAAAAGGTGAGTGATAAAGTACATGTTGTCGTTTAATAATCTTTATTTCAGCGCTACAGAGGTTAGTACCACAGATATTTTTGCCATTAATAAATATAAGCCTCCAGATGCTATCTTCAACACAAATTCTGCATTTCAGTGTCAGTTGAAATGTTTTTAATCTTCACCAGCGGTAAATGGTGTGCGGTGTTCATTAAATAGTTGTATGAATAGTACTTCAGTACTAACTTACTTGTTTAACTTAATCAAAATATTACATTTATTTCAGCCAGGTCGATTCTTCTTCTTGGGACCAGAACTTTTGCGCCTGCATTTCCCATATTTGATTTTTTCTTCTCATAGTTTTTGATATAGATACCCGACATAGAACAGCTGATCAGAGGGTAAATGATCGGCCATGGCATAATTTCTGGAGAGATCCCTTAATTTGGTACGGAGATGTAATAATGGTAATTACAATTATTCCTGGTCTTACATTCATATATTAATTATTTTTGATATTTTCAGAAGATAGGCTTACAAGTCATGGAAAACCGGGAATGCTTCAAACACTAACAATTTTTAATTCCAATGCTTCGATTGTAAATATTATTAATAAATACACATACACTGGTCGGCATAATTATTTTGACAGATTTGAACGTTAACTGTACTCACATTTTGAACTTTTAATATAAACTTTTGGCACCTATAGAAAGAGCACTTCAATTCCGTTTAAATGACACAAAAATTTTCTTAAGAAAATTAAGACTCCTTTAAAAAGTGAGCAAATTTTGTAAAAGTCAAATTTTAAACTTTTTTCCTGGGGCTTAAAACAAAAATGTTTTGATGCAAAGTTGTTCCCCAATCAAAATTAATAATAACTGCAAAAAAAAAATTCAAAATATTTTTCCTTGTATTTTTTATGATATTTATATTTTCATCAGGTTTCTCCATAGAAGCGGAAGGGACTAAACCTCATTCACCCCTTACATTTCTTCCATCTCTGGTTTCAAAATACACGGGGGTGACACAAAAAGTAAGGGGAAAATGAGGTTTCTATCTGGATCTCTGGCAGTAGAATGCAGGCCAAAAACCACTGGTTTTTCGACTTCCCGCATTATAGATTTTCCACACGTACCCAGTTATGGTTTTCCTCCACTTGCAATACCTGCTTTTCTACAACCTCCCAGTTATGGTTTTCCACTGCTTTGCAGTATCTGATTTCCCACAATAAAAATTACTTTTTTCATGTAATATTTGTATGTGTATTTATTAATAATATTTACAATCGACGCATTGGAATTAAAAATTGTTAGTGTCTGAAGCATTCCCGGTTTTCCATGACTTGTAAGCCTGTCTTCTGAAAATATCAAAAATAATTAATACATGAATGTAAGACCAGGAATAATTGTAATTACCATTATTACATCTCCGTACCAAATTAAGGGATCTCTCCAGAAATTATGCCATGGCCGATCATTTACCCTCTGATCAGCTGTTCTATGTCGGGTATCTATATCAAAAACTATGAGAAGAAAAAATCAAATATGGGAAATGCAGGCGCAACAGTTCTGGTCCCAAGAAGAAGAATCGACCTGGCTATTTTGATTAAGTTAAACAAGTAAGTTAGTACTGAAGTACTATTTATACAACTATTTAATGAACACCGCACACCATTTACCGCTGGTGAAGATTAAAAACATTTCAACTGACACTGAAATGCAGAATTTGTGTTGAAGATAGCATCTGGAGGCTTATATTTATTAATGGCAAAAATATCTGTGGTACTAACCTCTGTAGCGCTGAAATAAAGATTATTAAACGACAACATGTACTTTATCACTCACCTTTTTCTTGTTTTTTAGATTAAATTGAACTATTTTCACTATTTTCACTTTTAATTTCACGAAATGAAACTGATGTGACCGTGCGTCATATATTTGATAATACCAACATTCCGAATAGAGATAAAATTGGTTCTCACACGTTATACGTGAGCGAGCAGCGACTGGGCAGAACAACCCAGCAGGAAAGTGAGAAGTTGGTTTTTGTGTTCTTGAAATCCTGTTCCTTTTTGCAGGCGGCGGTGTGGGGATAGATAATTTCTGAGCGTTAAATGGGGGTGGGTTTCTGAGTAGCATCAATATCAGGCCACTTATGCGCTGTGTGATTTCTGTGGCACTGCGATTATAATATTTTTTAACAAAAAAATCACCTACTTATAATATTCAAAAATCCTATGATTTACACCAAAACCAAAAGACTTTTTCTCACATTTATTTTTCATTTTTTGGTAATATTAAAATTCGTAGAAAAAATATTAATAATTGTTAATCAAATAAATTAAACTAAATAACTATTATCATAATATTTATTGATGATTTTAATTTATTTTACTCAAAATTTTTACAAATAATAATAAGAATAGAGATAGAGAAAAGCCACGGTAAGACGATTAAAATATTTGATCACATTTATCAAGGAATTGCATTAAAATACAAAGAAAACTATTATTGTTTTTTTACATTTCAAAACATTTTCTATGAAATAAAATAATTTGATCGTCAGATCGTGTTGGTAGTATAGATAACATTTGAATTGGCGAAAAATACATATTATACGTATAATATACGTAACCTTTAATGATTACGGTCCCTAAAAAAATATTATTTAAACGAAATATTTCTTCGCGGGCAAAGTGTGACCTTAAGTTACAACGAAATTATGACCAATTTTATCTTTCTTTGGAATGTTGGTATTATCAAATATATGATGCACGGTCACGGTCACGGTGAAATTAAAAGTGAAAAAGTGAAAATAGTTCAATTTAATTTAAAGAACAAGAAAAAGGTGAGTGATAAAGTACGTGTTGTCGTTTAATAATCTTTATTTCAGCGCTACAGAGGTTAGTACCACAGATATTTTCGCCATTAATAAATATAAGCCTCCAGATGCTATCTTTAACACAAATTCTGCATTTCAGTGTCACTTGAAATGTTTTTAATCTTCACCAGTAGTAAATGGTGTGCGGTGTTCATTAATGGTACATCACCACTAATTTAGTTGTTTAACATAATCAAAATATTACATTTATTTCAGCCAGGCCGATTGAGACTTCTTAGGAGCAGAACTGTTTCGCCTGTTTTTGTTATAGATACCCGACATAAAACAGCTGATCAGAGGGCAAATGATCGGCCATGGCATCATTTCTGGAGAGATCCCTTAATTTTGTACGGAGATGTAATAATGGTAATTACAATTATTCCTGGTCTTACATTCATGTATTAATTATTTTTAAAATTTTCAGAAGACAGGCTTACAAGTCATGGAAAACCGGGAATGCTTTAGACACTAACAATTTTTAATTCCAATGCGTCGATTGTAAATATTATTAATAAATACACATACAAATATTACATGAAAAAAAGTAATTTTTATTGTGGGAAATCAGATACTGCAAAGCAGTGGAAAACCATAACTGGGAGGTTGTAGAAAAGCAGATATTGCAAGTGGAGGAAAACCATAACTGGGTACGTGTGGAAAATCTATAATGCGGGAAGTCGAAAAACCAGTGGTTATACCCGTTACTCGTAGAGTAAAAGCAAAGAGTATACATATATAGAGAGGACATCTCATACAAAAAAGTCTGTCGTATGGCGGGTTCTAGCGGTGGAACCCGCAGTTTAGCAGTAGAACCCGCACTGCTTGATTCTAGTTGGAATCTAGTCGGCCGCGGCACTGCTTGCCATTTGGCCTAGTGGATAAGACATCTGACTACCAATCTAAGCGGTACTGGGATCGAATCCCGCTGTTGAATTTTGATTTCTTGCGAGGGCTAACTTTTTTTTTTTTTCAAGAGTATTTGATATTTATACCCGTTACTCGTAGAGTAAAAGGGTATATTGTATTCGTGCAAAAGTATGTAACAGCTAGAAGGAAGCGTTTCCGACCCCATAAAGTATATATATTTTGATCAGGACCACTAGCCGAGTCGATCTAGCCATGTCTGTCTGTCCGTCTGCCCGTCTGTCCGTCCGTATGAACGCTGAGATCTCGGAAACTATAAAAGCTAGAGGATTGGCATTTTGCATGAATATTCTTGGAGTTCCTACGCAGCGCAAGTTTATTTCAAGAAGGCGCCACGCCCCCTCTAACGCCCACAATAAATAATATACGATTTTAAAAATTTAAATATTTCGGAAAAGTAAAGATGCAGTTTTGTTGTGCTTATCAATACCTATCGAAATGTAAAAGAAATTTTTTAAATCGGACCATTCGTTAAAAAGTTAGGCCTGATCAAAGTTTTATCTCCATCTCCCTCGCACTCCCTTTTAGTTGAGTTACGATTATTAGATAGTCGGGAGACCAACCCGACTACAGCGTTCGCACTCCCTTTAGCTGAGTGACGGGTATTAGATAGTCGGGACACCAACCCGACTATAGCGTTCTCTCTTGTTATACCCTTGCAGAGGGTATTATGATTTCAGTCAGAAGTTTGCAACGCAGTGAAGGAGACGTTTCCGACCCTATAAAGTATATATATTCTTGATCAGCATGACTAGACGAGTCGATCTAGCTATGTCCGTCTGTCCGTCCGTCTGTCCGTCTGTTTCTACGCAAACTAGTCTCTCAGTTTTAAAGCTATCGGGCTAAAACTTTCCCAAAAGTCTTATATCTATTGCAGGTAGTATATAAGTCGGAACGAGCCGGATCGGACTGATGAAGATTGTGTTCCAAATGTTGTGGCAAACAAACGCAGAATCAAGTTGAAATTAAAGTTTTATTTGTAAGCGTCCATTCGCTGGAGAAATTCACAAAAGAGTCAGTGTTACCAGACATAAGCAAAACTAGAGATAGGATTATAATATACAGAGTCACATTGCGATATTTCGGTATTTTAACACCCTTCCTCAATGTGTATCTGTTTACATATTTAATTGGGATCATACAAATTCATAAGCTTAACAAAATGACAATGCTTTTGTTTCTGTAAGTTCTTCGTGAAGATATCAGCAATCATATCCGCAGTTGCAACATACTTCAGCTCGACTTCTCCTTTTTGTACGATTTCCCTGATGAAATGATGACGGATATCGATATGTTTTGAGCGTGCATGAAAAACAGGGTTCTTTGCTAAGGCTTGTGCACTTAGATTATCTCCGTACAGTACAATTGCAGAATCCGCCTCACCGCATCCAATTTCGATCACCAGTCGTCTTAAGTGAAGAGCCTCCTTTGTTGCGGAAGTTAATGCCATATACTCGGATTCTGTGCTACTTAAAGCGACGCAGTCTTGCCTCTGAGATTTCCACGATATGGGTCCACCTGCTAACATGAATACGAACCCAGTGTAGGATCGACGGGATCCGACATCTCCGCCCCAATCCGCATCTGCATACCCTCGTAGTGCCTGTCCACAGCGCCGGTAGTTCAGGTTGTAATCTATCGTAGCTCCTAGATACCTCAATAGATGTTTGACTGCTGCAACATGCTCGTTATGGGGTTCCTTGTTCCGTTGAGCCAGTTTCACTACAGAATGATATATGTCGGGCCTTGATGTTAGGGCTAGCCACATCAATTCTCCGATGACTGATTGGTACTCTACTGGATCTTCCAGCACGCAATTCGATTTGCTGCAAGACATCTGAAAACCAGGATCCAACGGAGTTGCCACAGGTCGACAGTTAAGCATGTTGTGTCTCTCAAGCATGTCCTTAATGTAGAGCTGCTGGTTCATTTGTATAGCTCCAATTTCGCCTTCGCGCTTTATCTGCATTCCTAGGAACATTTCCAGTTGACCCTTATCTACGCACTCGAACTTTATGGCAATCTTTGTCTTGATGTCAATTATGTCCTCTTTTTTCTGGCAAGCAAGAAGCAAATCATCAACGTAGATAAGTACCATGCAAAGTCTGCCGTCTACATCCATCTTGTACAAACATGGCTCGTTCTGACAAGGGGTAAATCCTATATCGCATAGGGCTTCATTTAACTTTCCATGCCACTCCCTTCCTGCTTGCTTTAGGCCATATATTGCCTTGTTCAATCGTAAGACTTGATGTGGTGATACCTCGTCAATGTATCCCTCAGGCTGTTTCATATAGACAACATCGTTTAGCTCGCTATTCAGGTAGGCCGTGCACACGTCCATTTGGTGCAAGTGAAGATTCAGCTCTGCAGCCAAGGCCAGGACCAAACGAATTGTCTCGTATCGACAAACAGGCGAGTACGTTTCCTCATAGTTGACTCCATATCTTTGCGAACAACCCTTGGCTACTAAGCGGGATTTATAGCGCTGCACGTTTCCACTGCTGTCCCTCTTGATGGTATACACCCACTTACAGCCAATCGCTTGCTGTCCCTTGGGTAAATCGGTCAGGATCCAAGTACCATTTTTTACCAGTGAAGTGTATTCCTTTTCCATGGATTCTTTCCAGTAAGCAGCCTGCTTGCCAACTGTCGCTTCTTTGTATGTGCCAGGAAGCAAAAACTCTTGTGTAGCCACAAAGTTCAGTACGTTATATTGCTTTCTCGGACGTCCGGGCTTGCCAGTTCGCACCAGCTTTGGTCTGCCAGGACCGATTCGCACATCTTCCATCTGATGTTCGTCTGCCTCACGATTCTCATCGTCGTTCTGGAACTCTGTCGGCATGTCCTCCGGCTCGGATTCAGCCTCCTCTGCGCTTTGGAATTCTTCGCTTAAAATTTCTTCCTTTTCGAAGTGATCTGGCTGCATTTTGACTGTTTTAAGCAAGGATGTGGTTCCGGTAGAATGGGATGCCTCTTCAGTATCCAAAGGAAAATTTGTAGTCGTACTCTCTTCGAATAAAACATCACGTTTTTCGATGACTTCGCGTGCCTCCTTATCATACAGCCTGTACGCCTTTGAAACCAGCGAGTATCCTACCAGCTTATATTCCTTTCCTTTTGCTTGAAACTTGCTGTGCCGTGTTTTATCTAAGGCGACCGCTATAGAGCCAAATGTTCGCATTCCTAAAACACTTGGTTTCTTCCCGTACCATGCTTCATAAGGTGTTTTGCCAATCAAAGCGGATGTTGGCGACCTGTTCCTTATGTAGCAAGCAGTTTGGATAGCTTCTGCCCACAAAAACTCTCCTAGATCGGCGTGTACCAGCATGCTTCTTGCCATCTCGACAAGGGTACGGTTGGCACGTTCTGCCACCCCATTTTGTTGGGGCGTGTATGGCACAGTAAGCTGACGTAAGATTCCATGTTCCTTCAAGTATTCATCAAAACGCTTGTTCACAAACTCGCCGCCATTATCGCTTCTCAGGGACTTCATCCTTTTTCCAGTTTGCCGCTCTGCCATATTTTTGAATTCCACGAATTTGCTGAAAACTTCATCTTTGGACTTGAGGAAATACGTAAACATTCGCCTGGACATGTCATCAACAAACAACAAGAAATATGCAGAACCACCAAGGGAACGTTTTTGGAAAGGCCCACATACATCTGTATGCACAAGTTCTAAAAGACACTTGGCTCTGTTTTCCGAAGGCGTTGGGAATGGCTGTGAGTGGATCTTACATTTCATGCACGTCAAACATGAATTCGCTTCTGAGAAATTTACATTTTCCAATCCTGATACCATTCCTTGTTTCGAAAGATTCATCAGGCTGGCGTAATTCAAATGGCCATACCTATTATGCCAAACACTGGCATCGATTTGCCTGGCTCCGAAGCAAAGATTCCGTTCAGGCTCAAACATAAAAAGCCTATTCTTCTTGAATGCCGTCAAAATGTTCTCGCCATCCTGACTTACAGTTGCTTTTCCTTGATCGAACATCACTGTACATCCTCGTTCGATGGCTCTCGTGACTGAAATGAAGTTTCCTTTCATCCCTGGTACATGCAGAACATTCTCCAGCTTTAGCTTGCAGAATCCTGTCTGGAGTATGACGCTCCCTTGGCCGACTGCCTTTATGATGCTGTTGTCCGCCAGAATTACATCCTCGGCATGAGAAATGTAGTCTGTGAACATACTCTGCACGCAACACATATGTGCGGTTGCACCTGAATCCATACACCATCTGGAAGGTTCCAGGTCATTTGCTTCCGCCGCCGCCAGAACCGTGAATGACTTAGTGATGTTCTGCTTCTCCGTTTTTTCCTTATTCTTGACTTTACATTCCCTCTTGTAATGACCATACTGGCCGCAATTGTAGCACTGTACCTTTGCCTTCTTCTTTTGCAAAGCAGCAGCCGGAGTCTGCTCCACCTTGGCCTGGAATGCCAGTTGCTCGTTTCGGGAAGGTCCTGGTTCGCTTGCCCTGCGTTCTCCTTCTTCTAGCAATTTGATCTTTAGTCGCTCCAGGGTGGGCAGCTTATCTCGAGTTTCCATGGCGATGACAAAGTTCTCATAATCTTTGGGTAGACTGGAGAGCAAGATTATCACAGCGAGCTCGTCCCCTAGATCTATGTCCACCTCCGACAGCTTGTCTACAGTTGAACAAAATGTATTGACATACTCGCACATACCGTCCTCACCTGTCATTCGCAAGCCGAGCAACTTTTTGTACAGCGACACCTTTCTGGCAGGTCCGCTTGGCTCATGCACATCCTTCAGCAATGTCCAAGCATCCGTTGCTGTTGTGCAGTTCTTCAAATAGCCTAACTGCGTAGGTCGCACGCTCAAAGTGATCATGGCCAAGGCCTTCTCGTTAAGTGCATCCCAGTTATGAGGCTCCTCATCTGGTCTCGTTTCGTTTACGACCTTCCATGCCTCCGCATGCACCAGCACGCTTCGCATTTGGATGGACCAGGTATCATAATTCCCGGTATCCAACTTTTCTATTTGATAAAACGAACTCATTTTCTCCACGTGCTTTCTAGAAAAATTCCTGCACTCCTGTGCCTTTCAACTCCTGTCTGTCAACCACACACTAATCTTATCCGCCCGCACTCGCGTGATCTGGGCCCATAACCTGATGAAGATTGTGTTCCAAATGTTGTGGCAAACAAACGCAGAATCAAGTTGAAATTAAAGTTTTATTTGTAAGCGTCCATTCGCTGGAGAAATTCACAAAAGAGTCAGTGTTACCAGACATAAGCAAAACTAGAGATAGGATTATAATATACAGAGTCACATTGCGATATTTCGGTATTTTAACACGGACAACTATATCATATAGCTCCCATAGGAATAATCGGGGAACAAAATGTAAAAAAATTATATCTTGGGTGTTTTTGAACCTATAACCTCCTACTTTTGGAAATGCCATTTTTTATCTAATTCTGAATTTCGAATAAATTTTTTTCAAAATCGGACGACTATATCATATAGGTGCCATAGGAACGATGGGAAAATTAATGGGAATATAATAGGAAATAAATTATTGCTTCGTTGGTTTTTATCGTATTCTCTTCTACTCTGGGATATGACTTTTTTTAAATGTTTTCAAATTTCGATTTTAATTTTATCAATAACGAACTACTATATCATATAGGTGCAATAGGAACGATCGGAAAATTAGTGATTAATAGGAATTATCTGCAAGGGTATATAAGCTTCGGCTGGCCGAAGCTAACTTCCTTTCTTGTTTTATTCTTAAGCTGCGAGAATGCAGCAAAGTAATGAAAGAAAATAAGAAAGAGTGGCCAAAAGCAAACAGCAAAAACAACATCGAATTTATTTTGATTTCTCCTTTGGCTCTTTCGCTGGGATTTGGCTGCTGTTATTTTTTTTTATTGCTTACTTTATTTTGTACGCTCGTTTTTTTTTTTGTTTTTTTAAAAGATTTTTTTTTGTTTGTATGTTTTGTTTTTTTTTTCTATTTGGCAATTTTTTTGTTATTTTTTTTTGTTTTTTTTTCTATTTTGCAATTCTTATGTTTTTTCTATTTTGCCATTTTTTTTGTTATTTATTATTAGATTATGTTCATAAATTTTGACAACAAACTATCGATATACATAGAAGAGAAAGGGTTAGGAATAGTTAGGGGGAAAGTATAGTTTGTGGCCCTAGCGGCTAATCGACGTGCTTAAGATGGTCACTCTTTTTTGTGTAGTTACCTTTGATCATATAAGGGTAACACTATTATTAAATAGATAGCTATTAAAGAAATATTAAATATTAAATATATTACATATATTTTAGATAAATCATTTACGCGAACTAAAAATGTTTTGATTTTTTTAGTACCGCTACTATCTTTTATTCTTTTATAAATTAAAATTTTTAATATTAATGAATTATTTTTTAGCTTTAAAGCTTAATTAACTAAAAAATAATAAAATAAAAAAAATATATTTCGAGACATAAAAAAAATAAGAATATTAACATACGTCTGCCCTTTGCGGGGATCGAACACGCATCAACTTCACTAATCAACGCTTTAGCCAGCACGACCATAAACCGAGTTAAGCGTGATGGGCCGAAAACCCTTTTCGACTTTTAAAAGTTGTTGGCCCTCGATTATCAAAATGACAAAAATGAAATTTTGTCAACAATGTGTTGCCACGTTCTCGCACACATGCACACAAAGAACACTTACACTTATGCATTGTGTACTCAATAAACGAAAGTTGAAAATAGAACAAGCTCATTCCCCCTTTTCCCCTTGCCGACAACAGTGTGAACAGAAAGCGGGTCTCATAATCCCTCTATATATGTATACTCTTTGGTAAAAGGGTATATTGTATTCGTGCAAAAGTATGTAACAGCTAGAAGGAAGCGTTTCCGACCCCATAAAGTATATATATTCTTAATCAGGATCACTAGCCGAGTCGATCTAGCCATGTCTGTCTGTCCGTCTGTCCGTCTCTCCGTCTGTCCGTCTGTCCGTCCGTATGAACGCTGAGATCTCGGGAACTATAAAAGCTAGAGGATTGGTATTTGGCATGAAGATTCTTGGAGTTCCTACGCAGCGCAAGTTTATTTCAAGAAGATGCCACGCCCCCTCTAACGCCAACAATAGTTAATACACGATTTTAAAAATTTAAATATTTCGGAAAAGTAAAAATGCAGTTTTGTTGTGCTTATCAATACCTATCGAAATGTAGAAGAAATTTTTTAAATCGGACCATTCATTAAAAAGTTATGGCTCATCAAAGTTTATATATCCATCTCCCTCGCACTCCCTTTAGCCGAGTGACGGGTATTAGATAGTCGGGACACCAACCCGACTATAGCGTTTTCTCTTGTTTTTGGCCTGCATTCTACTGCCAGAGATCCAGATAGAAACCTCATTTTCCCCTTACTTTTTGTGTCACCCCCGTGTATTTTGAAACCAGAGATGGAAGAAATGTAAGGGGTGAATGAGGTTTAGTCCCTTCCGCTTCTATGGAGAAACCTGATGAAAATATGTTATTTTCCAGTGGTTTTTTCCCGGTGGGAAAACCCTATGCTCACTTAATAGGGCGCTGCCGACCGCTGATCTAGATTAATCTGAAATATGCGTAATAAATTTTAAAGCTGTTGCACACCGCCTAAAACCAATTATTTGATACTTTTTATACCCGTTACTCGTAGAGTAAAAGGGTATATTGTATTCGTGCAAAAGTATGTAACAGCTAGAAGGAAGCGTTTCCGACCCCATAAAGTATATATATTCTTGATCAGGATCACTAGCCGAGTCGATCTAGCCATGTCTGTCTGTCCGTCTGTCCGTCCGTATGAACGCTGAGATCTCGGGAACTATAAAAGTTAGAGGATTGGTATTTGGCCTGAAGATTCTTGGAGTTCCTACGCAGCGCAAGTTTATTTCAAGAAGGTGCCACGCCCCCTCTAACGCCCACAATAGCTTAAACCCGATTTTAAAAATTTAAATATTTCGGAAAAGTAAAAATGCAGTTTTCTTGTGCTTATCAATACCTATCGAAATGTAGAAGAAATTTTTTTAATCGGACCATTCGTTAAAAAGTTATGGCTCATCAAAGTTTATATCTCCATCTCCCTCGCACTCCCTTTAGCCGAGTGACGGGTATTAGATAGTCGGGACACTAACCCGACTATAGCGGTTGTTTGCGCACTTTGCGCCTTTATAATGAAATTTGTTGTATAGTGTAAGGCGGGAGCGGGAGCGCAATAAAGCTTTAATCGCGCTCGCGAATTCGCCCCGTCTCTCGCCCCTTTCGTTAAGTTAGGCTTAAGCGTTTTTATATTGAAATTAAAGAGTTAGTTGTCATTTGAATCTCATTGCGCAAACTCCCTTTCGTCGTCGAATAAAATCCCCGAATTTTCCCTGCAATCACAAGTATTTTCGCATTATTAATACAAAACAGTATTAAACTTTCATGGTGACCCCGACGTGATTAGCAGTGGAACTCGAGTTATTTTTTTTGGTGAAACAAACAAATAAATCGCGCCGGCTTTTTACAACATTAAAGTGATCTGTTGCTGCCATTTTATTCGTCGTTGCTGCCGCTGCTGTTCTCAATCGCCGTTAGCTGGACCAGTGTAGTTGTTGTTGTCGCTGCTAATCCGCTGTTCCTGCCTACTTTAATTCGTCGTTGCTGCCGCTGGAAGTTGCTGCCGCTGCAGTTTTTAAATCGCCGTTAAGTGGACCAGTGAAATTGTTGTGCCGCTGCCCACGTAAATTCGTCGTGCTGCCGCTGGAACATTTTGGCCGCTGCAGTTTTCAATCGCCGTTACCGCTTTAATCGCCTTCGCACAGGAAGGAATTCATATGGATTCGAAGAGGGAAGTTACCGACGGATGTGAATCGTCCCACCAGGTATAGAGTGCTAAAAGTTGAAAGTTAATCTGTGGCGTGTCGTAAATTGTGTTTTGGCCCATCTTTCAACTTTTTGCATTCGTGTGAAAAATTCGGTAGATAGCGAGCATTCTAACCAAGAAATAAATAAAACTTGCATGCATTAACGATTCTAATTCTGATACATACATACATACACATACATATACATATTTCGAATTATAAATATATAAGTGAATCGCTTTGGACCAAAATCACATAAATATTTGTCGGCATCTTGTGTGAAAAATTCTAATTCGAGAATCAAATTCCCGGCAAATTTTCTGCCGCGCATTTTCCTCAAATTTCCCTCGCTTTTCGCCATTTCCCGCGCTTTTAAGCGTCAGGTTTATATATTCGTTGCCCTTAGTTATCGGTCAGTGCATCATTAGCATTGCGTTGAGCGCCGCCAGCCGTACACACATACACACACACAGACAGCGCAGCCCGTTCTTTCGAGTTCTCTTTCGTCTTTTTCGTTTCGATCGCTAGAACGGTGCAAGCGTTGCCGCTGCCTAAACGCTTGTTCGTTTTTTGGTGTTTGAGCTTGGCGTGTGCTCCCCTACACTACGTGCGCTCGGCATATTATAATTATTAAATTATTATAATAAATTAGGATTTCTTAAATTAATTCCTTAATTCAGTTAAATAACTCCCCTACACTGCGTGCGTTCAGCTTATTCCTCTCGTTGGTTGTTATATTGAGATTTAATAACTTAAAAACGAAAAATTTTTTGTACACACATACATATAATTTTAAAAATTTTAAAATTCAAAAAATAAATTAAATTTTAAACTCTTCGATACCAAAACAAAAAAAAAAAATGCCGAAATCAGAAAGTAGGAACAAGGAAATCGAAGAGTTGAAAAACCAACGAGATTGATATATGAGGAGTATAGCGCGAACGCAAAAATGTTTAAATGAGGGTCGATTCTCTTTAAATGCGGTTGAGTTAGAATGTCGATTAGAAATCCTAAATACGCACATTGAAAATGCTTCGCTTATACAAAACAAAATCGAAGCGAAAGATGGAGATGATGTGTACCGCGAAGAGTTCGAAGAGACAGCAATAATAGCAAAATCTTTGCTAATTTCCCTAATTGCCGAAGCAAAGCGTAAGAGCGTTGACAATTCTGCTCCGCCGGCAACGCGCACACCCCAATGCCGTTTGCCGAGCGTCGCTCTTCCAACCTTTAGCGGAAAACATTCCGAATTTAAAAATTTTATAAGCCTTTTCGAAACTTTTGTTGACAAAGATGACACGCTGCACGATATCGAAAAATTTAACCATCTAATATCGTGTTTGGCTGGAGACGCGCTAGGAACAGTCAGGGCATTCCAAGTTACAGCGAATAATTATCCAAAAGCCCTGACTAGCCTAAGGCGGGTGTACGATAATGATTGTTTAATTTTCTTTGACAATATATCGACACTGTTTAATCTGCCAAAGATTTCCCAGCCATCAGCTACAGCCTTGAGAAACCTGATCGACACAGTCACAGCGCTGTACGATTCTCTTTTGTCCATTGGGGATGACAAACGTATTACGAATGCCATCCTCATCCATCTAGTAATGGGCAAAGTCGATGCAGGAACTAAAAGAAAATGGGAAGAACAGTTAGATTATACTTCGCTTCCTCTTTGGAGCGAGTGTGAGTCGGCTCTGAACAAGCGCTATCAGCATATGGTTGCCGAAGAAGCGTGTAAGCCGAAAATTGTTCAGCAGAGCCAGGCTTATCCTAAGAAGAATGGAAATAGGAGTTTTTCGTTTGTTGCTGCCATGGACGACCCCGAAGTATGTGTGTTTTGCAACTCAGCAGAACATCAAGTAGGAAATTGCACTGCCTTTGCTGCCCTAACAGTTCAGCAAAGATTCGATTTCGCAAAAAAGGCTCCTTTATGCATTAACTGCCTCCGAAAGGGCCACACGGTAAAAAGATGCAAATCGAAAAGATGCAGGGTGTGTAAGTCATCACACCACACATTGCTGCACATTTACTCGCCATCAAATCTCGCGTTGCCAGCTCCTCCTCAGCCCACGCTCTTGCAGAATACTCCATCCACTTCGCATGTTTTGCATGCGACTGCATCGGATAGAGTTATTCTTGCCACAGCCATCGTGAGCGTCCAAACAAAAAGTGGCGAATTAGTTTTGGCTCGAGCGTTGCTCGATTCTGGTTCACAAGTAAATTTTGTGACCGATGAGCTCGCTCAGAGACTTCAGATTAAAAGAGAGGACGTGTGTTTGAGCTTGCGGAGCATTGGTGGAACTAATGCTCAAGTAGCCAAGAAAATTCACACGATAGTCAAGTCGCGAGTGGGTAGCAGTCAATTGTCGTCCGAATTTTACATACTAAAAAATATTTCTGGTTATCATCCGGATCAAACGGTGAACACCAGCGGCTGGAGGGTGCCTGAAAATATTCAGTTGGCAGATCCATTCTTCTTCAAGCCCCAAAAAATAGATATGCTTATAGGCGCAGACTCGTTCTTTGAACTATTGTCAGTCGGCCAGATAAAGCAAGGGCCTGAGTTTCCCATTTTGCAGAAAACAGTTCTCGGCTGGATAGTGTCAGGAAGATGTGCCTCAGAAAAAATAAGAAATACGGAAAAGTTGGTACATCTCAGCTGCCAGGAGGAAGTGTTGGAGTCAATCGACACAACCCTGCAGAAATTTTGGTCTGTGGAGGACTTGCCGCCCAAGGCCAAAGTCCATACTCCTGAGCAGCAACTTTGTGAGCAACACTTTGAGAAAAATACTCAAAGATTGTCGTCCGGGAGATTTTCGGTTCGTCTGCCGTTCAAATCTGACCCAAACACTCTTGGTTCATCATATGAAGTTGCGAAACGTAGATTTTTGTCGCTTGAAAGAAGATTATCCAAAGAACCTTCTTTAAAAAACATGTATCTGGAATTCATGGAAGAATATGAAGCGATGGGCCATATGTCTTCCACTAACAATAAAATTCCAGACAGTCCGCACTATTTCATTCCGCACCAATGCGTGCTGCGACCTCAAAGCACCTCGACAAAGTTGAGAGTGGTATTCGATGCCTCGAGCCGTACATCGACGCAGGTCGCGTTGAATGACATCTTGATGGTTGGCCCCACCATTCAAGAGGAGCTGTATTCGACCCTGCTTCGGTTCAGACTGCACAAGTTTGCGCTTGCAGCAGACGTAAAAAAGATGTATCGTCAAGTAATGGTTGACGAAGCTGACCGAAACTTTCAGCTCATAGTGTGGAGACGAGATCCATCTGAGTCTCTAAAAATCTTCAAGCTGAACACCGTGACTTATGGAACTTCGCCAGCCCCCTATCTGGCGATTCGGTGTTTAATGCGGCTTGGAGAGATCGCGCAGGATTCGTGTCCAAAAGCCGCCAAGGTCATTCAGAATGACTTTTATGTTGACGATTTGTTGACTGGCGCCAGATGCGTTGAGGACCTGTTAAGCCTTCGAGACGAAGTTTCTCAGGTATTGCAAGAGGCAGGATTTGAATTGGCAAAGTGGTTTTCTAACTGCCCAGAGTTGTCCGCATCTGAAAGCGCTGTCATGCCGCTAACGGCAGACTCAGACGTAACTAAAACCCTTGGCGTGGTTTGGTTGCCGGGTAAAGATTACTTTCAATTTCGGTTGGATGACTCTTTCCTGGATCTTCGTCCGACAAAACGAAACATACTATCGGTGACTGCCCGACTTTTCGATCCGCTTGGCCTATTGTGCCCTCTAGTGACTAGGGCAAAAATGTTGTTGCAGGAACTGTGGCTTCGAAAGTTAAACTGGGACGAGTCGCTGCCGATGCAACTGCAGACATCTTGGGAAGCTTTTAAGGGAACGCTGTTGCAGCTGCCCAAGATCAAGGTATCGCGATTCGTTCATACAGACGCCCAAGTCCCGGCAGAAATACATGGTTTCGCTGACGCTTCCATGCGAGCATATGGAGCGTGCATCTACGTTCGCACTAGAACCGCTGAAGGTTTAAAAGTATCTTTATTGACAGCAAAATCCAAAGTAGCTCCCCTCAAGACGAAAACTTTGCCCCGCCTTGAGTTGTGCGCAGCTCACCTTCTTGCGGATCTTTATAATCGTGTAAGACCATTGCATAATTTTCCGATCACAAAGGTGTTCCTATGGACGGACTCGGAGATCACTCTGCATTGGATCAAAACGCATCCGTCGTCGTTGTCGGTTTTCGTCTCAAACCGAGTTGCAGAGATCCAAGAGTGGTCGGAAAAAGCAATTTGGCGACATGTCCCCACGAAAGTAAACCCAGCGGACATCGTGTCACGGGGATGTGACGTTGAGGAACTCACAGCTTCCATTTGGTTCGCTGGGCCGTCGTTTTTGCTCGATGCAGAAAAAGATTGGCCTGTGAATCGACACTTCGAAGCACCTGCTGATGTCGTGTCGATGGAATTACGCAAATCAGCTTTGGCGCTTGTGGTTATCCCAGAGCCCAATTATGTTCTTCAGAAAATAGAATCCTTTTCGTCGCACATAAGGCTTCTAAGGGTTTTCGTGTGGGTCTTTCGGTTTATTCAAAGGTGCAAAAAAGTGTCGCAGCCCTTTGAAAAAAGTATTACTCCAAGAGAACTGAATTTTGCGTTCGAGAAAATAGTGGAAGTGATCCAATCTCACGAGTTCAGTGACGACATAGGCAAAATTCGGAAAAATAAACCGGTAGCAACGAATATTCAAAAACTAAGCCCTTTTCTCCAGGAGAAAAAATTGGATTGGTGTTCCTCGACATTGCTGCGAGTTGGGGGTCGGTTATTGAATGCTCCTATCCCGTACGAAGCCAAATTCCCGTTGTTGTTGTCGAAAGGCTCACAGTTTGTCACAACCTACGTGTCCTACCTGCACGTTACAAATTGTCATGCTGGCCCTCGAGCTCTTGTAAGTCTGTTGCGAGAAAAGATATGGTTGGTTAATGCGCAGGAAGTTTGCCGCAGAACAGTTCGTTCTTGCATTCGTTGCTTTCGGTGCAAGCCTCAACTCTTGACGCAAATCATGGGGAACTTGCCATCAGACAGACTTCGAGCTCTCCGCCCTTTTAATATCTGTGGTGTTGATTTTTGTGGCCCATTTAACACAACGTATCGTATCCGTGGTAAGCCGCCGTACAAATCATACGTGGCATTGTTTGTCTGTTTTGCGTCCAAAGCGGTCCACTTAGAGTTAGTGTCCGACCTCACCACTGATGCTTTTTTGTTGGCATTCCAAAGGTTCGTGAGTCGACGCGGGATTCCGGAGAAGGTGTGGTGCGACAACGCGACGAACTTCGTCGGAGCCGATCGCCACATGAGAGAGTTCCGGGCCCATCTGGAGGAGCAGGGGGCGGTATCGCAACATTCGCATCAAGAAAAGGATGCGAGTTTGCGTTCATACCGCCCAGAGCACCTCACTTCGGCGGACTTTGGGAGGCAGGTGTGAAGTCTGCAAAGCACCTGTTCCTTCGGACGGTCGGCGAAGACATCCTGACCGCAGAGGAGCTCGGAACTCTCCTCACCAGCGTGGAGGCCGTTCTAAACTCCAGGCCCCTCGGAGCGATCAGTACGGATCCCAACGACGGCGAAGCCCTAAGCCCAGGCCATCTCCTGATCGGCGGGCCCCTTCTAGCTCCACCCTCAGCAGCGCTCCCGGACCAAGTCAGCCCAACCTGCTTGCGACGATGGCGCAGTGTCTCGTGTCTCAGGCACAGGTTTTGGCAGCGATGGTCCCGGGAGTAGAGGTTTACGCCGATGGCTTGGTCGTCGGCGGCGGCGTGGGGGGCAAGAAAAGCCGGCGGCGGCGGCGTAGAGTTAAAATGAAAACGGCGGCGGCGGCGGCAGCTAAGCCGTCGAATTTGTCGGCGGCCGGCGGCGTACGCAGTAAAAACAAAATTAGTTTTTTAAATGTTTATTTATATTTCTTTTTAAACATAATAACATAATTAAATAAACATAACAAAATTAAAAACAAATTAAGACTTCTTTTTCTGAGATTATTAATTATATTTTCCATACATTATTAAAAAAAAAATGAAACAGAATTCTTCTGCGAGATCAATAAACTTAACTTTAAACTTAACTTAAACTTAAAAATATGAATAAACAAAAACCTAACTTAAACTTTCTTTGCATGTTTTTAAACTAAAAAATTTGAATAAAAAAAAACCAAACTTAAACTTTCTTTGAATGTTTTTAAACTAAAAAATATGAATAAAAAAAAACCAAACTTAAACTTTCTTAGCAGGTTTTTAAACTAAAAAATATGAATAAAAAAAAACCAAACTTAAACTTTCTTTGCATGTTTTTAAACTAAAAACAAGAGAGAACGCTATAGTCGGGTTGGTGTCCCGACTATCTAATACCCGTCACTCGGCTAAAGGCAGTGCGAGGGAGATGGAGATATAAACTTTGATCAGCAATAACTTTTTAACGAATGGTCCGATTTAAAAAATGTCTTCTACATTTCGATAGGTATTGATAAACACAACAAAACTGCATTTTTACATTTCCGAAATATTTAAATTTTTAAAATCGTATATAAGCCATTATGGGCGTTAGAGGGGGCGTGTCACCTTCTTGAAACAAACTTGCGCTGCGTAGGAACTCCAAGAATCTTCATGCCAAATACCAATCCTCTAGCTTTTATAGTTTCCGAGATCTCAGCGTTCATACGGACAGACAGACGGACAGACGGACATGGCTATATCGACTCGGCTAGTGACCCTGACCAAGAATATATATACTTTATAGGGTCGGAAACGCTTCCTTCTATCGTTACATACTTTTGCACGAATACAATATACCCTTTTACTCTACGAGTAACGGGTATAAATATGAATAAAAAAAAAACCTAACTGAGCTGAGACAATATCGATTCTTTTATTCGATTACTTAAAAGCATCAAACAAAATGCTATTGCGCCGAACGCCGCCGCCGCCGCCGCCGCGCTGATATTTTCGTGATTCGGCGGCGGCGCCTTAAAAAAGACAAAAATCGGCGGCGGCGGCGGCGTGGCTCGGCGGCGTAAATGTCTACCCGGGAGTACGTCTCGAGCCTCCAGGCGAAAAACAAGTGGCACCAGGAGGTTCCAAACGTCGCCGTGGGAGCTCTCGTCGTCGTCGCCGAGGACAATCTTCCGCCGCAGCAGTGGATGATCGGTCGGATCGTGGCGGTGCACGTCGGCGCTGACGGCAAGGTCCGAGTGGCGGACGTGAAAACGAAGGATGCGACGTATCGGCGAGCGGTCCATAGGCTGGCGGTGCTGCCTGTGGCGTGCTGAAGACGGTGGTCCTTCAGAGGGGGCGGTGTTTGCGCACTTTGCGCCTTTATAATGAAATTTGTTGTATAGTGTAAGGCGGGAGCGGGAGCGCAATAAAGCTTTAATCGCGCTCGCGAATTCGCCCCGTCTCTCGCCCCTTTCGTTAAGTTAGGCTTAAGCGTTTTTATATTGAAATTAAAGAGTTAGTTGTCATTTGAATCTCATTGCGCAAACTCCCTTTCGTCGTCGAATAAAATCCCCGAATTTTCCCTGCAATCACAAGTATTTTCGCATTATTAATACAAAACAGTATTAAATTTTCAGCGGTTTCTCTTGTTCTTTCTGTTAAGGATACAAAAAGGCAATATACAATAAAGGGGTGAGAGCATGGCCTTAAAAATTTCATACAAAAAAAGTCCACCCTGGAGTTTAAACGAGAAAGTTATTTTGATCTGTGAACAATTTTGTTTTTAAATATTTAAATTTTCTATTGATTTTTTTTTTGTTTTTTATCTGCGGAAAATGTTCTTTGCCATAATGGCTTCTTCAATAAACGTAAGGTAAAATTTGTTTTCAGATATTTTACAAATATTTAGCAAGTAATACCAATTGCAGAATTCCCCAATTGATTTGGTTGCTGTGAAGAACCATTTGAAGTGCGGTGAGTACAGGATTTTAGATAAACGTGGACGGAGTCAAGTTTGGGAGACCTTTGGAATGGTGGGGACAGCAATGGCGGAATTATTCAAGGTGTAACCATTTGCCGAAAATGCTTTCAGGTGCAAAAGTATACAAATTGCACAACGAATCTTGTCCGCCATAAATGTTACATCGCGGCTGTTAATGGTCGCTCAAGCTCTTAAGGAATCACGGACCATCGAGGATATTTAATTCGCGGTTGTTGGGTCTGGCTTGCTATTAAAACAATTTCATATTTTTGTCGAATTTTTTCGAACGCCTATTATTTTGACAGCAAACGGAAAGCCCATATGTTTTTTATAGCAAAATGTCACAAAACACCTCAAAATCCTAGAAAATGCTACTTTGTTTTTATAGCAAAACACGCAACTTTGAAATGCAATTACAAAAGAACCATGCATTTCCGCCGATAATCTTCTGCACGTAAATTCCTAAGAAATCGCGATCATCGAGGGTAATTTTTTCGCGATTTTTGGGGCACAGGCCCCTCTTCTAGACTATTACCCAAAAGCCTAAGGAAACAAAACAGGAACAATGTTCCTGGAACATAGACTTAACGGAATAAGTTAACAGGCCTTCAATCAATTTCGGACGTGTTGAAAAAAATTTAAACGGCTTCAAATGAGTTAGAGGGGGAAAAATATCCCACTATTCATTTGGTTATTCCACACTTAGAACACTTAAAATCTAACTTCGAAATTGACTCCAACGACACTGCTCTAAGCACGGAACTAAAAGTCGAGCTTCGACAACTTCTTGAAACCGTTTTCAAAAACACATAACTAAATTTCATAAACTAGCCCTCTTTTTATTTCCACCAACAAACAAACTTCTTAAATTTTTAAATTTTTTTTCATGGAATCGTTTGTTCACCGTTTGTCCACGTTTGACCACCCTTTAGAATTTTGAAAAAGTCAAAACTTTAGAAAATACACCACTTTTTCGTTTTCACTGAATTTTAAAAAACTTAAAAGTTGAAATTTTCAAATTATTTTCATGGAATCGTTTGTCCACCGTTTGTCCACGTTTTACCACCCTTTAGAATTTTTTTGGAATCGTTTGTCCACCATTGCAAACCTTTTAAAATAAAAACAAGAGAGAACGCTATAGTCGGGTTGGTTCCCGACTATCTAATACCCGTCACTCGGCTAAAGAGAGTGCGAGGGAGATGGAGATATTAACTTTGATCAGCAATATCTTTTTAACGAATAGTCCGATTTAAAAAATTTTTTCTACATTTCGATAGGTATTGATAAACACAACAAAACTGCATTTTTACTTTTCCGAAATATTTAAATTTTTAAAATCGTATATATACTATTGTGGGCGTTAGAGGGGGCGTGGCACCTTCTTGAAACAAACTTGCGCTGCTTAGGAACTCCAAGAATCTTCATGCAAAATGCCAATCCTCTAGCTTTTATAGTTTCCGAGATACGGACGGACAGACGGACATGGCTATATCGACTCGGCTAGTGACCCTGACCAAGAATATATATACTTTATAGGGTCGGAAACGCTTCCTTGGTGTCCCGACTATCTAATACCCGTCACTCAGCTAAAGGGAGTGCGAACGCTGCAGTCGGGTTGGTGTCCCGACTAACTAATAATCGTAACTCAGCTAAAGGGAGTGCGAGGGATATGGAAAACTTTGATCAGGCCCAACTTTTTAACGAATGGTCCGATTTAAAAAATTTCTTCTACATTTCGATAGGTATTGATAAACACAACAAAACTGCATTCCTACTTTTCCGAAATATTTAAATTTTTAAAATCGTATATAAGCCATTGTGGGCGTTAGAGGGGGCGTGGCACCTTTTTGACACAAACTTGCGCTGCGTAGAAACTCCAAGAATCTTCATGCCAAATACCAATCCTCTAGCTTTATATAGTTTCCGAGATCTTAGCGTTCATATTGACGCACATTGGGCCAGCGAGCCGATTTTTCGACGAAAATTCAAATTTTTCATAGAAAGTAAACCTTTTTTAATAATAAAATTTGAATAGTATTTACTTTGACTAAAATGAATCAAAAGATTTTAATTGTTTAGATACATTCCTGAAATTTTGGCAGCCCTTCAAAGTCAGCTGTTTGATTGCATGCGTGCGAAACTAAAAAGCGCGGGAAAGATTTTGTTTACTTACGAGTGTTAAAAATTGTTGTGGTTTAAAATTACTGAAGTACTAAAATTATGGAAAAGAAAGCCAAAGGTATGTAGAATATTTGTATTAAAAAAGTCTTTGTTCATGTTTGATAATGTGTTCTTTGTGTGCGTTTATTGATGTTTTCCAAAAGTAGAAAAAAGCTAGCCTGCTACCCGTCTGTTGTAGATTATAACAAATTTTGTGCCAACTTGTGCCAAAAAGTAACTATGTGTCATTAAAGTGCAAAGTGTATATATACTAATTTTATTAAGCTTTTTTGCTCCATTTTGCCCCGATATGTATAAATCCCACATATTGTAGCCAAAAAGTAACTATGTGTCATTAAAGTGCAAAGTGTATATATACTAATTTTATTAAGCTTTTTTGCTCCATTTTGCCCCGATATGTATAAATCCCACATATTGTAACTTTTGGAATCACTAAACTTGCTATATTCTTGTAAGATGAACAATAATAACAATGTTCCCGATTTTAATACTAGCAATAGTGATAGTGATTCAGATTCTGACTCTGAAGATCCGTTTTCAATAGAAATTAATATAGAAGACGACTGTTAGGAACTTTTTTAAATGTAAACAAGAGAAAACGCTATAGTCGGGTTGGTGTCCCGACTATCTAATACCCGTCACTCGGCTAAAGGGAGTGCGAGGGAGATGGATATATCAACTTTGATGAGCCATAACTTTTTAACGAATGGTCCGATTTAAAAAATTTCTTCTACATTTCGATAGGTATTGATAAGCACAACAAAACTGCATTTTTACTTTTCCGAAATATTTAAATTTTTAAAATCGTGTATTAGCTATTGTGGGCGTTAGAGGGGGCGTGGCACCTTCTTGAAATAAACTTGCGCTGCGTAGGAACTCCAAGAATCTTCATGCCAAATACCAATTCTCTAGCTTTTATAGTTCCCGAGATCTCAGCGTTCATACGGACGGACAGACGGACAGACAGACATGGCTAGATCGACTCGGCTAGTGATCCTGATTAAGAATATATATACTTTATGGGGTCGGAAACGCTTCCTTCTAGCTGTTACATACTTTTGCACGAATACAATATACCCTTTTACTCTACAAGTAACGGGTATAAATACTTATTCATAGTCATTTTGAATGCATTGTTATTTTTTACTTATTAATATTAAGGTTAGGTGTTTAAAACATGAATTAAAAACATTTGTTGAATTAAACGAGTGCTAGCATTATTTATTACCGTACAAGTATCAATAAGAGGAAACCTATCTCATATGGGCGGCTGGGGATGGCGTGGTCAGATCGGTCTGAAACTTAGATATATTTTTATGTGCATCGACACTACCATACGTACCAAATTTGAAGAACCTAGCTTTAAAACTTTAATTTTCGTCGAAAAATCGGCTCGCTGGCCCAATGTGGGACGGACAGACAGACAGACGGACAGACGGACATGGCTATATCGACTCGGCTAGTGACCCTGATCAAGAATATATATACTTTATAGGGTCGGAAATGCTTCCTTCTAGCAGTTACATACTTTTGCCCGAATACAATATACCCTTTTACTCTACGAGTAACGGGTATAAAAAGTCCTATAACAAGTACCCACTTACTTGACTTGAAAACTTTATTGACTTCCACTTGTTACTACTCTATACACTTTAACTCGCTTTCTAAAACAAGTGTTTGAACAAGCAAGTCATGGGAAAAATACTTGTATACTTGGAACTTGTAAGTGAGTTGACTTGAAGTCGATCACTCTATTTCAAAACAAGAGAGAACGCTATAGTCGGGTTGGTGTCCCGACTATCTAATACCCGTCACTCGGCTAAAGGGAGTGCGAACTCTGTAGTCGGGTTGGTGTCCCGACTAAAGGTTGTAACTCAGCTAAAGGGAGTGCGAGGGAGATATAAACTTTGATCAGGCTTAACTTTTTAACGAATGGTCCGATTTAAAAAATTTCTTCTGCATTTCGATAGGTATAACTAAACGCAACAAAATTGCATTTATACTTATCAGAAATATTTGAAAATGTGGGCGCCAGGCACATTTTATTATGGTTTGTGGGCGACTATGGGCGATTGTGGGCGTTAGAGGGGGCGTGGCGGTCGCCTGAAATAAACTTGCGCTGCGTAGGAAGCCCAAGAATATGTGTTGGTAATCCCAATATTCTAGCTTTTGTAGTTTCCGAGATCTCAGCGTTCATCCGGACGGACAGACGGACAGACTGACAGACGGACATGGCTAGATCGACTCGGCTAGTGATCCTGATCAAGAATATATATACTTTATAGGGTCGGAAAAGCTTCCTTCTAGCTGTTACATACTTTTGCACGAATACAATATACCCTTTTACTCTACGAGTAACGGGTATAATAATCACTTGTTTGCTCATTCAAGTACACTCATATGTATTATTGTATTATATGCACTCAGAAAAAAAATCGCCCTAAATATTAGAAAATCGCCATACCTTTTAAGCCAAAGGCCTTGTCTTTTAGAAAAACTATTTCTAAAAATCAGAAAAAAAAATTCTTAGATTTAGGTTTAGTTTTTGCAAAATTGTATAAGAAGAAGGAAAAAAATCGGATAATCGGGAGCTATGTCGACTCCACACCCCTCTGTCGGTGTGTGGTGTTGTTGTTGGGGTTCCCGTTTCTCAACTTATTTTTCTCTCCTCTATTTAAACTCATGTGTACACAAACACACTTTTAATCTTAAATTGTAACTGGAATAATAACTGAAATTATTATATTATTTGTTAATGATAAACATAAAAATCGAAATCGAAAAATCTTGAGAAAAACAGTTTGGTCGCTCGTCGGGGAATCGAACCCCTTACCTCACAGTTTGCAGTCGAATACTCTACTAGCTGCGCCAAGGAAGCATCACGAGAGGCCCTGTACGAGTACATTCACATTTTGTTCTCTTGCGTTCTAGGTTTATACTATTATGTTATTGAGTTAAAAAAAAATAAAACGAGGCAAAAAATGTGCGCCTCGACGTGGGATTGAACATACGCTTCCGAATATCAGCGTACAAAACAAATAATCCGCTCGCATTAGACCCCTAGGCTACCGATTGGGCCGATTTCAAAGAAAAATTTCTGAGTTGATCTAATCAGGTTAAATTTTTCTTCTTTTTTAGAAAAATATTTCTGAACAAGAAAGGAAGCTATATACCCTTGCAGATAATTCCTATTAATCACTAATTTCCGATCGTTCCTATGGCAGCTATATGATATAGTAGTTCGATATTGATAAAAATAAATTCGAAATTCGAAAACATTTAAAAAGACTCATATCCCAGAGTAGAAGAGAATACAATAAAAGTCAACGAAGCAATAATTTATTTCCTATTACATTCCCATTAATTTTTCGATCGTTCCTATGGCAGCTATATTATATAGTCGTCCGATTTTAAAAAAATTTTATTCGAAATTCAGAATTAGATAAAAAATGGCATTTCCAAAAGTAGGAGGTTCTAGGTTCAAAAACACCCAAGATACATTTTTTTAAAATTTTTTCCCCCGATTATTCTTATGGGAGCTAATGATATAGTTGTCCGATCCGGCTCGTTCCGACTTATATACTACCTGCAATAGATATAAGACTTTTGGGAAAGTTTTAGCCCGATAGCTTTAAAACTGAGAGACTAGTTTGCGTAGAAACAGACGAACAGACGGACATGGCTAGATCGACTCGTCTAGTGATGCTGATCAAGAATATATATATTTTATGGGGTCGGAAACGTCTCCTTCACTGCGTTGCAAACTTCTGACTGAAATCATAATACCCTCTGCAAGGGTATAAAAATATAAATTTTTTCTGTATTTCAAGGCGATTTTAAAAGTATGTCGATTTTCTAAAATTTAGGGCGATTTTTTTCCTAAGTGTGTATTTTGCACGAACACAATATACCCTTTTACTCTACGAGTAACGGGTATAACTACTCAGCAGAAGTCCAGGGTAAGTGGTATCTAGCAAATAAACATGCTGGCACTTACCAAAATATTTTTCTGGTTCTCCTTGTCCAGCAAAAACTCCATGCTCTTGTGCGGCCTGCGAAAGGATGCTAGTTGGACGCCACATCCTCCTGACGGGGACTTGACTGCCTGGCCATCAATTTCATCCACATTGGTGGCACTAGTCGTATTCAGCCGCTTCACCATGTATCGCTTGTGGGGCAGACTAAGTGGATGGCCAGTTATGTCCATTAGGGAACGAGTCTTTCCCGAAACAACTGTTTCCTGAGTGTCCAGATTGGTCTCCATCAGACCCATCTTGCCTATCTCTTTCATGGGAGAAACAGCCACAGGCACGGCGGTGACCACAGTAGGCCTACAAGCATGAACGTTTCTACCACTTTGGTTAAACATCTGTGTATTCTGGCTGACGCATGCCCACGGGGTCGACTCTGTGTCCCGCATCCTCGACGCTTGATTGCCCGCCGTTAACTGGTCGGCAAACGGCTTGTACTGTTCTCGTTTAGTGCTTATCAACGCCTCTGTGCCATGGGCAGCACTGACGGTGCCAATGTAAGCTTCCTGAGGCACAAGCGCCAGGATGCCACTGCGGGGTGGCAGCTTGGGCAGCGGTGGCTTGCCGGTCACCTTTTTCAGGGTAGATGTCTGGTCTAGCTTTCCCGACTGCTGGCTGCAGTGAACGTTAGCTGAGCTTGCCGCGGAGGGCACACTATCTTCCAGTTGGATGCATGTCGGCAATCTCGGCGGGTTTAGAGAGATGTGCACAAAGTCAGCCCATCTGCCTTTCCCCGTGCACTGCCTTGGCTCTTTTCCAGGAGTCACCTTGACCATTAACGACTGCACTTGGTCCCGTTGCTCTTTCTTTTTCCGACGCAGCGAGAAACGCAGTCCCTGAGCAAACCTCGATAGGAAACCTCTGGAGCCGGGGTGTTTGTCGTCTGCTATGCCGACAGTAGAGATTGCGCTGGCCAGCGGCATCTTGTGAATCTGCCGATCCTCCGGCTCGTAACTCTGCAGCAGGTGCTGGGAGGCGTACAGGATATTATGGGCACGGTTGGTGGGCGGCTTGTTGAGGATTGGCAGGGTGAGAGGTCGTACATTTGCAGCAGCATATGTCGCTGGACTGTGAGGTGCTTCGTCTATCGACGAGTTCGCGACGACGTGAAGTTCATGACTAACTGGGCTGCTTAATTCGAGCTCGTGGTTCGGACCGGCCCCATCTTCGGCTTTTTGATCACGACTATCGAGAGCGGCGAAGCTATCTTTATTTTTGGTGCCAATGCTCTCTTTGAATACAAAATTAAGGTTCGATTCAGGTGTTGGCATGGTTGAGAGAGGCGTGGTGGAAAGAGTTGTATACTGGAAAAAAATAATATTTCTTCTTTAAAAACACTATTCATGACTTAAAATTTAAACAAGAAGCGAGTGCGTAAGAGGATAAGAAAAAAAACTTTCCAATAAATTAAACATTTAGAATCTATCAATAACAATAACCCTTTTTACATATTAAAGAGGCAAAGGCCATATAAACAATCAGGGCAAAAAAGGAATATTTTAGTACCCCAATCGACTTTTAAAACCCTTTTACCAAAGAGAATATAAACACTAAGAGGTGTAAAGCCCATACAACTGAATGTACGGCAAAATTTCTGGTGTGGATTCAGAAAGTGGATTTACAATCTTCCTACACGTTGCGCTGTTGTTGCTTGATGCAAAGTCGCTAAACTAAAATCGCTGTCTTTACTAGTACGTCTTGCGATTACAAAAATTTTATTTTACCACTTCGTAAAGAATTAATGAAGCAAAAGTATGTAACAGGGAGAAGGAAGCGTTTCCGACCCTATAAAGTATATATATTCTTGGTCAGGGTCACTAGCCGAGTCGATATAGCCATGTCCGTCTGTCCGTCTGTTTGTCCGTCCGTATGAACGCTGAGATCTCGGAAACTATAAAAGCTAGAGGATTGGCAGATTCTTGGAGTTCCTACGCAGCGCAAGTTTATTTCAAGAAGGTTTAAATATTTCGGAAAAGTAAAAATGCAGTTTGGTTGTGTTTATTAATACCTATCGAAATGTAGAAGAAATTTTTAAAATCGGACCATTTGTTAAAAAGTTATTGCTGATCAAAGTTTATATCTCCATCTCCCTCGCACTCCCTTTAGCCGAGTGACGGGTATTAGATAGTCGGGACACCAACCCGACTATAGCGTTCTCTCTTGTTTTTTTATTCGGAAACCGCGTGTATTCCGGCGTACAGAATTGTTCTAATTTTAAATTCTCTTAAAAAATACTTAATTCTAAATTTAAAAATGTTTTAAAATATTTTTCTGAAAGATATTAAGATATGCCACAAAGTGGCATACCAAATATTAAAATAACTCAAACGAGTCTCAAGTGCTGCATAATAGTGTTGGGTAAAAACTGCTCATTTGGGTGAACATATGTTCACTTGCTCTTTTTTTTCCAAATGAGTCAACTCACTCAGTTTGCTCACTTGCTCACTTGTTCTTTTGCTCACTTGTTCACTTGTTCACTTGCTCACTTGTTCACTTGCTCACTTGTTCTTTTGCTCACTTGTTCACTTGCTCACTTGTTCTGTCCTTTAATTTCTCACTGGCTCTGAGAAAATAGCTGATTGACTGTAAAACCGTATGCAAAATGCATCCAAATAGTAAAAAAAAACTTTTTAAGCCAAAAACAGCAAGAGAGCAACTTAGCAAGTAAACTAAAAAAATAAGAGAGAACAAAACTGAACAAGTGAACAAAAAAGAGCAAGTAAGAGAGCAAAACTGAGCAAGTGAACAAAAAGGAGCACGTGAGCAAAAATGAACAATAAAGAACAAGTTCGGAGGAACATGTTCACTCACTCAGTTTAGTGAGTAACTCATTTTTGTTCACTCACTCATGAGCAACGCAACACTACTGCATAACAGAAAAATCGGAGCTTAATTAGAAAAATAATTTTAAAAAATTAACCGTAAGAGATAAAAAAAATAAAAAAAACCGGTCCTTATATTTCAATCCTCTATCGAAAAAAAATGTTTCGCTTGATTCTGAGATTTGACCCAAATTGGCCTGTCACGTTTCACGTGGAATGACCCATAAGCGTTTAAAACATCTATCGAAATAATTTCATAAGTGTTCAGTAATTATTTTGATTTCAGTATTAACTACACTGTGCAGCATTTTTAATGCTTTTTAAATTTACCTCGATGGATGCTATATTTTTGTATTCGTTACGAATTCCCAAGTTAAACTGCGTTTTCCAAAAAGTTCCCCGACGCAAGGATTTTTAGCAAAAGGACCTCAAAGTTCGAAAAATACTGAAATTGACCAACTTTCCGGAGCTCTCAGAGGCAAACGGATTCATGGTTTTATTCGATGTTAAAGTTTTTTAAAAGATACGTTCTTTATCTTTCAAACCCCATTCTTAGAATAATTTTAGGATTTTTGTTAAGGGAGAAACAAATTTTAGAAAACATAGTCAAAAAACATAAAAGCATACAGCTGCGGTCAAAATAGTAGTAGTGTTGCCTCCCTGTGTTTTTAAAAGTTTGTTACTGTCACTTTTCTTATAGTACAATTATAATCAATACAATATTACCAGGAGAAGATAAATTACAACAAGAAACCTTTAAAAACACAGGGCGGCAACACTATTACTATTTTGACCGCAGCTGTATGCTTTTATGTTTTTTGACTATGTTTTCTAAAATTTGTTTCTCCCTTAATAAAAATCCTAAAATTAAAAAAGTGACACCATACAAAAAATTTTAAGTGCCCATTTCTTAATCAGGGAGATGTACTTAACCGGAAAATTAAGGTTATCTTCGATGAGGAAGAGGTCGATTTTATTTTGTAAACTGGTGTAAATGGTCCGATTTAAATTAAATTTTTTAAAGTTAAATTAAATTGATAAATACAACATAATGGCATTTACACTTTTACAAAATCTGTAAAGATGTCGCCACCAGGCTTTTTTACTTAAAAACAAGAGGGAACACAATAAACTTTGATCAGCAATAACTTTTTAACGAATGGTCCGATTTAAAAAATTTCTTCTACATTTCGATAGGTATTTATAAACACAACAAAACTGCATTTTTAGAGGGGCGTTAGAGGGGGCGTGGCACCTTCTTGAAATAAACTTGCGCTGCGTAGGAACTCCAAGAATCTTCATGCAAAATTCCAATCCTCTAGCTTTTATAGTTTCCGAGATCTCAGCGTTCATACGGACGGACAGACAGACGGACAGACGGACATGGCTATATCGACTCAGCTAGTGACCCTGACCAAGAATATATATACTTTATGAAGATAAAATATTAACTAATCACAATTTTCTACATTTTCAATACCCCGCCGTCACGCGGTCTACATTTGCAACGATATTTGGCTTCGTTAAATAAGAAATCCAAGCGCAAATATGTACATACATATGTAATTGCTATTGTACATACATGTACAAGACAGACACACAACGCATGCATATGATGTATGTATGTATGTGTACATATAATATAAACGTATATACAAAAAAAAATCATGATTGAACATGATTTAAAAAATATAGGAAAATGTTACCCTAAATTTTAGGGCGAGCTTGTCTTGAAGACAAAAATAGGGCGATTTCCTTGACTTTAGGGTTAATTTTGTTTTGAGTGTAGCCCTACTGCTGCGTCGTGTTTTCATAGAAAAAAGCGAGGGC
Source organism: Drosophila prostipennis (assembly GCA_037075205.1). NCBI lineage: Eukaryota > Metazoa > Arthropoda > Insecta > Diptera > Drosophilidae > Drosophila > Drosophila prostipennis. Next base: position 93,285 of record JBAMCJ010002889.1, on the reverse strand, counting down.
TTGTTGTTATTTAAGCAAAAAACAGTTTTTAATGGCGGACCTTACAGAAACAACTTTCTTCTTGTTTTTATATAGGGGAAATAAAGCTGTAGCTTAAAAGAGAACGGGCTCCGCGCAACCAATCCCAAGATCATCCTGTTCTTAAGGGGGCTTCTCATGTAAAATTTAAAAAAAATCGATTTTCTTTTCATAGATCGATAGAATTAATATGGAAAATATTAAGATTAAGGTATATTGCAAACAAGTTCAAGACCCACTTACTCAAAACTTTAAATTTTTTTTTCTCAGAACTATAATTTTAAAAACGCGGTACACGATTACGAAAAACTACTGAACCGATTTTTGATTTCAAAAAGTGTTTTCCAGATTATACATTTAACGAGTGCATAAATATCTGAAATTGTGGAAAAAAAGTTATTTTATACACTTTTCAGCCCAATTCAGCAACAAAAATAGACGAAACAAGAAAGGAAGCTAGCTTCGGCCAGCCGAAGCTTATATACCCTTGCAGATAATTCCTATTAATCACTAATTTTCCGATCGTTCCTATGGCAGCTATATGATGTAGTTGTTCGATATTAATAAAATTGAAATCGAAATTCGAAAACATTTAAAAAGAGTCATATTCCAGAGTAGAAGAGAATACAATAAAAGTCAACGAAGCAATAATTTATTTCCTATTATATTCCGATTTTGAAAAAAATTTATTCGAAATTCAGAATTATATAAAAAATGGCATTTCCAAAAGAAGGAGGCTCTAGGTTCAAAAACACCCAAGATATAATTTTTTTTACTTTTTTTTACCCGATCATTCCTATGGGAGCTATATGATATAGTTGTCCGATCCGGCTCGTTCCGACTTATATACTACCTGCAATAGATATAAGACTTTTGGGAAAGTTTTAGCCCGATAGCTTTAAAACTGAGAGACTAGTTTGCGTAGAAACGGACAGACAGACGGACAGACGGACAGAAGGACAGACGGACATGGCTAGATCGACTCGTCTAGTGATGCTGATCAAGAATATATATACTTTATAGGGTCGGAAACGTCTCCTTCACTGCGTTGCAAACTTCTGACTGAAATCATAATACCCTCTGCAAGGTTATAAAAATGACACTTTTTTGATTTGAAGTTGCAGACATTTATGCATTCGGGGGAACCCTGCTGAATAAAAAAAAATGTTTTTTTGTATGTTTCAGATGAAAACTTTGGGCTCCACACTGTACCGCAATAAATCCGTCAGCCGCGTCGCTCCACACGCGACCTTGAATAAGTCCGCCATTTTGTTTTTTAGAATTTTCAAAATATGTTTTTCTCATGTTCTTAAAATTTTCTCATTCCACCCTTTTTCCCTTCACAGGTATTTTCTATTGCAGCGTGCCGAATCAGAAAATCTTAGAAAGTGTATTTATTGAGGAGTTAACACTCGTTTTTTTTTCGTCACAAATGTTGATATCAGAACTTTTGCATGTTTTGTATTTGTATTGTATTGTATTTATTAAGCAATGGACTGCTTGTAAAACATTTATAAATATACATTAATTTAAGAAATAGAGCGCCAAACCACATAAGGGGAATTTTTTAGCGATATGCCCCTGCTCACATCGAGTGGTAGGCACATTGGATTACACATTTGAGGACAATAACGATAATAACTTATTATAATTAGACACTGAAGAGACTCCATACAATAAGACGTGACTGAGATCATTATATTTTTCACAAAGAACACGGAAAGGGTCATTAAGGGCAAAATTTGTCCTGCACAATGGCAGAGACAAAGGCCGATACCAGCGAATTGTTCTGCATGGTACATTCCAATTTAGGGAACTAAGGAGAAAGGAGGAGTCGACATCACCATTTATTAACTTATGTATGAACATAACACCGTTAAAAATCCTACGGTTGATCAGGGTGGGCAAGTCTAGTAAAAGCAATCTGGCATTATAGGATGGCAACCGACGGCCAGCGTCCCAGTTAAGACCTCTTAGAGCAAATAACAAAAACTGCTTTTGAACGGACTCTAACATATTTTGGCAAGTTAACGTCTGCGGTGACCATATACATGAACAATACTCTAACGATGGGCGAACAAGAGATACATATAAAAGCTTGGTTGTATAGGGGTCATCAAACTCCTTAGACCAACGCTTCGTAAAGGCTAAAAGGCTCCTAGCTTTATTACAAATTAGTGATATGTGATCATTAAAACAAAGTTTATGGTCAAATAAAACTCCCAGGTCTTGAACAGTAGAAATACGTTGAAGGACATTGTTGTCAATAGAGTACGAATACAAAGACGGATTACAACGATAAAAGGTCATAACATTACATTTAGAATAGTTAAGATATAAATTATTGAGTTTGCACCAAGTCTGTAAATAGTCAAGATCTAATTGAAGACGAGAACAAGAATCCGGTAATGACATGGAAAAACACAGTTTAACGTCGTCAGCAAACATTAAAACAGTTGCGGACTTAATAACTTGAGGTAAGTCGTTAATCAACAGGCCAAATAATAAGGGTCCCAAATGACTTCCTTGAGGTACACCAGAGGTAACATTTATAGTTTTGGACGTTATATCATTAAATTTCACCCTCTGAGAGCGGTCTGTGAGATATGAGTGTAACCACCTTAACAACTTTGGAGGGAACCCCATTAGATTAAGTTTTTTAATAAGTACACAGTGGTTTACCGAGTCAAACGCTTTGGAAAAATCCGTATAAATAACATCAGTTTGTTGCTTATAGAGAAAGCCACGGTTTACAAATGAGGTAAACTCAAGCAAATTGGTGGTAGTAGATCGGCACCTGGTGAAGCCATGTTGACATGGCGAAATAAGCGACCGACATTGATGCTGCAATTGACTAGTTATTAATTTTTCGAATAACTTAGGAATAGCACTGAGCTTAGCAATCCCCCGATAGTTAGCAATATCAGACCTATTACCTTTTTTAAAGAGCGGAACAATGAAAGATTCCTTCCAAGCGGATGGAAAATTACATTGATTTATAGACATATTAAAAAGGATTGTTAGAGGACTGGAAAGAAAATTTGCACAATTTTTTAAAATACAGCTAGGAACCATATCAGGTCCTGCTGAAAAAGAGAGTTTCAAGGCGATTAAGCCCTGGAGAACATCAGCTTCGAGAATAACCGGATTAAAAATTGAGTCCAGATGAGGTAAAGAATGTGGATAGTTAAAATCTTCACTACTATTAGAATTGGTATAAGTTGATTGAAAAAAATCAGCAAATAAATTAGAAATACCATTATCATCGGAAGCAACAACAGAATTAAAAAACAAGGAGGGAGGAAAGGATTGAGACTTCCGTTTGGCATTCACAAATGAATAAAATAGTTTCGGATTACTTTTAAAGTCACTTTTACAGCGAGCTAGGTAGTTATTGTAGCATTCAGAATTATGTTTTAAGTAGTCTGATTTGACTACCGAATATTTGGCAAAGTCCGTTTGCGAGCCAGTTTGTTTAAATCGTTTAAAGAGTCTGGATTTTTTATTCTTAAGATAAGAAAGCTGACGAGTAAACCACGGAGAGCTGTACGCAGTTTTACCACTAAAAAGGGGTACATATTTATCAAAAAAACTGTAAAGGACACTATAGAAATACGCCACACCATCCGCAACAGGGACATCTGTTAGGCACGACCAATCAGTTATAGATAACGAATGCAAAAGCTGCGAATAATTCGTTAGAAAGTGTATTTATTGATGTAATGTTGATATCAGAACTTTTGCATGTTTTGTATTTGTATTGTATTGTATTTATTAAGCAATGGACTGCTTGTAAAACATTTATAAATATACATTAATTTAAGAAATAGAGCGCCAAACCACATAAGGGAATTTTTAAGACGTGACTGAGATCATTATATTTTTCACAAAGAACACGGAAAGGGTCATTAAGGGCAAAATTTGTCCTGCACAATGGCAGAGACAAAGGCCGATACCGGCGAATTGTTCTGCATGGTACATTCCAATTTAGGGAACTAAGTAGAAAGGAGGAGTCGACATCACCATTTATTAACTTATGTATGAACATAACACCGTTACAAATCCTACGGTTGATCAGGGTGGGCAAGTCTAGTAAAAGCAATCTGGCATTATAGGATGGCAACCGACGGCCAGCGTCCCAGTTAAGACCTCTTAGAGCAAATAACAAAAACTGCTTTTGAACGGACTCTAACATATTTTGGCAAGTTAACGTCTGCGGTGACCATATACATGAACAATACTCTAACGATGGGCGAACAAGAGATACATATAAAAGCTTGGTTGTATAGGGGTCATCAAACTCCTTAGACCAACGCTTCGTAAAGGCTAAAAGGCTCCTAGCTTTATTACAAATTAGTGATATGTGATCATTAAAACAAAGTTTATGGTCAAATAAAACTCCCAGGTCTTGAACAGTAGAAATACGTTGAAGGACATTGTTGTCAATAGAGTACGAATACAAAGACGGATTACAACGATAAAAGGTCATAACATTACATTTAGAATAGTTAAGATATAAATTATTGAGTTTGCACCAAGTCTGTAAATAGTCAAGATCTAATTGAAGACGAGAACAAGAATCCGGTAATGACATGGACAAACACAGTTTAACGTCGTCAGCAAACATTAAAACAGTTGCGGACTTAATAACTTGAGGTAAGTCGTTAATCAACAGGCCAAATAATAAGGGTCCCAAATGACTTCCTTGAGGTACACCAGAGGTAACATTTATAGTTTTGGACGTTATATCATTAAATTTCACCCTCTGAGAGCGGTCTGTGAGGTATGAGTGTAACCACCTTAACAACTTTGGAGGGAACCCCATAAGATTAAGTTTTTTAATAAGTACACAGTGGTTTACCGAGTCAAACGCTTTGGAAAAATCCGTATAAATAACATCAGTTTGTTGCTTATAGAGAAAGCCACGGTTTACAAATGAGGTAAACTCAAGCAAATTGGTGGTAGTAGATCGGCACCTGGTGAAGCCATGTTGACATGGCGAAATAAGCGACCGACATTGATGCTGCAATTGACTAGTTATTAATTTTTCGAATAACTTAGGAATAGCACTGAGCTTAGCAATCCCCCGATAGTTAGCAATATCAGACCTATTACCTTTTTTAAAGAGCGGAACAATGAAAGATTCCTTCCAAGCGGATGGAAAATTACATTGATTTATAGACATATTAAAAAGGATTGTTAGAGGACTGGAAAGAAAATTTGCACAATTTTTTAAAATACAGCTAGGAACCATATCAGGTCCTGCTGAAAAAGAGAGTTTCAAGGCGATTAAGCCCTGGAGAACATCAGCTTCGAGAATAACCGGATTAAAAATTGAGTCCAGATGAGGTAAAGAATGTGGATAGTTAAAATCTTCACTACTATTAGAATTGGTATAAGTTGATTGAAAAAAATCAGCAAATAAATTAGAAATACCATTTTCATCGGAAGCAACAACAGAATTAAAAAACAAGGAGGGAGGAAAGGATTGAGACTTCCGTTTGGCATTCACAAATGAATAAAATAGTTTCGGATTACTTTTAAAGTCACTTTTACAGCGAGCTAGGTAGTTATTGTAGCATTCAGAATTATGTTTTAAGTAGTCTGATTTGACTACCGAATATTTGGCAAAGTCCGTCTGCGAGCCAGTTTGTTTAAATCGTTTAAAGAGTCTGGATTTTTTATTCTTAAGATAAGAAAGCTGACGAGTAAACCACGGAGAGCTGTACGCAGTTTTACCACTAAAAAGGGGTACATATTTATCAAACAAACTGTAAAGGACACTATAGAAATACGCCACACCATCCGCAACAGGGACATCTGTTAGGCATGACCAATCAGTTATAGATAACGAATGCAAAAGCTGCGAATAATTCGTTTTTCTAAAGCAAAATCTTAGCTGTGGCCTTGCTGAAGCTCTTACAGAGTGGAAAACACCATTTAAAGATAGCTGGAGGGTAGGATGATGATTATCTTCAGGAAGAGATAGAGGAGGAACACGAGACACAGAGGCGTCGCAGTTATCAGATACAAAAGTCAAGTCTAAAATTCGCTCATTGTGATTGGAAATCCAATTTATCTGCAGCAAAGATAGTTCAATGAGGCCTTCAATAAAGTCATTTTGAGTTCTGGGAGTCATTGATATTGAGTCATTACTCTGAAACCAAGAGACATTTGGGAGATTAAAGTCCCCAAGAACAATAAGGTGATCATTATCGTCAGCCAACGAAGATACATGACGTATTGCAGACAGGTGGAGTAAATACATGTTTATTTCGGACCCTGGAGGTATGTAAGAGCAGGTAATCAACATATTAGACTTTGGAAGGGAGAGTTTGACAGAAATAAATTCAATACTTGAGGAGTTAGGAGTGTTAATAAGCTCTGAGGTCAAGTTGGATTTAACCGCAATAAGGACCCCCCCACCACGACGACACGGACGATCATTTCTATAAATAAAGTAGTTTTTAGACAAGATTTCACTATCATTTACAGTCGAGTTAAGCCAAGTTTCAGAGAAAGCAATAACATTTGCATCAAAAGTAGTACTATCTAGAAATAGTTTGGAGAGCTTACTTAGCAAACCCCGAACATTTTGATAGTGAATAAAGAAATCTAGTTTTTTGAAGCCGTTGAAACATTGGGCAAAGCAGCAGAGGTTCTAACTGTCGAATTGTCTTTTTTCAAGTACTCATGCACAATAGTATTTTCTGGCCAAAAGCTCGAACAAATAATTTCACTAAACAGCCCATCCGGAACATAAATTTTAAAGGAAGAGTAATCCCTTCTAAGTTTAAAGTTAAATTTGGTGATGACGACAGCATTGGGATCAGTAAGGGAGAGTCTTGTGACAATATGATGTCTTACATCATTCTCGGTTGCAGAAGCCAACAGTCTCGACACAAAAATACATTTTTTGGGAGCCAAGGCCGCCAGAGTAACAGGTACAGGAGATCTTTCAGTGGGTGGACGCCGGGCAGTAGCCACCAGAGCCTTCACAGGGGCAACGGTTGGTACAGCTAACGAAGTTCCAGCAGCCGTTTGGTCAATATCAGCGGTTCTAGTTTGACTCACGCCTGCATCAGCATGATCACAAACGCCTGGATCCAAATCGCCCCGAACTTCCGTCAGGGAAGATGGGGGAGGAATTGCGTCAGAATCAAGCGATTCATCCTCGGCGGATAGGTGGGGAGCAGCACGATTGAAGTCCATCAATTTCCTTGAAATAGGGCTCAATTGCATATGGGCCGCAGACTCTGGAACAATTAGATTGTTATTAGGTAAGGGACAACTATTCGTATTAGAACATTGGGGAACACTTAGCATTTTAAGATTCTTAAAGTGGGATTCCGCAGCATTGAATTTAGCATGAAGCTCACGAAATCCAGTTGACAGAGCTTGGAACTCCAGATGGGTTTGCCGCATAAACGATTTCATGTCCACTTCGATGTGTCTACAACTCGGACATGTCCAGTTAAGGCCAACCCTTAGCTTTAGCTTGTCTACGATTTGGCCGCTTGAGCGCCCTAGCTCAACACAGATAGGGTGCGCCAAGTTGTCACAGATCCAGCAACAAACCAACGGTTGACGAGCAGTAATTTTGTTGTTAAACGCACACGAAGAAGCGCAACATAAAGTCATCTTGGTTAAATAGTGTAAATAGCAGCAGCAAGGCAAAGAGCAGTCCGATGCAAGCGATCGAAGATCAGCGCAGCAGCCGGCCAGAGCAGCGCAGCAACAGCAGGGCAGAGCAGAGCAGCAGCAACAGGGCAGAGCAAAAAGAGCGGTTGGATACAGCGGTCGAAGAGCAGCGCGGGAGTCGGGCAGAGAGCGGTCAGATAAGCGCTGAAGAAACCGCACAAAGCGAAATGCACCGATTGCAAGTTCGTTTAAATGTTCGCGTAAACACAGAGAGAGTGGTTACAACGCAACAACACAAACTATAGGCTTAGCGGTACCGCTGGCAACGCAGAGTAGGTTCTCGTGGATGTTCGCGACAGACACAGAGAGAGTAGTTACAACAACAACACAAACTATGGGTTTTGCGGTAACGCTGGCAAAACAGAGCAGTAGCAAAAATATTTTGTTTACAAATTAATTTTTGCAAATAGTAAAGTCACTGTCCATTTAGATTAACCGAATGGCTCGTATTAAACAAAATTGCAGGGTTACTGACAAAATGTTCAAAATCTGAGCAGAACGGAATACGTTTTCACAGGAAAAACACGATGTGAAGGAGGAGCGTCGAAAAACACGTCCGAATACTAGTAATGCATAATGGCAATTTGTTGAAGGTGCGATGGTCACTAGTTTTTTATCTCGTTAAGAGGTGTTTTTATTTGATATCAGAAGTTTTTGTTTGTTTACTTTTACTCTCATAAGAGCTAATAAATATACAATTAAATTTAAAGTGTATACCCATAACTTTAAAATTTTTTTGAATTAAACGACTTAAGTTAAAAAGGAGTATTTCAAAATACGAGGTATGCCACATGTCTGTAGCTTTAGTAGTATAGAAGTTACGGCTTTCCGAATTTTAGCTATTTATAGCTGTTTTCCCGCTAAAGTAGCGGGTTTTTCCATAAGTGGTAGAACAAAAGTTTTTTATATCGATGTGATGAACGTCATATCAAATTTTCAGAACTTAAAAAACATGTTTTGGACAAACTGACAAACAGAATTAAAATTTCATTTTGACTAGGCCCCCCCACAAATTTGTTTTCGGTCTAACTTTTGAACGGAGCGTCCGATTTTCTGATATGACCCCTCATATTAAGTGCATTTTCAGTAGGAATACAACTAACGTAACGTAACGGGGGGCCAATTTTCACTTTTACACTTTCACCGCTCTTTATTTTCTTGAGGTCTTGGTATGCAATCCTTAAAGTTTTAGCAATACCTTTAATTTGGTGTATTACTCATTACGATCGGACTATCACAGCAGATTTTCAATTTTGCGGCACACTCTCCTTGTGCGCTTCGTCACTACATGGACTGCCGTCCATAGTGATAGTTGTCCGATCCGTCTCGTTCCGACAGACGGACGGACAGACGGACATGGCTAGATCGACTCGTCTAGTGATGCTGATCAAGAATATATATACTTTATGGGGTCGGAAACGTCTCCTTCACTGCGTTGCAAACTTCTGACTAAAATCATAATACCCTCTGCAAGGGTATGATTATAACAACCAGTTTTCGGTTTTCGTTTTCGATTCGTTATTTTGAAAAACTTTTCCAAATTTTCATGGCGCTCCCGGGTGGACTTATAATTAATAATTGAAGGCAACAAATTAATGACAGTGACACAGTGAAAAGTGATAGCAAACTTTATTTTTCTAAACTAATATAAGTGTTCCAATAAAAAATGGGTCAGTGGTAAATTCCTACCAGAGCGGATTGACATAAAAATCTAGAAAAATCAACATAATTCTGAAATAATTAGGAGACGTGTGTGAGGTACAAATTAAAACAATAAACGACCCCAAAGTGCCCCAAAATTCGATTCGTTTTTTTTTAATTCTTTCTTTTGCCATTTCTCTGTTATCAACAAACTTTGGATTTGTAAAAAACAAAAATAAACAACGATTCGCTCTGCTATGTACACACACACGCACGAAATATGTATATCCAAAAAATCAAGATAATACTGATATCCTTTTGCTAAAAGAATATTTTATTTACATTTCCACAACAGATATAAGACATTTTGTAACCGATTTGTATGATTTAAAATTCAAATCGCATTGATAATATTAAAAGAACATTAAATATTCAAACCAATTGATTCTCACGCTCTTTATTACACGTGCCTCATATTGTTTAAACAAATGCAAATGTTTAAACAATTTGATTCACGGCGTCCCACACCTGTCTTTATTAATATAAAGATAAAGGTATGGAAATATATGTAGCTATTCTACATACATACATACATATTTATACCCGTTACTCGTAGAGTAAAAGGGTATATTGTATTCGTGCAAAAGTATGTAACAGGGAGAAGGAAGCGTTTCCGACCCTATAAAGTATATATATTCTTGATCAGGATCACTATCCGAGTCGATCTAGCCATGTCTGTCTGTCCGTCTGTCCGTCGGAATGAACGCTGAGATCTCGGGAACTATAAAAGCTAGAGGATTGGTATTTTGCATGAAGATTCTTGGAGTTCCTACGCAGCGCAAGTTTATTTCAAGAAGGTAACACGCACCCTCTAACGCCCTCAATAGCTTATATACGATTTTAAAAACTTTAATTTTTCGGAAAAGTAAAAATGCAGTTTTGTTGTGTTTATCAATACCTATCGAAAGGTAGAAGACATTTTTTAGCCGAGTGACGGGTATTAGATAGTCGGGACACCAACCCGACTATAGCGTTCTCTCTTGTTTCTATCTTAATTTCCGCGGGCGAAGCTGCGGCCCACCTTGCTAGTTATTAATATAAAGCTAAAGGTATGGAAATATATGTAGCTATTCTACATACATACATACATATTTTCTATCTTAATTTCCGCGGGCGAAGCTGCGGCCAACTTTGCTAGTTATTAATATAAAGCTAAAGGTATGGAAATATATGTAGCTATTCTACATACATACAGTCATATTTTCTATCTTAATTTCCGCGGGCGAAGCTGCGGCCCACCTTGCTAGTAGACAATAAAGTGCTCAATGATAAACAATCTGGCTTTAGAAGACACAGGAGCTGCACTTCCGCCATTTTAAAAATAGCAGAGGATATACGAGAACAAATAGATTCTTCCAATGTGACATTCTTAGTTTTACTTGATTATAGTAAGGCATTCGACACAGTAAATCACAATATTTTATGTGCGAAATTAAAAAATTTATATAATTTTTTAACCACTGCAATTAAGCTAATGACTTCATACCTGAGCAATCGTCGCCAATCAGTTGTATTGTCTAACATTTTATCCTCGTTTGTGTTCCTTAACCGTGGTGTTCCGCAAGGTTCTGTTCTTGGTCCTCTGTTATTTACGTTATATATCAATGACCTTCCTAATTTCATATCTAACTGTGATATTCATATGTACGCTGATGACGTCCAGATGTATGTTACTCGTCCTCTTAATAGAATTCATGAGTGTCCCTGCAGTTCCATTCAGCGCTTTTTTAGCAGTGAATCACTGCTAAAAACTAAGCACTAACCGCTCAATCACTGCTGAATTTGTACGAAAAATAGCGATGATTTTAACATGGGCATGTCCTAGGGGCTCATCACTGCCAGAAACTAGCGCTTTTTTAGCACCTGTTCATCACCATTTTTCAGCGCCTAATTCATCGCCAAATTCGGCGCTTTTTTAGCGCCTAATTATCATCCAAAGTCATCACCTGTTCACCGCCCATTTTTATTAAAAATATGTTGAATTTCATCGACTTTATCATTAGGTTTATTTCTCTTCAATTCATTTTTACTACATAATTTTTAATAAATTATTTTCATACTTTTACATTAAATTAATAGATTTTTACAAACTACGGTGGCTCTTCGGCACGTTCCTAGCTTCCAGAGTCTTGGTGAGCTGTCTTTTTGCGCATGGAGATTTTTCAGTCATCTCCGCATCCTCTCCGGAGGCACTGTAGGCTCCACCTGACCAATGGGATCTGAATTTGGAAAATATATATTTTTATAATATTATATAAAGAGACAAGAACGGTAAAACGTACTTAGCAGTGCAAGAATAACATCCTTCTGGGCTATAGGACAAAATGATTTAATCTGAAACGATATTGTTTATGCACCTTGTTCCGTCAGCTTGACCTAAAAATATTAAACAATAAAACATACGTACTCTAAAAATGAGAAGCTATAATAATTAAGACAAGACAAAGTTTTAATACCCTTGAAAATTACTTACCTAAAAATGTATTCTTTATTAAAAGCACTTTTGTTTGAACTCGAAAACAACTTGTCACAGTTAGAACGCAATTGAAAAACGCGGAACAACGGCGTCTGCCTTTGAGAAATATAAAAAGAATACTGAGCGAGAAAAACAACATCTGCAATTTCTCTTGTTGTTCTTTTCCCTTTGTCACGATCGCGCTTGCCTAACTTGTCTCTACCCCTGCGCAGAGAGAGATTGAGAGAGAGAAATTTGGGAGAGCGTCGTCTCTGGCGCCGTTTTGGTCGGCTCCGTCGGCGACACTGTCGGCCTAGTGATGATGTTGTGATGAAATTCATCACCTGTTCCTCACTATTTTTAGGCGCTCATTCACTGCTTGTTCAGCACCTTAATTTCGTAAAGAGATAGATTTTGAGAGAGGGGGTTGGTGAGAGAGTCGATTCTGCCGCGGCGCTGCCGGCGTCGCAGCCGACGCAGTGCTATTAAGCGCTCGGTCTGAATTCGGGAACTGCAGGGGTGTAACTGTCTGTAATAGTGAACTTGTCCGTGTTAGTGAGTGGGGAAAAGGCAATGGCCTAGGTCTGAACGCTGCAAAATCCATGTGTCTGGTCATCCACATAAGACAAATTAAAATTGAAAACATACTACCTTTAAGTATTAATAATAGTTTTTTGAAATACGTGGACAATGCACCCAACCTAGGATTTATTTTTAACAGAACACTGTCCCGGAATGACCATATTTCAAGGGCAGTGGGTAAGACCTATGGCACACTAAGATCTCTGTCATTATCAAAACGTTTTCTGCCCACAAACATCCGTCTACTAATTGCAAAAACCTGAATAATTCCACAACTTTTCAATGGATTAGAAGTCTTTGCAAACTGTGACTCATGCAGCCTGAATAAACTTAGAGTAGCTGTGAACAATGTCGCTCCTTTTGTCTTTGATTTACGGAGGGCGGACCATGTTTCTAACTTTACATATAAAATCTTTGACCTAAGCTTAATGGATTGGATAAAACTTAGAGTACTACTTCTCCTACACAAAATTATTATTCATAAAGAACCATCCTACTTATACGAAAAATTACAATTTACAACATCACGAAGGGTAAACAATATCACTTCAGTCAGGCACAGGTCTCTGCTATCAGAAAGACAATTTTTGGTATACTCTATTCGACTATGGAATCAGCTACCTAATAGTATCAAAAATATAAGCAGCGCAACGCATTTTAAATTAAAATTGATCTCACACCTTAAAAGTTAAAATTCTTTAAACCCTTAAAAATGTTTTTTTTTTATAAATATTTCATAATAACCAAAACTAATAAATTTAAAGCGACCTAAATATTAAATATAAGTGCTGTATTAGATAATCGGCCCTGTTCTAGTTTTCACTTCCGAAAAATTCACACGGATTCGAATTTCCCAGACCTGTTCCAAGACTCACTTCCGAAAGAACTGCTCGGAATCGAATTTCCCTCTGTTGTTACTCTGTTAACTTCCGTAAAATTCACACGGAAACTTTCCGACAAGCATTTGACAGGCGGATTTAAATCCGGCAGTATAAATATTAATTATTTAAAAATACTTCGCGATAGCTTTAAAAGCCAATCATATTTTTATGATATTCCTTGATGTTTTATGATCATAATTGCATCATCGGAATCGAAATTATTTGTATATATGAGTTAATAAAAATTATTTTGTGGTTGCACCTCAAAAACCAGTCAATTCTAGCCTTGACAATTATTTCAAATCCCCTGCCCTTGTTCTAAATTCCGCTCGGATTTGGCTAAAATGGGCCAGGGCTGTCACGTTACGCTGGAAAATAATAATTTTGTGAAGATGATTTGTTAACATTCTTATCATGCCAGTTTTTTTTATGGTAAGAATGATTATTTATCCGAGACATATCACTTAATTTAATGCTTAATCTGAGAGAAACCTTTTTAATAGAAATATTTTTTGGAGAACTCGGCAACCCTTTTCTTTTCAGTATTGTGTAGCGCTGGGTGCGAAAAGGGGAACAAATGAGGGAAATTATATATTATGTTAAACCGATGTCAATAGAAATTCGTTAAAAAAATGTTTAAATAAAATTTAAAAGTCAATTAAAAATGTATTTACTATCGGCCCTGTTCTAGTTTTCACTTCCGAAAAATTCAAACGGATTCGAATTTCCCAGACCTGTTCCAAGACTCACTTCCGAAAAAACTGCACGGAATCGAATTTCCCTCTGTTGTTACTCTGTTAACTTCCTTAAAATTCACACGGAAACTTTCCGACAAGCATTTGACAGGCGGATTTTAATTCGGCAGTATAAATATTAATTATTTAAAAATACTTCGCGATAACTTTAAAAGCCAATCATATTTTTATGATATTCCTTGATGTTTTATGATCATAATTGCATCATCGGAATCGAAATTATTTGCATATATGAGTTAGTAATAATTATTTTGTGGTTGCACCTCAAAACCCGGTCAATTCTAGCCTTGACAATTATTTCAAATCCCCTGCCCTTGTTCTAAATTCCGCTCGGATTTGGCTAAAATGGGCCAGGGCTGTCACGGTACGCTGGAAAATAATAATTTTGTGAAGATGATTTGTTAACATTCTTATTATGCCAGTTTTTTTTATGGTAAGAATGATTACACTGTGCAGCATTTTTAATGGTTTTTAAATTTACCTCGATGGATGATATATTTTTGGATTCGTTACGAATTCCCAAGTTAAACTGCGTTTTCCAAAAAGTTCCCCGACGCAAGGATTCTTAGCCAAAGGACCTCAAAGTTCGAAAAATGCTGAAATTGGCCAACTTTCCGGAGCTCTCAGAGGCAAACGGATTCATGGTTTGATTCAATGTTAAAGTTTTTTAAAAGATACACTCTTTATCTTTGAAACCCCATACTAAGAATAATTTTGGGATTTTTATTAAGGGAGAAACAAATTTTAGAAAACATAGTCAAAAAACATAAAAGCATACAGCTGCGGTCAGAATAGTAGTAGTGTTGCCGCCATGTGTTTTTAAAGGTTTGTTGTTGTAATTTATCTTCTCCTGGTAATATTGTATTGATTATTATTGTACTATTAGACTAATTGGATAAGAAAAGTGACAACAACAAACTTTTTAAAACACAGGGCGGCAACACTACTACTATTCTGACCGCAGCTGTATGCTTTCATGTTTTTTGACTATGTTTTCTAAGATTTGTTTCTCCCTTAATAAAAATCCCAAAATTATTCTTAGTATGGGGTTTCAAAGATAAAGAGTGTATCTTTTAAAAAACTTTAACATTGAATCAAACCATGAATCCGTTTGCCTCTGAGAGCTTCGGAAAGTTGGCCAATTTCAGCATTTTTCGAACTTTGAGGTCCTTTTGCTAAGAATCCTTGCGTCGGGGAACTTTTTGGAAAACGCAGTTTAACTTGAGAATTCGTAACGAATCCAAAAATATAGCATCCATCGAGGTAAATTTTTGATGCTGCATAGTGTTATTTATCCAAGATACCTTAAAACATGTTTTGGTTTAAAATATCACTTAATTTAATGCTTAAACTGAGCGAAACCTTTTTAATGGGGATATTTTTTGGAGAACTCGGCAACCCTTTTCTTTTCAGTATTGTGTAGCGCTGGGTGCGAAAAGGGGAACAAATAAGGGAAATTATATATTATGTTAAAGGGAAATTCGACAATGTTAACAAATTCACTTCCGAGTGAAAACTGGAACAGGCCGGATATTTTTGTGAAGATGATTTATTAACATTCTTATTATGCCAGTTTTTTTATGGTAAGAATGATTATTTATCCGAGATACCTTAAATCATGTTTTGGTTTAAAATTTTACTTAATTAAATGCTTAAACTGAGCGAAACCTTTTTAATAGGGATATTTTTTGAAGAACTAAGCAACCCTTTTCTTTTCAGTATTGTGTAGCGTTGGATGCGAAAAGGGGAAAAAATTAGGGAAATTATATATTATGTTAAAGGGAAATTCGACAATGTTAACAAATTCACTTCCGAGTGAAAACTGGAACAGGCCGGAATAAGTTTAAAATATGTTTACCTTAATTGATACGTTTTTGTGACTAGCGCATTAATAATAAGCTCGAAGCTTGTAGCGTTGGGATGACTTATAAAATAAATAAATAAATAAAGAGAACGCTATAGTCGGGTTGGTGTCCCGACTATCTAATACCCATCACTCGTCTAAAGGGAGTGCGAGGGAGATGGAGATATAAACTTTGATCAGCAATAACTTTTTAACGAAGGGTCGTTTTAAAAAAATTTCTTCTACAGTTCGATAGGTATAACTAAACACAACAAACATAACCAAACAAACAACAAACTACTTCTCAGAAATCTCTGAAAATGTGGGCGCCAGACACATTTTAGTATCGTTTGTGGGCAACTCTGGGCGATTGTGGGCGTTAGAGGGGGCGTGGCGGTCGGCTGAAATAAACTTGCGCTGCGAAGGAAGCCCAAGAATATGTGTTGGTAATCCCAATATTCATGCAAAAAAAAATCGTTTTTTTTTTTAATTTTTTTTCTTGTAGATTAAGATCTTAAGATTATACAAAAAAAGTTTTAAGTCAATCGGTCAAAAACTTTAGAAATTATGCCAAAATTAGTACCCTAACCTCCAAAACTTTAGGTACGTAAGTGCAACTTTAAGTGCGTTTTTCTCGAAACCACGTTTTGAAAGTCCGTGTTCATCGGCATTTCTAAACGGCTCATCCGATCGTTTACAAATTTGTCGCATATTTTTCAGCATAAAAAAAACCCGCCCCCTATGAAGCGTTCTTTTTTATTTTTTAACTTTAAACCTTTTATCAAAATCAAAAATTAAAAAAATGGCTTCATAGGGGGCGGGTTTTTTGAATTCTTAAGCGAAATGTAAAATCAAAATGGAAATCCGATCATTTTTAGCGGAGGTACAGTGAGCACCGCAAAACGTCTTTTTTAATAGTGTTCCAGCAATCGCTTTGGCACCGATATATTAGCCGATAGTATCGGCTATAAAAATTAGTGGATGTTAATTAAATGACACTTAATAACATACAAAAGCTTTGAATTAAATCTATCCAACCAGTTTTAATAGAAAAAATCGCAAAGTTAGTCGATTTTTTGGGGCCAAAGACCAAAAACGGTGAATATATTTTGGGCCGAGCACTTCTTGACTCTGGGTCCCAAACTAACTTTATAACAGAGGACCTTGCTCACCGCTTACAGATCCGTAAAGAGGAGTCGTGTAATAACTTACTTGGTATTGACGAGTCCAATTCTCAAGTTAAGAAAAAGGTACATACAGTGGTGAAGTCGCGTATAAATGGTAGTGAGTTCTCATTCGATTTTTGGACCAGTCTGTTAATATCAATGACTGGAAAATTCCAAAGAACCTACCTTTAGCGGACCCATATTTCTACAAGCCACAAAGAATAGATTTGTTAATAGGAGCAGAATCTTTTTTCGAATTATTAGCTGTTGAACAAATTAGACAAGGTCCCGACTTTTCAATTTTGCAGAAAACCCTCCTAGGATGGGTTGTATCAGGAAGATATAAGGCATCTTCCCCTACAGAAGTTGTGAAAAGTTTTATTTGTAGTGAAGAGCTGTTAGTATCTATTGACAGCACACTACAGAAGTTTTAGTCACTGGAAGAAATGCCATCTCTAAAAAAAATTCTGTCGCCTGAGCAAAAGTTATGTGAAGAACACTGCCGGAAGACTACTCAGGTTTTGCCATCAGGTCGGTTTGAAGTAAGGCTGCCGTTTAAATCTGATCCAAATGGGTTGGGCAACTCATTTAAAGTTGCAAAACTGCGGTTTTTGTCGCTTGACATGAAAAAAAGGAATTTCGAATTTATGGAAGAGTACCTTTCCTTAGGTCATATGTCTCCTACAGATAAAATTTCTTCTGCTCCACATTATGTTATCCCACACCAATGCGTTCTGAGACCCCAAAGTACGTCAACCAAGTTACGTGTCGTTTTCGATGCCTCTTGTAAATCGTCAACTCAGATTTCCCTAAATGATATTTGGATGGTTGGGCCGACAATCCAAGATGAGTTGTACTCAACGCCAAACTTTCTGTTCCTAGAGCTGCTGAAGTTATTGGATCCGACATTTATGTCGATGACATGTTGACTGGTGCTGCATGCGTAGAGGAGTTAAAGCCTATTAAGTCTGAAGTGTCTCAGGTTCTTCAAACTGCAGGTTTTGAATTGACAAAGTGGTTTTCAAACTCACCTGACGTCACCGCATCTGAGAGCACAGCTAAATCCATACCCATCTCGGACTCAGAGTCTACTAAGGCGTTAGGAATATCGTGGTTGCCCAACGAAGATGCCTTTAAGTTCCAAATTGACAATGCTGTCATGGGTCCCCGAGCGACAAACCAGAAAATACTATCGATGACATTGAAGCTGTTTGACCCCCTCGGCTTATTAAGTCCAATTGTAATTAGAGGAAAGATCCTATTGCAGGAACTTTGGCTCAGGGTCGGTTTCTCGAGTGCCGGCTAACATTTCTCGAACAGATAAAGTCCCTGCTAAGGCATTTTGGCTTTCTCGAGCATCAATGTGAGAACTAACTTTGACAGGGACTCGGAGTCCCTGTTAAACGTTTTCGACTCGATAAAACGACAGCTGATTTTCCAAAGCCAAATAAGAAGAAAAAACGAAATCACAGCTGACTTTGCCTTTGAATTATACCCAAACAGCTGATAGAATTCTCGATCAGATAAATTAAAGGCGTCGAGAAAACCGATTTGATTTTACGATAAGTTTATCTGGTGATTATCTTTTTCGAGCAGATAGCTATCAAGGACTTTAGCCGGCACTCGAAACACCGGCCCTCAATAAGTTAGATTGGGATGAGTTGATTCCGATGCATTTGGAAACAGAATGGAATATGAAAAAGATTACACTGTCCAATTTAGAAAAAAATTCCTCGGTTTGTGCATACCGATCCGATGTCACCGGTCCAATTACATGCCTTCGCCGACGCATCCTTAAGAGCTTATGGAGCTTGCGTCCACATTCGTAGCAAAAATGGAGAAGGTTATAAAGTATCATTGTTGACTTCAAAGTCAAAAGTAGCGCCGCTCAAGACTAAGAAGCTTCCAAGACTTGAGTTATGTGCCGCTCACCTTCTCGCAGATATCTGTCACAGAATCAAGCCCTTATTAGAGGTACCTATAGAACGAATTGTTTATTGGTCGGATTCTGAAGTTACGCTTCATTGAGTCAAGTACGACATCAACCGTAACTTCAACGATTGCCCCACTGTGCACTCGATGCAATTTTAATATACATATGTAAATATACCTTAGCATATTTCGGTACTTGTTCGTCATTCCCTTTTGCCTCCGATAAGAAAACCGCGTGATTTCTTTTATGTTCTGTTTTACACATTACTCCCGTTCGAACTACCAAAGCGTTCACGCGGTCTTTAACTGCTCCGAAAAATATACAAAATTTAAACTTACATAACAATAAGCCTTGTTAAATTTCTTAATTAATAAAATCGAATTAAAATACATGATTGGCGCAGTCGGCAAAAGTGATTAAAAACTAATCGACCATTGACTATTAGATGTTTTGGGAAGAGCATATTAAGCTGTTTTTCCTATAAACAAACAAAGTGCGGTTAAATTGGGCAGTAATATTAAAGTCTTACTGAGTCTCACTGTAAGCCCCACATCTTTATGCAAAACCACAATTGCACATTAATACACCAAGCCAGCCACCATCGAAACGGAAAAATCTGCATTAACGGTGCTGGACATATCAACGGAGAACTGTAATAGTTGGTGACTATACCAGCTCAAAACTAAAGACCGATTACATACCTCGGACACGTGGCTGAGACCGAAAATTTGCAACCAAGATGGGTACAATTTGGGACCTTCTAGATGGCGTACAGGACTTTGGCGGAAAAACAGAAGAGCTGCTAGTTTTCATCCAACACGTGGACGTACTGCGAAATCTAGCTCAGTCCGCAGATGCAAGCAATATTGAGCTGTTTGACCTTAGAGTAAGATGCAAAATTCGAGATAAGGCAAATACTGCATTAATTAATAATAACAACCCTTCCGATTGGATAACTGTAAAACACGTCTTACAATCAAACTTTAATATAGCCGAAAGTTTCGAAATTATAGTAAATAAAATAAAAGTATCAGAATTAAGAAATAATATCAATGATTTGTACGAATATCTCACAAACCAGTTAACTAAGTTAAATTTAAAATCTCAAATGGAAGAAAATAAGTGGTACACAAGTGACACAAACGAAAATATGGTGTTAAAAATGTTTATTGCTAAGCTACCTAACGAGCCAAAATTAATTCTTCAAGCTAGAAACCCGAAAACACTTCTTAAAGCTAAGGAAATGTTAATTGAAACTGATTATTTCTTTAAAAATTATAATTTACGACTGTATACTAATAATAGGTTCCAGCAGACATTTTCGCCTAACGTCCAGCAGACATTTTCGCCTAACGTTGAAACTCCATCAAGGAACTTTAATACTAAAAATTATCCTATTCGAAACTACCCTGTTAGATCAGACCCAATTAACCAAAATATTCCTCAATTTCCCTTGAGCTCTCGCAGGCCATCAGAAAGAGTTATCACCGAACATAATACAAGCTCTAACGGATATGGACAGACCCCCGCTACTAGCAGAGTCTCTGAGATGGAAGTCGGTTCGCTTCAGCCCGAAGCAGAGGCAAATTTTCAGCTAGCAGCGTCCGAGCTCTTCCCTATATAATTGTTAGGACCCAATCAATACCCCTCAAGCTTCTCATAGACTCGGGCGCAGGTACATCTATAATAAAGAAAAACCTTTTCCATCATTCGTTCCGCTCACATTTGGAAACCCCTTTAACTATCAAAACAATAAATTCAATAACAGTGGTTTCAACTAAAATAACAATCCCAATGTTTAAGGAATTTAACCTACCAAATGCAAAAATGGAAATGTTAGAAGCAGACTTAGTATCGAATTTTGATGGTATAATCGGTTGTAATATTTTGAAACATTTAAAGGCAATAATAAACTTTGACAAAAAAATTCTTATTACAAAAAATGCTGTATGTAACTTAATTTTTTCCAATTCAGATACCATGATAAAAAATCTTTCATTAGATGATTCCATAAGATTCTCTTCTGATGTCAAATTTGTTAGGCCAGACATTAAACACATTACAAATGATCTAAAATTAGACCATCTGAATCCAGAAGAAATTGAAAAACTTACAAGACTTTTAGTAAAATTTAAAAGTGTGTTCTACTATGACGGTGACAAATTAACTACTATTAGCAAATACCAGCACAGCATACCGACAGTCAACGACCTTCCAGTATATTCAAAAATTTATAGAGTCGCTGAAGCGCAAAAAAAAGAGGTAGATAGACAAATACATGAGATGTTGGAATCCGAGGTAATAGTAAAGTCATCGAGCCCTTATAATGCTCCTATCTGGATTGTTCCCAAAAAAGGAACTTCAGAAACCGATACTTGGCGAGTTGTTATTGATTTTAGAAATCTTAACGCCAATACGATAGAGGATAAATTTCCAATACCAAATATGGAGGACCTATTTTCAAAGCTAGGTAACTCACAATATTTTACGACTTTGGACTTAGCTAAGGGATTTCACCAGATCCTGATTAAGCCTGAGGACCGTCACAAGACAGCATTTTCTACAACTACTGGCCACTTTGAATTTACGAGAATGCCTTTCGGCTTAAAAAATGCCCCCGCATCCTTCCAGCGGATGATGAATGAAGTTCTCCACGACTACATTAATACGATATGTGTCGTATATCTTGACGATATACTTATATTTTCAACTTCGTTAGATGAACATATTGACTCTATTGCCAAGATACTTAAAAGATTATCTCAGTTTAATATGAAAGTCCAAAGTCATAAATGTCATTTCTTAAAACGTCAATCGGAGTATCTAGGCCATATTATCTCAACCGAAGGCATCAAGCCTAACCCTGAAAAAATTGCCATTATTAAACAAATCCCTATTCCCAAAACTATTAAACAAATTCGATCATTTCTCGGATTAACAGGATTTTATAGAAAGTTTATAAGAGACTACAGTAAGGTGGCTCTTCCCCTTACATCATGTCTAAAGAAAGGTTCAAAAGTAACACCTACCAAAGATTTCTTAGAATCTTTTGAAAAACTTAAGGAACTTTTATGTTCAAACCCGATACTGGCTTACCCAGATTTTTGTAAAACATTTATTCTAACAACCGATGCAAGCAACGCAGCCTTGGGAGCTGTCTTGTCGCAAGCCGACCACCCCATAGCATTCGCATCCCGTACCCTGAATAATCACGAATTAAATTACAGCACCATTGAAAAGGAGCTATTAAGTATCGTTTGGGCAACCAAATATTTTCGCCCGTACTTATATGGAAGGAAATTTTATATTCAGACAGATCACCGTCCTCTTGTATGGTTAAATTCATTACGGGAACCTAATATGAAAATGCAAAGGTGGAAAATTAGTTTAAATGAGTATAACTTCGATATTCAATACATAAAAGGGAAAACAAACCAAGTGGCTGATTTTCTTAGTAGAATCCAAATAAATGCTTTGGGTGAGGATGATAATCCTAGATCTGATGTTGTCACCATTCATACGGAAATCGATCCTAAGAATCGCATTTTCTTAAGTGAATCTCCCATAAATATATACAAACATCAGCTCGTAATAGAAAAGTCGCCAAGAGAAAATTACTCAAAAAAAATAATTTATAGGAAAAAAATCCGTTTTACAATTTCACTCCCGCAATACAATGAAGATTTTGTAATACACGCTTTGAACGAGTTCTTGCCTATAAAGGGATCCGTAGGAATTTTTTGCGATGATGTGGAGTTGTTCCCGGCTATTCGGATGACCATAAATAGATATTTTGCAGATTCCAACAAAATTCGCTTCTTGAAATGTGAGAAGTTTTTAAAAGAAATATTTGATAGGGAAATCCTTCTCGCAAAAATAGAAGACCACCATGCAAATAAAAACCATAGAGGAATTCACGAGACATATCTCGAACTTAAGGATGAAATATATTTTCCCAATCTTAAATTAGAAATCCATAAATATATAAATAACTGCATAGTATGCAATATGTGCAAATATGATAGACAACCAAGTAAATTAAAATTACTCATAACGGAAACTCCGGCAAAATCGAATGAAATTGTCCATATAGACATTTGGTTTTTCACTAAAACATTAATGTTTTTGACCTGTGTCGATAAGCTATCAAAACATGCTTCTATTCACTATATAGCAGACCGAAACTCTATAACAATAGCCAGTGCTCTAAGAGAACGATTTGCAAATCTAGGCAAGCCAAAAAAAATTATTGCCGACAAGGAGTTTTGTACAGCATATATAAAGGATTTCCTTAATACTGAAGGCATTGAATATCATTTCACTTCACCAAATACGCACACAGGAAACTCAGATATTGAACGGTTTCATTTAACGTTAAACGAGCATATCAGAACCTTTAAATTGGACGGTAAGACTAGGGAAATTGACAATAGGACCCTTGCGCTTAAATCTGTAGAAATATATAACGATACAATACACACAACACTTAACCAGAAACCTAATGACTTATTACACAATCATGTTGATGAATCTGTTTGGAAGACTTTACAGGAAAAAATACAAAATAAAAAAAATCTAAATATTAATAAAATAAATGAAAATAGAGTTGACCACAATGAATTTGGAAATCGTGAACTAGTTAAAAACTTGGGGTTTCAAAATATAAAACAGAGACCGAAATACATAATAAAAACTGTGAAAGACAGGAACAAGACATTTTTTATAGACGAAAAAGGCTGTAAAAGAGACAGAACTGTTGTTAAAAGAAAATATAAATATCAGAACAGTATTGAAGATGTTCACTTTGACAGGAAAATAACAGGTCGAAATATACAGACTCGTTGAACTTTTCCTAAATATATATATTGTAATATTAGTAACCAAATAAATATATATATTGTAACATAGAATATACATAATTAGGCAAACATAATTGTAAAATAATCTTAAGACTACAATTTAAAGTAACTAGACCGTAATTCAAGCACATATTAAGAATGTTTTTGAAATAACATTCCAGGAGTAATGTAAATTCAACGGGGGGGGAGTCAAGTACGACATCAACCGTAACTTCAACGATTGCCCCACTGTGCACTCGATGCAATTTTAATATACATAAATATACCTTAGCATATTTCGGTACTTGTTCGTCATTCCCTTTTGCCTCCGATAAGAAAACCGCGTGATTTCTTTTATGTTCTGTTTTACACATTACTCCCGTTCGAACTACCAAAGCGTTCACGCGGTCTTTAACTGCTCCGAAAAATATACAAAATTTAAACTTACATAACAATAAGCCTTGTTAAATTTCTTAATTAATAAAATCGAATTAAAATACATGATTATTGGATCCGGTCCCATCCATCTTCGTTGTCCACATTTGTATCGAATATCCACATTTGTATCGCTTCATTAGAAAATGCAAAGACAAAAATAAAGTATTTGAAAAAACTTTGTCTTCCACTGAATATAATGAAGCCTTTTCAAAAATTGTCGAGGTATTACAAAAACACGAGTATCACGAAGAAAGGGAACAAGTCCGTAAAGGCTCCAGAGTTGCCCAAGTCTTCAGCGATTGAATCCATTCATTCATGAAGACAGGGGACTTGGTGTCACTTTTCGTTGTTGCGAGTTGGGGGGCGACTAGCTAACGCGCCTATATCATACGATGCCAAGTTGTGCAGAGCTATATTCGGCATCCGCACCATTCAAATTTTCATGTTGGTCCACGAGCACTTGTGAGTCTCCTTTGACAGCGAATTTGGATCGTAAACGCTCAGGAGGTCTGCAGTCAGACAGTTCGATCATGTATTTGCTGCTTCAAGTGCAAGCCTCGACTGATGACACAAATTATGGGAAAGGACAACCTTCCGCCCCAACAATGGCTCCTGGGGAGAATCATCGCCAGGCACGCAGGGGAGGACGACATGGTCAGGGTCGTCGACGTTAGGACGAGCGGAGGAGGCGTTTTTCGGCGGGCCATCCATAAATTGGCGCCGCTTCCCATTAGTTGAAGCGTGAAGCGTTCAACGGGGCCGGTGTTGAGAGATTTTTGAATTTGCAGGTGGGTGCACAATAAAGTTCTCTTTCGCTCTCTGCGAATTAGCCCCGTCTTCGTCAACTGTCGTTAAGCTGGGCACTAAGAACTTTGTAAAAATATAGTCGTCGATTCATTGAAATTAAGTTATATCGACCACACGCATTATTTTCTCGACTTCGCTTTCGCAGTTGGCCAAAAAAACATTATAACCACCAGTTTGGGTATAATACCTCGGTGTCCTGATCGATACCCGGCTATCGTTCAAGGAGCACTTGAAATACGCCCAGAAGAAAGCCAGCAGGACGGCAGGAAGCCTCTCTCGGATACTCCTAAACACCAGAGGACCCAAGCAGAGTACCAGGAAGTTGCTGACTAGCGTGGTGACCTCCCAGATGCTGTACGCGGCACCGGTGTGGGCTGAAGCAGCCGAGACCAAGTCTTACATACGGGGCGCCGAGTCTACATACAGACTAGGCGCTGTCCGAGTAGCAAGCGCATTCAGGACGGTCTCGGACGACGCTGCGTTGGTGATAGCGGGATTGGTCCCTCTGAGGGAGCTGGTCCGTGAGAAGGCTGAGATGCGCAACGCGTTCCGAGGGCACCAGAGACCTGATCGCGTCGCGAAAGCTGAGCTCAAAATAGCGGCTAGAGGAAGGAGCTACTCAGCTGTATCCAGCTTCACAGGATAGCATAGCTTATCCAGCTCCACAAGATACCCTGCTCATCCAGCTCCACAGGATACGCAGCTTACCCAGCTTCACAGGGCAGCATAGGTCATCCAGCTTCACAGGATACGCAGCTCATCCAGCTTCACAGGACCGAATAGCTTATCCAGCTTCACAGGATATCCAGCTCATCCAGTTTCACAGCACAGACAGCTCATCCAGCTCCACAGGATACACAGCTCATTCAGCTCCACAGGATACGCAGCTTTATCCAGCTTCACAGATTCGACCACCTAATTTGGTAACCGCAGCTTATCCAGCTTCACAGGACAGCATAGCTCATCCAGCTTCACAGGATAGACAGCTTATCCAGCTTCACAGGACAACATAGCTCATCCAGCTTCACAGGATAGGCAGCTTATTCAGCTTCACAGGATAGACAGCTTATCCAGCTTCACAAGACAACATAGCTCATCCAGCATCACAGCATACACAGCTCATCCAGCTCCACAGGATACGCAGCTTTATTTAGCTTCACAGGATCGACCACCCAGCTTCACAGGACAGCAGAGCTCATCCAGCTTCAGAGGATACACAGCTTCATTCAGCTCCACAGGATCAATCACCCCATCCGGCCCATCCAGCTTCCTGAAATACCGAGCATCATCCAGGATTCACAGGATTCGTCATCTCCAAAGACGAGTAGTAACTGCAAACATTATGGCGATCTCATTCATAGAGAAAACAAGAGAGAACGCTATAGTCGGGTTGGTGTCCCGACTATCTAATACCCGTCACTCTGATAAAGGGAGTGCGAGGGAGATGGAGATATAAACTTTGATCAGCTATAACTTTTTAAAAAATTTAACTTTTTTAAATTTAATGCTGTACGCGGCACCGGTGTGGGCTGAAGCAGCCGAGACCAAGTCTTACATACGGGGCGCCGAGTCTACATACAGACTAGGCGCTGTCCGAGTGGCAAGCGCATTCAGGACGGTCTCGGACGACGCTGCGTTGGTGATAGCGGGATTGGTCCCTCTGAGGGAGCTGGTCCGTGAGAAGGCTGAGATGCGCAACGCGTTCCGAGGGCACCAGAGACCTGATCGCGTCGCGAAAGCTGAGCTCAAAATAGCGGCTAGAGGAAGGAGCTACGAGAGCTGGCAAGCCAAGTGGGATGCCTCGTCCAAAGGGAGATGGACCCACAATTTGATCTCCAATATTGAGGAATGGGTGGAGCGGAAGCACGGGCAGGTGGATTTCTACCTGACCCAGGCTGCTTCCGTAGCTACCTCAAGAAGTACGGCCATGATGACGATGATGGTTGCCCGGAGTGCGGAACCGGCGTATTGGAAGATGCGCGCCACGTCGTCTTTGAGTGTCGCCGATTCGCTGAAGAAAGGGCGGCTCTGGAGGCAGCAGCAAGAGCGGAGATCAGCGTGGGCA
The DNA here is from genome assembly GCA_037075205.1 of Drosophila prostipennis. Taxonomy (NCBI): domain Eukaryota; kingdom Metazoa; phylum Arthropoda; class Insecta; order Diptera; family Drosophilidae; genus Drosophila; species Drosophila prostipennis. Next base: position 66,102 of record JBAMCJ010002889.1, on the reverse strand, counting down.
CGCTGGTGCCGCTAATGATAGAGAGCCCAAGGACGTGGGAAGCGACGACGGAATTCGCGGCTAAGGTGAGGAAATCACTGAGGCTGCTGGAGAGAGGCAGAAAGGAGCGAATGGAGCCACTGTGCGAAGGCTTGCTTTGCGGCCGTACCGCACAGTGAGAGCCATTGTCCCGTCGCGAGAGAGGATCACTGCCGTTTGTATTTTTTTTAATTACATCCGAGCCGTATTTTATAAGGTTAAAACAAGATTAAAATCAATAAAAACACGAAAAAAAAAAAAAATATGTATCTAATGGCTGTGTGTGTAAAATACGCATTAAAAAAAAACAAATCTAATTTTGGGGCACTTTGGGGTTGTTTGTTGTTTTAATTTACACCTCACACACGTCTCCTAATTATTTCCGAATTAATTTGATTTTTCTAGATTTTTATGTCAATCCGTTCTGGGAGGAATTTGCTACTGACCATTTTTTATTGTTCCAATTATATTAGTTTAGATTTAATACATTATTATTAATATTTACTTACATACTTCCAAATCATCCACAATACCTAAAATGGAAATTATTTCTGCAATCGAAAATAAAACAAGAGAAAACGTTATAGTCGGGTTGGTGTCCCGACTATCTAATACCCGTCACTCGGCTAAAGGGAGTGCGAGGGAGATGGATATATAAACTTTGATGAGCCATAACTCTTTAACGAATAGTCCGATTTAAAAAATTTCTTCTACATTTCGATAGGTATTGATAAACACAACAAAACTGCATTTTTACTTTTCCGAAATATTTAAATTTTTAAAATCGTTTATATACTATTGTGGGCGTTAGAGGGGGCGTGGCACCTTTTTGAAATAAACTTGCGCTGCGTAGGAACTCCAAGAATCTTCATGCAAAATGCCAATCCTCTAGCTTTTATAGTTTCCGAGATCTCAGCGTTCATACGGACGGACACACGGACATGGCTATATCGACTCGGCTAGTGACCCTGACCAAGAATATATATACTTTACAGGGTCGGAAACGCTTCCTTCTCCCTGTTACATACTTTTGCACGAAGCTTATATACCCTTGCAGCTATATGAGATAGTAGTGAGATTTTGATAAAATTAAAATTTAAATTCGGAAATACTTAAAAAGAGTCATATCCCAGAGTAGAAGAGAATACAATGAAAACCAACGAAGTAATAATTTATTTCCTATTATTTTCCAATTCATTTTTCGATCGATCCTATGGTAACTATATGATATAGACGTTAGATTTTTTTAAATTTAATCCGAAATTCAGAAATATATAAAAAACTAGCTATACCCGGAGCGACTTCGTTCGCTTAAAATTAGTTTGGATCCTGATCAAGAAAATATATACTAGCAAGGTGGGCCGCAGCTTCGCCAGCGGAAATTAAGATAGAAAATATGTATGTATGTATGTAGAATAGCTACATATATTTCCATACCTTTAGCTTTATATTAATAACTAGCAAGGTGGGCCGCAGCTTCGCCCGCGGAAATTAAGATAGAAAATATGTATGTATGTATGTAGAATAGCTACATATATTGACATACCTTTACCTTTGCTACTTATTTAAAATTTTAAAAATTCCCAAGATTAGCCTAAAAGCCGAGAAATCATTTTATAGAACTTTGTTTCTTAGTTTCCACAAAAACAACAGTATTATGTCCTACACTCAAAAAAAACTTGGTAAAATTAACCAATATAATTGTTAAACCGTTCTCAACCACAAAAATGTTCAATTCTAACAATTAAATAATTACTTTCACAACAACAAATACACACAATTCGCAAAAAAACGTAAATATTTTTTTATAGTTAAGTAACTATCCGTAAACGTAAATTTTACCAATCAAATTTTTTTTTATTTATGCAAACTATTTAATAAAAAACAAAAACTTGCAAAAACAACTATTGTCCTTCCATCCAATCCATTCCATCGCATTTCTTTGGACTGTTTGCATAAGTTAAGTTTAAAAGTTAAGTTTTAAAATTGTTATTTTGTTTTCAGTATTTTAGTTTTCATTAATTTTTCACCCCGATTAGAATTGTATTATTAATAGCAGGAAGACAGGTGGAGGGGGACGCCGTGAATCAAATTGTTTAAAGATTTGCATTTGTTTAAACAATATGAGGCACGTGTAATAAAGAGCGTGAGAATCAATTGGTTTGAATATTTAATGTTCTTTTAATATTATCAATGCGATTTAAATTTTAAATCACAAAAATCGGTTACATAATGTCTTAAATCTTTTGTGGAAATGTAAATTAAATATTCTTTTAGCAAAAGGATATCAGTATTATCTTGATTTTTTGGATATACATATTTCGTGCGTGTGTGTGTACTAGAGCCCTGCATGAATCAACAGTATGTTTCGTTCACAGTATTACCGTAGTAGGCTAGGATACTGTTACTACTGTGCTTCCCAGTTTCGAGATATGAATCATCCGAAACCTATGTTTCAAATGATTCGGATCATATGAACACACAACAAAAATTTTAGCCAACAGTGTGGATTCGAGACTATGTTTCAAACGTTTCGAGATGTTTCGAAACATCGAAGTAGGCAGAGGGGCTACTGTGTATAATATTGTAAAGCAATTCAGTTTGTCTGTGCTGGGGCTAAAAATGGAGAATATTGATCCTGCAGATGTTGTAAGATAAAATTCTAAGTAGCATCAGAAATCGCGCAGCTCTGAATTGGTGTTGCATTCTTATGTGCATTAATATAAATTTACGCCACCTCAGCGCTGCGCGATTTCTGTGGCTCCCCAGACTATATATCTATCATGTAGAAATACACCTAATCCTTTTTTTAAATATTAGTTACCCAATTCTGTGCAAATAAAGCTGAGTTCCGGGGAGTATCAAATTAGCGAAAAACGAGGAAGAAGCAAAGTTTGGTCTGTGTTCGGCAAAGTTGTCGACAAGCAAAACAGAGATGTTCCAGGTTTCGTCGCTTGTAGAACATGTCCCAGCGTGATGAAGTTCTTTGGGAACACATCAAACCTAGTGAGGCACAAGTGCTATAAGGAGAAATCTTCGTCTTCATCTAGTGCTTTGGGAAAAACAATGCGAACTTTGTACAAGTTATCAAGAAAAATTTTTTCCATACCTTCAAGTAGCGCTGCTTCAGAGAGAGTATTTTCAAGGGCCAGAAACTTGCTCTCCGAAAAAAGAAGTGCTATAGGATCCAACCCAACCTTAGTTGATGAAATAATGTTTTTAAATAGCAACTACAAATTTAATTAACAATTGTTCACAAGAACATATTCACTATAAAATATTCTAAGTCCCCCAGAAACCATTATTTTTTACTTATACATATAATAAATTTACGATATTTCCAAATTGGAGTAGACTTTTGGTTAAATAACTTAAAAAAAGATTTTTTTATTCACAGTAGGCGTTTCGCCTACGTAGTGTTTCGAATTATCTCCAATTGTTCGAAACATTGAAACATATGAAACATACTGCCAAATTGTTTCGAGATATTTCGTCTATAATGTTTCGAAACATTGAAACTTTGAAGCTTCGAATCATACGAATCACCTAAACAAATGAAACATACTGTGACAGAATGATCCTAACACTGTTGATTCATGCAGGGCTCTAGTGTGTACGCCGTGAATCAAATTGTTTAATCATTTGCATTTGTTTAAACAATATGAGGCACGTGTAATAAGGAGCGTGAGAATCAATTGGTTTGAATATTTAATGTTCTTTTAATATTATCAATGCGATTTGAATTTTAAATCATACAAATCGGTTACAAAATGTCTTAAATCTGTTGTGGAAATGTAAATTAAATATTCTTTTAGCAAAAGGATATCAGTATTATCTTTATTTTTTGGATATACATATTTCGTGCGTGTGTGTGTACATAGCAGAGCGAATCATTGTTTATTTTTGTTTTTTACAAATCCAAAGTTTGTAGATATTTCAACATTTGAAAACAAAAGAAAAGATTTGCGATATAATTGATTTTTTAACCGCGCATTTTAAATTTTTTGTGACTGGTATTTTCATTTTTTCCCTTGCGCGGTCACACTTAAAATGCTACATACACACATTTACGACTTAATGCAAAGTGCGCCAGCAGAACATACATACATACATATGTGGAGGCCGTGACGTCACGCACAACAAAATTGGAAAATATTGGGGACTTGGTTAAGGAGGCTGAATTTCCAAAAAAATTTAAATGCAGTTAGTTGCGGCTATGCCATAAGATTATGATCATAATTGTTTTTAACCATTTTAATAACATTTATAACAGAGAAATGGCAAAAGAAAGAATTAAAAAAAAAACGAATCGAATTTTGGGGCACTTTGGGGTCGTTTATTGTTTTAATTTGTACCTCACACACGTCTCCTAATTATTTCAGAATTATGTTGATTTTTCTAGATTTTTATGTCAATCCGCTCTGGTAGGAATTTACCACTGACCCATTTTTTATTGGAACACTTATATTAGTTTAGAAGACAGGTGGGGGACGCCGTGAATCAAATTGTTTAAACATTTGCATTTGTTTAAACAATATGAGGCACGTGTAATAAAGAGCGTGAGAATCAATTGGTTTGAATATTTAATGTTCTTTTAATATTATCAATGCGATTTTAATTTTAAATCACAAAAATCGGTTACAAAATGTCTTAAATCTGTTGTGGAAATGTAAATTAAATATTCTTTTAGCAAAAGGATATCAGTATTATCTTGATTTTTTGGATATACATATTTCGTGCGTGTGTGTGTACATAGCAGAGCGAATCATTGTTTATTTTTGTTTTTTACAAATCCAAAGTTTGTAGATAACTCAACATTTGAAAACAAATGAAAAGATTTGCGATATAATCGATTTTTTAACCGCGCATTTTAAATTTTTTGTGACTGGTATTTTCATTTTTCCCCTTGCGCGGTCACACTTAAAATGCTACATACACACATTTACGACTTAATGCAAAGTGCGCCAGCAGAACATACATACATACATATGTGGAGGCCGTGACGTCACGCACAACAAAATTGGAAAATATTGGGGACTTGGTTAAGGAGGCTGAATTTCCAAAAAATTTAAATGCAGTTAGTTGCGGCTATGCCATAAGATTATGATCATAATTTTTTAAACCATTTTAACAACATTTATAACAGAGAAATGGCAAAAGAAAGAATTAAAAAAAAAACGAATCGAATTTTGGGGCACTTTGGGGTCGTTTATTGTTTTAATTTGTACCTCACACACGTCTCCTAATTATTTCAGAATTATGTTGATTTTTCTAGATTTTTATGTCAATCCGCTCTGGTAGGAATTTACCACTGACCCATTTTTTTTGGAACACTTATATTAGTTTAGATGAATCTGATCTATGTAAGTAAAAGTAGTGCATTTTTATACTTTCTATCAGTTACAATGTTATCAATGCAATTTTAATTTGCGCACAAATATGTATACGTGTTTGTAAATTGGAATTTGTTGTTTTCAAATTTTTTGTTTTGAATGAAACGAAAACATTTGTACACACACGAAAAGATTGGCCACCAATACAAAAGTAGCGAAGTAACTTATTATTTTCCGATTCCACATTTGATCGATAATTATTAATTTTAAACTCGACAAATTTTGCATTGCCTGAAAGGAAATTATTAATTTTTGTTGTAGTTAAACACCTTATCTACTTTCAAGTAGAAACATACACACACATTGTGTGTATGTATTGTATTGTACATGTATTGTTAGCAAATCAAAACATGTCCAAATATACATATGTACAAACGTCAACGTCAACGTCAACGTTTGGTCAAGAGTTCGAATCTTAAGATTAATAGCTAACTTGGAGCTTGGCTTTGCTTTTGTAGTTATTTTCTATGTTCTTCCATTACATAAATTAAATAGGGCTCTTATTTCGGCTACAAAATTCAAAATACTTTTTGAAAAATAAAACCTAAGCATTTTTTTCCACAGAACTGACTATTGATCGAGATCATATTGATCGGAGCAGCAGTATAAGTTTTTAAAATCCAAAACAAATTTAAACTTAAATTGCCCTTTTCCCCTCCCCTTTTCCGCACAGCACTACCCCTCCCCTTTTCCTTACAGCACTACCCCTCCCCCTTATCAGTTTTCTTGGCTGTTGGTCTCTCGGCCGTCGCTCTCTTCGCATCCGCTCTCTGGGTTTTCTCTCTCTCGGCAGGCTTCCACAAAATGCAACGCAATATCTTACAAAATCTAAATAAATTCATTAAAAATACTTAAAAAAATGTTAAAAACTTGAAAATTTAAACTTAAGCATTTGGACCATAGAATAACTAATGATCCAAAAATCACCTTGATCGGAGCAGCGGTATAGATTTTCAAAATCGAAAAGTTAATTTTAAATGTAGCCCCAAAATATGGGTGATATCGATTTTTTTTTTTATTTCCAAATAGGCCTTTTCAAAACCTAAAATTCTGCAAACTCCAAATTTCGAAACTCCAACCACTACAGAAGTTAAGCATTAATGAATCTAATTTTTTTTGCTCAAAATATGGATGTTGTAGCTGTTTGGGGCCTCTGGGGGGACATATCGGACCGTAGTGGGCGCCAACGCCCCCAATGAAATACTGTGAAAAAATTTGGCTGCTCTAGCTCTTACGCTTTGGGCTGTGGTCGTATCCCCTTAAAAATCGGTCTTTCATTTTATAATCTTTTAGAGATAAGAAAACAAAAATAATATTAATGAAATGATTTTATTGGAATCGATTACACCAGCTTACAAAATGATATCGACCTCTTCCTCATCGAAGACAACCCAAATTTTCCGGTTAAGTACATCTCCCTGATTAAGAAATGGGCACTTAAAATTTTTTGTATGGTGTCAATTTTTTTTAAGTGTATAAAACGTTTTTTGCCACTTTTTATTTTCTATCTTGAGTTTTGATAACCTGATTTGGGTCATATTATACTCAATTTACAGGTAATAGAATGTTCTTTAACTTTCCTATACACAGCATTGAGTTCCAGTCATTAGTTTAGGAGGTACACTTCGTCGAGGCTGAAAAAGTGTGAAAAAATGCAAAGAAGCTGGCATAAATGGCATCTTTAAAAATACACGCATAAAAACCGAAATTATTTTTATAACTTATATCGTTAGATAGTACTTCTACAAAGAAAACAAGCTAATGATCGTTACAATCCGCCAGGAAATTATTTTGATATGAATTTTTTAAGCTCGGAAGAACGGTGGTTTTTTGGCCGTTTACAGCTGTTAACTGAGGTTAACGGGCTCTAACATGGCTGTAATACACCTTTTTTCCAACTGAAATAATCTATATAAAATCGAACCTTTGGTTGTTTATTGAGTTGATGGTCTTGTTAGTTTGCTTAAAGATGTATCTTTAAGTAGAAGTTATAAAAATAATTTCGGTTTTTAGGCGTGTATTTTTAAAGAAGCCATTTATGTCACCTTTTTTGCATTTTTTCCAACTTTTTCAGCTTTGACGAGGTGCAGCTTCTAAACTAATGACTGGAACTCAATGCTGTGTATAGGAAAGTTAAAGAACATTCTATTACCTGTAAATTGAGTATAATATGACCCAAATCAGGTTATCAAAACTCAAGATAGAAAATAAAAAGTGGCCAAAAACGTTTTATACACTTAAAAAAAATTGACACCATACAAAAAATTTTAAGTGCCCATTTCTTAATCAGGGAGATGTACTTAACCGGAAAATTAAGGTTATCTTCGATGAGGAAGAGGTCGATTTTATTTTGTAAACTGGTGTTATTCGATGTCGGTAGGCGCAATGTTAATCGTAACGAATTGCCATCACTACCCAACGTCGCTACCATCTCTTCTCCCACGCTTGCCAAATTTTGTAAACATTGTAATTAATTTTCTTAATTTAAATTTGAAATGTTATTTTTTGTTGTGTTCTGAAGTGTCGTCAACAGGTGAGTACCACCATATACATATGTTGTGCAAGTGAAATACCTAATAATATGTAATATTCAGCCATGAACATCAGCAGGCTCATACATATGTCGGCAAGGAATGGAAGACACAAACGTGACGAAATATTTTCTTAGAAAAGATGAGGAGGCTACTTGTGGTGCAAAGGACTCGTACGTAAGTCTTTTTTTCTTAATGTTAACATTTTATTGAACATTTTCCTCCTATTTAGATTAAAGCCATGAGATCGTTGTTGCCGCCAGAAGGGATTTGTTGTGGGATTTAATGTTAAAGGCCTTTCTGGAAAAAAAGCTCTAGACTCCTTTACACATTTCTATGGTGCACTTCAAGGTAGGTTATTTTTATACCCGTTACTCGTAGAGTAAAAGGGTATATTGTATTCGTGCAAAAGTGTGTAACAGCTAGAAGGAAGCGTTTCCGACCCCATAAAGAATATATATATTTGATCAGGATCACTAGCCGAGTCGATCTAGCCATGTCCATCTGTCTGTCTGTATGAACGCTGAGATTTCGGAAACTATAAAAGCTAGAAGATTGGCATTTTGCATGCAGATTCTAGGAGTTCCTACGCAGCGCAAGTTTATTTTAAAAAGGTGCCACGACCCCTCTAACGCCCACAATAGCTTATATACGATTTTAAAAATTTAAATATTTCGGAAAAGTACAAATGGAGTTTTCTTGTGCTTATAAATACCTATCGAAATGTAGAAGAAATTTTTTAAATCGGACCATTCGTTAAAAAGTTATTCCTGATCAAAGTTTTATCTCCATCTCCCTCGCACTCCCTTTAGCTGAGTAACGGGTATCTGATAGTGTTGGGTAAAAACTGCTCATTTGGGTGAACATGTTCACTTGCTCTTTTTTTCCAAATGAGTCAACCGTATGCAAAATGCATCCAAATAGTAAAAAAAAACTTTTTAAGCCAAAAACAGCAAGAAAGCAACTTAGCAAGTAAACTAAAAAAATCAAATAAGAGAGAGCAAAACTGAACAAGTGAACAAAAAGGAGCAAGTATGAGAGCAAAACTGAGCAAGTGAACAAAAAGGAGCAAGTGAGCAAAAATGAACAAGTGAACAATAAAGAACAAGTTGGGAGGAACAGTTCACTCACTCAGTTTAGTGAGCAACTCTTTTTTGTTCACTCACTCATGAGCAACCCAACACTAGTATCTGATAGTCGTGGCACCCGACTATAGCGTTCTCTCTTGTTTTTTCTGTGTACCCTTATCCACCCATGATTTTGTGGATGGCCTTTTAAAGTCATCTATTGACTGAGCTTAACTTTGCCATACAGATCAATTTGATTGGATAAGTAATGGCAGCGGAGCAGCTCGACAAAGATGAAACATGTGTTTTTTGATCAACTATAAGTCTGCTGTATGTATAAATAAATCCGTTGAAAAATCATAATGAGTACAAACTTAAAGTTTACATCCTGCCAAATAAAACAAGCCGGGTATGGCCCAAAATCATGGAAAATGTGATTTATTTTATTATTTTTATACCCGTTACTCGTAGAGTAAAAGGGTATATTGTATTCGTGCAAAAGTATGTAACAGCTAGAAGGAAGCATTTCCGACCCTATAAAGTATATATATTCTTGATCAGGGTCACTAGCCGAGTCGATATAGCCATGTCCGTCTGTCCGTCTGTCCGTCTGTCTGTCTGTATGAACGCTGAGATCTCGGAAACTATAAAAGCTAGAAGATTGGTATTTGGCATGAAGATTCTTGGAGTTCCTACGCAGCGCAAGTTTGTTTCCAGAAGGTGCCACGCCCCCTCTAACGCCCACAATAGTTTATATACGATTTTAAAAATTTAAATATTTCGGAAAAGTAAAAATGCAGTTTTGTTGTGCTTATCAATACCTATCGAAATGAAGAAGAAATTTTTTAAATCGGACCATTCGTTAAAAAGTTATAGCTGATCAAAGTTTATATCTCCATCTCCCTCGCACTCCCTTTAGCCGAGTGACGGGTATTAGATAGTCGGGACACCAACCTGACTATAGCGTTCTCTCTTGTTTAAGTTCTGATTTTTCCACTTTTTTCGTTCGACAGAGTCCAAATTTAAGTATTATCCCAGGCGGCGACATGTAAACAAAAATGATTGGTGATGGCAGCCGGACTTTAAAATAAAACGAAAACTAGCCTAATTGGGAGGATATGAAATAAGAAAAAATTCGACAAAAATCAGAAATTTAACATTTTGAACTTTAAAAAATCTTTAAAAAAACGTGACATCGAAAAAAAAAGTTTGTGGTATTTTCGTGATCGAGCCCTAGATACTAACAGAATTTGCCATCAATTGCATATTTTGTAAACTAGTGTTATCGGTGGGCAATTAGCCAACCCGTAGTGAAAAATTTCCCGATAAGCAATAAAACTATTTGTGGTACCCGAAGGGCAAAGGGGCAATCGGTCAGTGTGAGTTTGGTGAACCTTGCTATTTCGACTCAAACCAAATTGTTCCCATCCAATAGTCATTTGAATATTAAAAAACTTTTAAACGAAAAAAGGCGAAACAATTTGTATGATATACCTCAGGGAAAAAAGTATAAGTGCACTTTTTAATTTGCTCATATTTTCTCTAAAGTTAACGGTATAGTCGTCCACTTGAATGGTCCTCTTTGGGCTTCATTCGTTGTACCGTTTTTAATAACATGTGCTGGAACTTGCGATTTTCATATGAAATAAGTATATGTGCAAAACGATATTATTGTGCTATTAATAGCGAGTAAGCTAACAAAGTGATTTAAAAAAGTTTTATAATCTTCAGAACGTAAGTAACATTATTTTTGAATACTTTTAGAGTAAAATAATTAATAATATTATTAATTTTTCTGTAGAATGCCTCGTGATACACATTTGTCAAAGAAAGATCGCGGTATGAACAAAGGACTGGCCGAATCTGGCCAGTCCATTATCTATATTGCTTACAGATTAAATAGGCACTGAAACACAGTAAGTCCCTTTCTTAAAAATCAAGAAATTTATGAAAAATTAGCAGAAGCGGTAGGCCCAATTAAATCGACGCACGGTGCAAGGGGAAAATTCACCGTCTATCTGTTCAAAACAACAAGTCTTGCATGGAGATCTAACGTCTAGCGTTGACATATCCAAAAGACGTACCTATAAACTAAATTTTGAACGAGAAGGAAATGGTTACATATGCTTCCCGCGACGCTGTGCTAAGGCTGCAAAAGCGCCACATAACCGCTCGCCTATAATTTGCTGAGAAGACCAAATTTTGGTCTGAGGAGTTTAAAAAAATATATTTTCAGACGAAAGAAATGTAATTTAGATGGCCCTGACTCTTGTCCAAAGTATTGGCGCGATAAATTGCAACCACGACAGGTCTGCCGTAATCGAAACAACAGTGGAGGTATATTGATGATTTAAGCAGGATTTGGGTAAGCTGGGAAGTCTCCCCTTTGTTTTAAACCCCTTAAAAATCGGTCTTTCATTTTATAATCTTTAGGGATGAATGTGATCTAAGTAAAAGTAGTGCATTTTTATACTTTCTATCAGATACAATGTTATCAATGCAATTTTAATTTGCGCACAAATATGCATACGTGTTTGTAAATTGGAATTTGTTGTTTTCAAATTTTTTGTTTTGAATGAAACGAAAACATTTGTACACACACGAAAAGATTGGCCACCAATACAAAAGTAGCGAAGTAACTTATTATTTTCCGATTCCACATTTGATCAATAATTATTAATTTTGAACTCGAAAAATTTTGAATTGCCTGAAAGGAAATTATTAATTTATGTTGTATCTAAACACCTTATCTACTTTCAAGTAGAAACATACACACACATTGTGTGTATGTATTGTATTGTACATGTATTGTAAGCAAATCAAAACATATCCTAATATACATATGTACCAACGTATTTGGTCAAGAGTTCGAATCTTAAGATTAATAGATAACTTGGAGCTTGGCTTTGCTTTTGTAGTAATTTTCTATTTTCTTCCATTACGGAAATTAAATAGGGCTCTTACTTTTGCTACAAAATTCAAAATAATTTTTGAAAAATAAAACCTAAGCATTTGATCCATAGAACTGACTATTGATCGAAAACAAAACAAATTTAAACTTAAATTGCCCTTTTCCCCTCCCCTTTTCTACACAGCACTACCCCACCCCCTTATCCGTTTTCTAGGCTGTTGCTCTCTCGGCCGTCGCTCTCTTGGCATCCGCCCTCTGGGTTTCGCTCTCTCGGCAGGCTCCCACAAAATGCAACGCAATAACTTACAAAATCTTGTGGCAAAAAAAAAATCTTTTACAAACCAAAAAGATTAGGACAAAAAAAAATTTCACATTTTTGATTTGCCTGAAACTTTTTTTACACGTACTATTCGGAAAATAAGTAACCACGTGTATCAGGATTTGACCGAAAAAAAATTATTTTTTTAGTTAAAATTTTTTTAAGTTTGCCAAAAATTGTCAAATTTGAAAAAGTACCCTCTCATTGAAAATCTGTATCTCCGGTTATATGAATCCGATTGACTTCATGTCTTCTGCATTAATTCTTGTAAAAACTCTTCTTTGAAAATATAATTTCTAAAAAAAAAAATTTTTAATTTCTTAAAAATAAAAACAAATTAAGATTTAAAAAAATTTCTTAACCAATGCCCCCACAAAAAAAAATATTTTTTTTATTTTAATACTTGCGCCGTATTGTTAGTTACAATCGGTTTTTCTGAAAAGTTGGAGACATTTTTAGTTTTTTAAATATCGAATTTGATTTAACAAGGCCTCGGCTTTTTTCTATGTAAAAACGTCGCAGCAAGTAGGGCTACTCTTTTATTCTTGTCGGATCCTTATGGAATTCATGTTTTCTCATCGATTACTAGTCCTTTAACAATTTTTAATGATTAAAAGTTAAGTTTTAAGTGTTTTGACAATTTCTAAATGACAAAAAGTAAAAAGTCATTTTTTAATCTATAAAAAAACCACAATTATTTATTTAACCCTCCATTAAATAATAAAATATTAAAAAATAATTATTTAAATATGTTAGATGAAATACAATTAAAAAAAAATTGTTTTTCTTCAATTTAATAACTTTTTATTATTATTAAATAAATTTTTTTTAAAAATTTAAAAAAAATATTTAAAAAAGTTAACATAATTACATAATACAAAAAAATACTAAATAAAAAAATTTTAAAATTATTGTTTATGAAATGGGTTAAATAAATAATTGTGTTTTTTTTATAGATTAAAAAATGACTTTTTACTTTTTGTCATTTAGAAATTGTCAAAACACTTAAAACTTAACTTTTAATCATTAAAAATTGTTAAAGGACTAGTAATCGATGAGAAAACATGAATTCCATAAGGATCCGACAAGAATATAAGAGTAGCCCTACTTGCTGCGACGTTTTTACATAGAAACAAGAGAAAACGCTATAGTCGGGTTGGTGTCCCGACTATCTAATACCCGTCACTCGGCTAAAGGGTATTGATAAGCACAACAAAACTGCATTTTTACTTTTCCGAAATATTTAAATTTTTAAAATCGTGTATAAGCTATTGTGGGCGTTAGAGGGGGCGTGGCACCTTCTTGAAATAAACTTGCGCTGCGTAGGAACTCCAAGAATCTTCATGCCAAATACCAATCCTCTAGCTTTTATAGTTCCCGAGATCTCAGCGTTCATACGGACGGACAGACGGACAGACGGAGAGACGGAGAGACGGACAGACGGACAGACGGACAGAAGGACAGACAGACATGGCTAGATCGACTCGGCTAGTGATCCTGATCAAGAATATATATACTTTATGGGGTCGGAAACGCTTCCTTCTAGCTGTTACATACTTTTGCACGAATACAATATACCCTTTTACTCTACGAGTAACAGGTATAAAAAGCCGAGGCCTTGTTAAAAAAAATTCGATCTTTAAAAAACTAAAAATGGTTCCAACTTTTCACAAAAACCGATTGTAATTAACAATATGGCGCAAGTATTAAAATAAAAAAAAATATTTTTTTTTGTGGGAGCAATGGTTAAAAAATTTTTTTAAATCTTAATTTGTTTTTATTTTTAAGAACTTAAAAATTTTTTTTTTTTAGAAATTTTATTTTGAAAGAAGGGGTTTTTAGAGGAATTAATGCAGAAGACATGAAGACAATCGGATTCATATAACCGGAGATACAGATTTTCAATGAGAGGGTACTTTTTCAAATTTGACAATTTTTGGCAAACTTAAAAAAATTTTAACTAAAAAAATACTTTTTTTTCGGTCAAATCCTGATACACGTGGTTACTTATTTTCCGAATAGTACGTGTAAAAAAAGTTTCAGGCAAATCAAAAATGTGAAATTTTTTTTTTGGCCAAATCTGTTCGGTTTGTAAAAGAACGGCCCATATATACTTTATGGGGTCGGAAACGTCTCCTTCACTGCGTGGCAAACTTCTGACCCTCTGCAAGGGTATAATTATTAAAAACTAGCTATGAAAAAAAAGCCATACCTTTTCGGAAAGGGGCATCTATTTTCTTTCTAAAGGTGCCAGTTAAAAATTATTTGGACAATCGGTTTTTGAGAACTGTTACATTTAATAAAACAAGTGGTCAACAAGAAAGGAAGCTAGCTTCGGCCAGCCGAAGCTTATATCCCCTTGCAGATAATTCCTATTAATCACTAATTTTCCGATCGTTCCTATGGCAGCTATATGATATAGTTGTTCGATATTGATAAAATTAAAATCGAAATTCGAAAACATTTAAAAAGACTCATATCACAGAGTAGAAGAGAATACAATAAAAGTCAACGAAGCAATAATTTATTTCCTATTATATTCCCATTAATTTTCCGATCGTTCCTATGGCAGCTATATGATATAGTCGTCCGATTTTGAAAAAATTTTATTCGAAATTCAGAATTAGATTAAAAATGGCATTTGCAAAAGTAGGAGGTTCTAGGTTCAAAAACACCCAAGATATAATTTTTATACCCTTGCAGAGGGTATTATGATTTCAGTCAGAAGTTTGCAACGCAGTGAAGGAGACGTTTCAGACCCCATAAAGTATATATATTCTTGATCACCATGACTAGACGAGTAGATCTGGCCATGTCCGTCTGTCCGTCCGTCTGTCCGTCTGTCCGTCCGTCTGTCCGTCCTTTTCTACGCAAACTAGTCTCTCAGTTTTGAAGCTATCGGGCTAAAACTTACCAAAAGTCTTATATCTATTGCAGGTAGTATATAAGTCGGAACGAGCCGGATCGGACTACTATATCATACAGCTCCCATAGGAATAATCGGTAAAAAAAAATGATATCTTGGGTTTTTTGAACCTAGAACCTCCTACTTTTGGAAATGCCATTTTTTATCTAATTCTGAATTTCAAATAAAATGTTTTCAAAATCGTTCGACTATATCATATAGCTGCCATAGAAACGATCGGAAAATTGGTGATTAATAGGAATGATCTGCAAGGGTATATAAGCTTCGGCTGGCCGAAGCTAGCTTCCTTTCTTGTTTTACATTTGTTTTCCGATTATTCCTATGGGAGCTATATGATATAGTGGTCCGATCCGGCTTGTTCCGACTTATATACTACCTGCAACAGAAAGAAGACTTTTGGGAAAGTTTTAGCCCGATAGCTTTAAAACTGAGAGACTAGTTTGCGTAGAAACAGACAGACGGATGGACAGACGGACATGGCTAGATCGACTCGTCTAGTGATGCTGATCAAGAATATATAGGTATACTTTATGGGGTTGGAAACGTCTCCTTCACTGCGTTGCAAACTTCTGACTGAAATCATAATACCCTCTGCAAGGGTATACAAATCTAGCCTTTTCAAATATCTCCAAAACAATTCTTTGGACATTTTTCTTTTTCATCGTGATCAGTGACCCAATAGTAAACAAAAAAATTGAGTCCTTGCAGATAATTCCTATTAATCACTAATTTTCCGATAGTTCCTATGGCAGCTATATGATATAGTTGTTCGATATTAATAAAATTGAAATCGAAATTCGAAAACATTTAAAAAGAGTCATATTCCAGAGTAGAAGAGAATACAATAAAAGTCAACGAAGCAATAATTTATTTCCTATTATATTCCCATTAATTTTTCGATCGTTCCTATGGCAGCTATATGATATATTCGTCCGATTTTGAAAAAAATTTATTCGAAACTCAGAATTATATAAAAAATGGCATTTCCAAAAGAAGGAGGCTCTAGGTTCAAAAACACCCAAGATATAATTTTTTTACATTTTTTTACCCGATCATTCCTATGGGAGCTATATGATATAGTTGTCCGATCCGGCTCGTTCCGACTTATATACTACCTGCAATAGATATAAGACTTTTGGGAAAGTTTTAGCCCGATAGCTTTAAAACTGAGAGACTAGTTTGCGTAGAAACGGACAGACAGACGGACAGACGGACAGAAGGACAGACGGACAGACGGACAGACGGACATGGACATATACTTTATATGGTCGGAAACGTCTCCTTCACTGCGTTGCAAACTTCTGACTGAAATCATAATACCCTCTGCAAGGGTATAAAAATTAAAATCATCAATTATTATTATTATTAGATAAAAAATATTAATATCTATTCTACGTATTTTAAAAATATTAACTAGTAAAGATAAATGTGAGAATAAGGCTTTTGGTTTTGGTGTAAATCATAGGATTTTTTAATATTATCTAAACTAATATAATAGGAACAATAAAAAATGGTCAGTAGCAAATTCCACCCAGAACGGATTGACATAAAATCTAGAAAAATCAAATTAATTCGGAAATAATTAGGAGCCGCGTGTGGGGTACAAATTAAAACAATAAACGACTCCAAAGTACCCCAAAATTCGATTTGTTTTTTTTTTAATTCTTTCTTTTGCCATTTCTCTGTTATAAATGTTGTTTAAGTGGTTTAAAAATGTGATATTCAAACCAATTAATTCTCTTGCTCTTTATTACACGTGCCTCATATTGTTTAAACAAATGCAAATGTTTAAACAATTTTATTCACGGAGTCCCCCTTCCTTCCTGTCGTTATTAATATAATTCTAATCAAGGTGAAAAATGAATGAAAACAGAAATACTAAAAACAAAATAATAATTTTAAAATGCGGTTAATTTCGAATTGATTTTCTTGATGCCTTTATGCTATAAAGTTTATAGACACTGCTTGGCTTCCCTTATAAACGTTGTGTACTGTGGATTACCTTACAAACTCCCCGATAGCAAAATTTTTTTTTTTTAGCTTTTCGTTACCAATGGGAATAAAATTACCTTTACTACACTCTTAGGTAAATATTTTATTAGGTCTTTACAAAGAAGTAAACATACAGTGGTGGTCACGAGTTTAGCACACTTTGCTCGCCCATCGTATTTTCGCCATATCTCCTTTACCGTTAGAGTTTTCGACTTCCTGTTTTTACCCACCTTCGTGCTATAAATAGAACAATTTCCACTGTAAATATGGTCGCATTCGCATTTACCATTGATCTTTGGCAATCATTTAAGTGGATCAACCTCTGAAATGAGCTGGACACGAGTTTAGCACACTTTAGGAAATTCATATCCTTTTCCCACTTCTGATTATTTTCCTTGACTTTTTACTTCGTATTCTGGTTAGTGAACCTAAATAAGGTAAGAAATTGAAGAAACGATGTTTATAGATATATCACAAGGACCCTGGAACATAAAAAACCAAAGGTGTCAAAATATCCTGTTTTTAGGCAGGATAAGTGTCCAAATGGATCCCCATCAATTTTATATACTTGTTATCCTTAAAATTAAATATTATTTACATTTAAATTTAAATTGGTCAATCATATTTTAAAATCCATTGTATTTAAACAAATTAAGTTAAAAAGGCGTTTAAGTATTTCAAAATACCTTTTAAACGGGGTATAGCACATGTCTGTAGCTTCAGTAGTGCACAACTTACGAACTAACGAAATTTAGGGTTTTTCCAAAAGTCGTAAAACAAAAGTTTCCTATTTGGAACTCCTTAAAACAATTGAAATGATTCCATGACCCTAAAATACAGTTTGGATACGTACATACTAAATTCAATGCTTAGGCAGCGTTAGTTGTGTTGGGCTGGCAAAAGTGGCGATTTTCGTTTCTGAATAACTTTTAAACGTGACTTTTTACAGTAGTGTGTTGTATACCAAAATTTAAGGAATCTCAAGGGCTATACAGTTTAAAGTTTAAAAAAAAAACGTTGTACCCGTTTTTGAGAAAAATTAAAAAAAGCTAAAAAAAAAAGTTTAAAAAAATTGTCTTTTGTTCATATCTTTTTAGCTATTACATTTACACAAAGTGCAAATAGAAGGCGTTTATAGCATTTAAAAATATCTTTCAAACGAGATGCAGCACAAGTCTGTAGCTTTAGTAGTATAGAAGTTACGGCTTTCCGAATTTTAGTTATTTATAGCTGTTTTCCCGCTAAACTAGTGGGTTTTTCCAAAAGTGGTAGAACAAAAGTTTTTTATATAGATGTGATAAGCGTCATATCAAATTTTCAGAACATAAAAAACATGTTTTGGACAAACTGACAAGCGGACAAACTGACGGAGCGTCCGATTTTCTGATATTACCCCTCATATTAAGCGCATTTTCAGTAGGAATACAACTAAAGTAGTGCGAGGATCCAATTATTCCCACAGGCCCCAACAGATCCAAATTTTTAAATTTTCACTTTTACACTTTCACCGCTCTCCCCCAAACCAATTGATTTTCTTGAGGTCTTGGTAGAAGCTACACTTTGTCAAAGTTGGAAAAGGTAGAAAAAATGCAAAAATGCTGGTAAAAATGACTTCGCTAACACGTTAACACGCCTAAAAACAGAAATTAGTTTTATAATTTTTACTGGTAGAAGGTACTTAGACAAAGAAAACAAGCTATTGATCATTACAATCCACCAGCAAATTAATTTCATATGCATTTTCGAAGCTTCCAAATACGGTGATTTTTTGGACGTTTACAGCTGTTAAGTGACTCAACAGGGCTCTAACAGGGCTGTAATACCTGTTTTTCCCAACGTAAAAAATTGATATAAAATCGAACCCTTGGTTGTTTTTTGAGTTGATGGTCTTATTAGGTGGCTTAAAGATGTATCTTTAAGTAGAAGTTATAAGACTAATTTCGGTTTTTAGGCGTGTATTTGTAACGAAGCCATTTATGCCAGCTTTTTTGTATTTTTTCAAACTTTTTTGAAGAAGTGTAGCTTCTAAACCAATGAATTGAACTCAATGCCGTGTATAAGAAAGTTAGGGGGCAATCTATTACCTATAAAATGAGTCTTCGATGGACACAATCGGCTTATCACAGTTCGAGTTAGAAATTAAAAAAGCGTTAAAAACGTTTTATACACTTTAAAAAAATTGGTACCATACAAAAAATTGTAAGTGCCTTTTTCTTAATCAGAAAGATGTACCTTACCGGAAAATAAAGATTTCATGAAGTGCGTATTTCATCAATTTTTTTTTGTAAACTGGTGTTCACAAACTGTGCCCAAACCTGTCACTATTTTACGTAACTCATAACTCTTTTTGAGCGCAAGTTACCCTCATATTTACTTTTTGTGTCACCCCCGTGTAATTTAAATCTAGAGCACTATGGGGTAAAAGTCCACTTTTACTTACCACTAATCGGAAAAAAATTAATCTGGGGTGTCACAGAATCCGGCGACGGATTTGGGTACGGTTGGTTTGGAAACCAACCCATCAAATCCATAGGTGTCACAGAATCTGTAGAGTTTTCTAGGAGTTTCGGAGTAAATTTGCTCTGATTTTCGGAACATTTGCTTCAATGCCTACTATTCAGTTGGTTTAAAACCGTGTACTTGATTTTCAAACGGTTTCTGTGACACCCCCTACTTGGCTTTAATAGCAAAATACGAAACTTTGAAGTTCAATTACAAGAGAACCATGGCTGACCGGGATTTAGGAGATTTACACGTTGCGCTGTTGTTGCTTGATGCAAAGTCGCTAAACTAAAATCGCTGTCTTTACTAGTACGTCTTGCGATTACAAAAATTTTATTTTACCACTTTGTGAAGAATTGATGAAGCAATATGGGGATAATTTTTTTATTCGGAAACCGCGTGTATTCCGGCGTACAGAAGTTTTCTAATTTTAAATTTTCTTAAAAAATACTTAATTTTAAAATTAAAAATTTTTAAAAATATTTTTCTGAAAGATATTATGATATGCCACAAAGTGGCGTTGGAATTATTAAAATAACTTAAACGAGTCTCAAGTGCTGCATATCTTAAAAATCGGAGCTTAATTAAAAAAATATTTTTTAAAAATAAACGGTAAGAGTTAAAAAAAAAAAAACCGATCCTTATATTTCAATCCTCTATCGAAAAAAAAAGTTTCGCTTGATTCTGAGATTTGACCCAAATTGGCCTGTCACGTTTCCTGTGGAATGACCCTCGTATTAATTATTACTTAAAAACGACGTGACATTTCAAAGTATGGTTTTTGGAATTTTGTTTATAATATTTAAAGGATTTCTTTTTGAAAAAATGGGCAAGCTTGTTTAAAAAAAAACATAGTTTATACAAAACAAGAAAGGAAGCTAGCTTCGGCCACCCGAAGCTTATATACCCTTGCAGATAAGTTCTATTAATCACTAGTTTTGCGATCGTTCCTATGGCAGCTATATGATATAGTAGTTCGATATTGATAAAATTAAAATCGAAATTCGAAAACATCTAAAAAGACTCCTTTTAAAAGAGTCATATCCCAGAGTTGAAGAGAATACAATAAAATCAAACGAAGCAATAATTTATTTGCTATTATAATCCCATTAATTTTCCGATCGTTCCTATGGCAGCTATATGATAATATCGTCCGATTTTAATAAAATTGTATTTGAAATTCAGAACTAGATAAAAAATGGTATTTCCAAAACTAGGAGGTTATATGATTACAAACACCCAAGATATAGTTTTTTTAAATTTTTTTCCCGATTATTCCTATGGGAGCTATATGATATAGTTGTCCGATCCGGCTCGTTCCGACATCACTATGGACGGCAGTCCACGTAGTGACGAAGCGCACAAGGAGAGTGTGCGAAGGCGACTTATGTAGCCGCAAAATTGAAAATCTGCTGTGATAGTCCGATCGTAATGAGTAATACACCAAATTAAAGGTATTGCATACCAAGACCTCAAGAAAAACAATTGGTTTGGGAGAAAGAGCGGTGAAAGTGTAAAATTGAAAATGTAGAAATTTGGATCTGTTGGGGCCGGTGGGGATAATTGGCCCCCGTTAGTTGTACGTTAGTTGTATTCCTACTGAAAATGCGCTTAATATGAAGGGTCATATGAGAAAATCGGACGCTCCGTTCAAAAGTTATACCGAAAACAAATTTGCGGGGGCCTAGTCAAAATGAAAATGTAATTCTGTTTGTCAGTTTGTCCGCTTGTCAGTTTGTCCAAAACATGTTTTTTATGTTCTGAAAATTTGATATGACGTTCATCACATCGATATAAAAAACTTTTGTTCTACCACTTTTGGAAAAACCCACTAGTTTAGCGGGAAAACAGCTATAAATAGCTAAAATTCGGAAAGCCGTAACTTCCATACTACTAAAGCTACAGACTTGCGCTGCATTCGTTTGAAAGGTATTTTTAAATGCTATAAACGCCTTCTATATGCAATTTGTGTAAATAAAATAGTTAAAAAGATATGAACAAAAGAAAATTTTTTTAAACTTTTTTTTTTAGCTTTTTTTAATTTTTCTCAAAAAGGGGTCTAACGATTTTCTTTAAAACTTTTAACTGTATAGCCCTTGAGATTCCTTAAATTTTGGTATATAAAACATTACTGTCACGTTTAAAAGTTATTCAGAAACGAAAATCGCCACTTTCGGCACGCTGCAATAGAAAATGCTGTGGAGGGAAAAAGGCTGGAATAGTTTGCTAGGGCGGGCCGAATGAGAAAATATTAGAAAGTCTATTTAATGACCAGTGTAATAATTTTTCGTCACAAATGTTGATATCAGAACTTTTGTATGTTGAAGGTGCGATCGTCACTAGTTTTTTACCTCGTTAAGAGGTGTTTTTATTTGATATATACTACCTGCAAAAGAAAGAAGACTTTTGGGAAAGTTTTAGCCCGATAGCTTTAAAACTGAGAGACTAGTTTGCGTAGAAACAGACGGATAGACGGACGGACAGACGGACAGACTGACATGACTAGATCGACTCGTCTAGTGATGCTGATCAAGAATATATATACTTTATAGGGTCGGAAACGTATCCTTCACTGCGTTGCAAACTTCTGACTGAAATCATAATACCCTCTGCAAGGGTATACAAAAAATATTCGAGTTCCCAAACATTTTTTTTTTAAGTGAAATAATTTTTTTTTTAATTATTTATCGTAAATAACATTTACCATACAAAAATACGAGAATTGTACTATTTGCTACAGCACACAATTCAAAGATAAAACAAGAGAGAACGCTGCAGTCGGGTGCCCCGACTATCAGGTACCCGTTACTCAAATAAAGGGAGTGCGAGGGAGTTGGATATATAAAACTTTGATCGGGCATAACTTTTTAACGAATGGTCCGATTTGAAAAATTTCTTCTACATTTCGATAGGTATAACTAAACACAACAAAATTGCATTTAAACTTCTCCAAAATCTTTAAAAATGTCGGCGCCAGACACATTTTAGTATCGTCTGTGGGCCATTATGGGCGGTTATGGGTGATTGTGGGCTTTAGAGGGGGTGTGGCGCTTGGCTGAAATAAACTTGCGCTGCGTAGGAAGCCTAATATGTGTTGGTAATCCCAACTTTGTAGCTTTTGTAGTTTCCGAAATCACAGCGTTCATACAGACAGACAGACGGACATGGCTAGATCGACTCGGCTAGTGATCCTGATCAAGAATATATATACTTTATAGGGTCGGAAAAGCTTCCTTCTACCTGTTACATACTTTTGCACGAATACAATATACCCTTTTACTCTACGAGTAACGGGTAAAAAAAGTGAGGTTATCTGAGAAAAATGCAAATTGCTCCAATAGTGCGGAAAAGTGCAGAATGCGACTAACACCTATGGATTCTGTATTGACGAGGCTACTACATAGACTTGGTCGCACTTCAAAATAATCTAAAACTCTTTTTAAAACTCTGTCTTAAGTTGAAAATTATTTCCCAGAAACCAGCTTAATATGCATTTATTAAATGACAAAATGTGACACAATTATTATATTTAGCACATAGTCCAAACCTGTGATAACCATGTTCTTGCATTTTTATACCCGTTACTCGTAGAGTAAAAGGGTATATTGTATTCGTGCAAAAGTATGTAACAGCTAGAAGGAAGCATTTCCGACCCTATAAAGTATATATATTCTTGATTAGGATCACTAGCCGAGTCGATCTAGCCATGTCTGTCTGTCCGTCTGTCCGTCTGTCTGTCAGTCCGTCCGTATGAACGCTGAGATCTCGGAAACTATAAAAGCTACAGGATTGGTATTTGGCATGAAGATTCTTGGAGTTCCTACGTGGCGCAAGTTTGTTTCAAGAAGGTGCCACGCCCCCTCTAACGCCCACAATCGCTTATATACGATTTTAGAAATTTAAATATTTCGGAAAAGTAAAGATGCAGTTTTGTTGTGCTTATCAATAACTATCGAAATGTAGAAAAAAATTTTTAAATCGGACCATTCTTTAAAAAGTTATGGCTCATCAAAGTTTATATCTCCATCTCCCTCGCTGAGTAACGGGTATCTGAAAGTCGGGACACCCGACTATAGCGTTCTCTCTTGTTTTTTTACTTATTGTATTTTACATAAATAAATGAATTTCAAAGATCACGGCCAAAAATGTGCAAACCCAGCGTACTTGCCCTTATAAGCCAGCAGCTGACTTTGCAGCTGTTATTTTAACAGTACACTGTTAAATATTAACACTTTAAGTCTTAAAGTTTAAGTATAAGGCATAACAGTTTGTTGTATTGTTAAAACTAACAATGTTAGTTCTTTTTTGTTAATTTTTTTTCCAATGGGAACACCTTTAAAAAGTGACGAAATGCCAGTAAAAGTGGACTTTTGTCCCATAGTGCAGTGGTGGCCAGCAGAAACAGCACAAATACAATGAAAGAACTCATTGCTTTTGTGAGAGTGCGAGTATGCACGAATTTGACTGTGTGCGTGACGTTTTTCTGTTTGACAGCCTACTTAGGCGTCGAAACGCTAGCAGCGCAGCGGCAGAGAAATTGCCTATCCCTTGGGCCCTGCGCGCTGCCCCTGCTGGCCACCACTGGTGTAGACCTTTAGATTTTCGTAGTTTTCTTTCAATTTTTGTCAGTAACTAAAATTTATCAAAAAAATTTCGTTCTTTGCTGAAATTTTATTTTGAATTTTTAAAAATTAAATAGTATGGCAGCCCACAAAAAAAATGTCTAAATTCAATATTGATACATACCTCTTGTGTGGTCGTCGGCTCTCTTAAACTCTTGATTTTCTGTTGTTCAAAGAGTGCAGCGATGTTTTCGTTCTCTTTTGTGTTGTGCATCA
Source organism: Drosophila prostipennis (assembly GCA_037075205.1). Lineage (NCBI taxonomy): Eukaryota > Metazoa > Arthropoda > Insecta > Diptera > Drosophilidae > Drosophila > Drosophila prostipennis. Next base: position 41,605 of record JBAMCJ010002889.1, on the reverse strand, counting down.
CAGTGGCGTCCGAATTGTCCAGCAACTCGTCATCGCTCGACGGGCCAAGCTCGGCTTCGCTGGAGTGGCTCTGGTCCTCGGGCTGCTCCTCGGAGGCCTGCTCCTGCCAGCAGTACTTGCTTACCACTGGGCAGAAACTCACCTCCTTGCCAAAGGAGTGGCGCGATCCGGCTGGCAGCAGGATACCCAGAGGCTTCGACTGCATTTGCAGCGGCAAGTGGTGCATTGAAGTGTGAGCACTGCTCACGTAGATGTCGTCCTCCCGTTCTCTGCGCCCTTCGTCGCAGACCGAGAGATTGGGAGTGCTGCTAACAAGACTTCGCTGTTTGCCGAACGACTTCTGGAACTGGGATTGAAAGCGGCGCTTTGGTAGGGATCTCTGCGAAGTGGCCGTATCGGTGTTCTCTAGCACCTCAAAGTGGCATTGCTCCAGGCTCTGGGCGTATGATGTGCGCAAGTTGGTCGGGTCCTGGTCGAATGTTTGGACAATGTTATTTAGAGACAGGTTGACCTGCTGCTCTTGGGTCGGATGCTTTTGGCGAGGTGGTGCCCTAACGGTCAGTTGCACTTGCAAAACTCCTTTGGGTGAGTTTGAATCGAAGCCATCTGTCGTAGTTGGCTGCTCTTCCAGGTCCGGCTTATCCGTCAGTATAGACACATTTTTATCGTAAATCTTGCTGATCTCATCCAGTAAAAAGTTACCCTTGCAAATAATTTGCTCGTAGTTTCTTCCGTCAACGCTGCTTCGGTCCGACATTACTTCAGCCTGGATTCTTTTATAGTTTTTCTGAAGACGGTCTACCGATGGAAGCTTATCTGAATAGTCCAAAAGCGTGAGGTTCTGGTAGCTGGCGTTCAAATATCCTGCACTAGCCACACCCACTGCTCTTCTAGCGCGATCGTTCAAGCTGAAGCTGCGCCGGTTCCTGGACAAGCTATGGCAGTCAAGAATGAAGTCGTCGCGCCTTTCCTCCGGCTCCAAGTCTAGCTCCTCGCTGGAGCTACTCGCGCTGGTGTTGCTGTGACAGTTCCTATAGTTATGGGAAATATGACGTGGGCGACGCCGACGTCCAAACTGCTGAAGTTCGTTGAGAGAGTGGGTAGCAACTAAGAGCGAAGAACCGTCGCAGCTCTCGACGGAACTGCTGCTCCGGCTGCGGCGGCGTTTGCTGTTGCTGTTTCTACTGGTGGAGGCCAGAACGTAGCCGTTTGCCGTGTATTTGGATTCCGTGTTGAGTGGACCTCGCGACTCGCGGATGTCGGGCAAACTATTTCGCAGCCAAGTGAATGAGGCGGAGGAGGACGTCAATGTCGATCCGGGCGGCGATGGCAGTGGCGAAGTAGATTCCGATTGAGAGCAGGCCCTCTCCGGAGAACTATTAATAGACGACGGAGAGCAGGGCGTTGCGACCGTGCTTATAGTCTGCTCTATTTTAGGCTGACACAAATCATGTACGCCATTGAAGTTGCGGGAATGCGGTGAGCTCTCCTCCAGCAACAGCAGCTCCTCCTCCTCTTCGCAGAGTTTTTCAAAATTCTTTGGTATGGATGTAGTTTTTTCCTGCTGCAGAGTTCTGAGCTCGCAATAGCCAGAGTCTTCAGAGAGGTTCTCTGCCGAGTTGGGCGGCATTCGCCTGGGGGCAGTGCCGTCTTGTCGTCCAGTTCCGGTTTGAGTTCTCCCTGCACTTCCGCTGACAAGACGCGAGCTAAGAAGGCTGTGACCGCTGCTATCGCTGGACGAGCTGGAGCTGGAATTGGAGCTATTCTCCGAGTCAGATTTCAGTTGCTTCTGGAGAAGGCTCTCAGAGAACATGTCTCGCTGCTGATGGTTTTCAAAGTTAAGCTTGTTCAGCTCATAATATGTTTGATGCAGGCGACTACAGTCGCTAGACTCAAACCGCTTTATCAGGGAGAGCGATGAGGCCGATCCCTTCCTGCTCTCCGGGTTGCTATTAGTAGTTCGACATGTGGCATTCACCTCAAAGGATAGTGACGGTGAGCTGTTGCCCAGACTGCTCAAACTCTGGTGTATCTCCTGGAGCGTAAATTGTCTTTCCAGGGACTCGAACTGCACCAGTGAGGAGCTGCGCGATAGCGAATGGTAGGAATCGTTGTCCGAATAGAAGTCCTCGAAAACGCCGCCTCGCCGACTGCCTGAGCTGCTCCGCTGGCTCTGACTTCCGCAGTTGTCCCGAACACACGTCTCTAGGGATAAAAAACGCTCTAGATTGCTGAGAGACTCGGGATCGGGTGGCAGAGGACGCCGCAGCTGGACGCTATCCTCAATGCTTTGAACAGAATCCGTCTCTATGCTGTGCCTTGGTCGCTTTGGTGGGCAGGCATAGTCTCGCTCAGACATGCCATCGATGTCTTCATGGAAAAGCGCAGTTAGAGGGGATTGTATAGGATTAATGTCCATCAGCTTACCATTAATTGATTCTATGCGCAACACTGATCCCGTTTCGGACTCTGTGGAGCGGTGCTCTCGGCAGTTACTCCAACTGCTCTGGGCAAGTTCCTCGTCCTCGCTGGTCTCCTCCATGATGGGCTCCAATACTGGCCGCGAGCTGGACAAGTAGGCAGCATCTTCTAGAGATAGGGGAAGATAATCAATAAGGTTTACGAAATATTTACTACTCTGTTAGCGACCGTTTTTCTCGAAAGTATCTTAAAAACAAGAGAGAATGCTATAGTCGGGTTGGTGTCCCGACTATCTAATACCCGTCACTCGGCTAAAGGGAGTGCGAGGGAGATGGAGGATATAAAACTTTGATCAGGCCTAACTTTTTAACGAATAGTCCGATTAAAAAAATTTCTTCTACATTTCGACAGAACAAAACTGCATTTTTACTTTTCCGAATTTTTAAAATTTTTTAAATCGTTTATAAACTATTGTGGGCGTTAGAGGGGGCGTGGCACCTTCTTGAAATAAACATGCGCTGCGTAGGAACTCCAAGAATCTTTATGCGAAATGCCAATCCTCTAGCTTTTATAGTTTCCGAGATCTCAGCGTTCATACAGACGGACAGACAGACGGACATGGCTATATCGACTCGGCTAGTTACATACTTTTGCACGAATACAATATACCCTTTTACTCTACGAGTAACGGGTATAAATATGTATGTATGTATGTAGAATAGCTACATATACATATTTCCATACCTTTAGCTTTATATTAATAAAGACAGGTGGGGGACGCCGTGAATCAAATTGTTTAAACATTTGCATTTGTTTAAACAATATGAGGCACGTGTAATAAATAGCGTGAGAATCAATTGGTTTGAATATTTAATGTTCTTTTAATATTATCAATGCGATTTGAATTTTAAATCACAAAAATCAGTTAGAAAATGTCTTAAATCTGTTGTGGAAATGTAAATTAAATAGTCTTTTAGCAAAAGGATATCAGTATTATCTTGATTTTTTGGATATACATATTTCGTGCGTGTGTGTGTACATAGCAGAGCGAATCATTGTTTATTTTTGTTTTTTACAAATCCAAAGTTTGTAGATAACTCAACATTTGAAAACAAAAGAAAAGATTTGCGATATAATTGATTTTTTAACCGCGCATTTTAAATTTTTTGTGACTGGTATTTTCATTTTTTCCCTTGCGCGGTCACACTTAAAATGCTACATACACACATTTACGACTTAATGCAAAGTGAGCCAGCAGAAAATACATACATACATATGTATGTGGAGGCCGTGACGTCACGCACAACAAAATTGGAAAATATTGGGGACTTGGTTAAGGAGGCTGAATTTCCAAAAAATTTAAATGCAGTTAGTTGCGGCTATGCCATAAGATTATGATCATAATTTTTTTAAACCATTTTAACAACATTTATGACAGAAAAATGGCAAAAGAAAGAATTAAAAAAAAACGAATCGAATTTTGGGGCACTGTGGGGTCGTTTATTGTTTTAATTTGTACCTCACACACGTCTCCAAATTATTTCAGAATTATGCTGATTTTTCTAGATTTTTATGTCAATCCGCTCTGGTAGGAATTTACCACTGACCCATTTTTTATTCGAAGACTTATATTGGTTTAGATATGGTTAGTATATATAATTCAATTTAATTTACTTGATGTTTCTTACTGGCATTTGTTTACTTTTTAGAAACTGGAATGCGATATTCGGGGGTCTGTAAAGACGCCATTGACCGTCCCGGGACCTCCTGTCAAATGGCTGGCCAGAATGCCAAACTGGGCTACATGTACGGTCCCCGACTAGCTGGTAATCATCTAATGAAGAAGGACTCTCTGGCGCTAAGTAAAACAAGAAAGGAAGCTAGCTTCGGCCAGCCGAAGCTTATATACCCTTGCAGATAATTCCTATTAATCACTAATTTTCAGATCGTTGCTATGGCAGCTATATGATATAGTAGTTCAATATTGATCACTATGGACGGCAGTCCATGTAGTGACGAAGCGCACCAGGAGAGTGTGCGAAGGCGACTACTATTATATAGCCGCAAAATTGAAAATCTGCTGTGATAGTCCGATCGTAATGAGTAATACACCAATCGAAAGGTATTGCAAAAACTTAAAGGATTGCATACCAAGACTTTAAGAAATTCAATTGGCTTGGGAGAGAGAGCGGTGAAAGTGAAAAAGTGAAAATTTCGAATATTGGAGCTGTTGGGGCCGGTGGGGATAATTGGCCCCCCGGACTACGTTAGTTGTATTCCTATTGAAAATACCCGTCGAATGAGGGGTCATTTGTCAAAATCCGACGCTCCGTTCAAAAGTTATAGCCAAAATAAGATTTTCTTCTTCTTCCCAAAATGAAATTTTAATTCTGTTTGTCAGTTTGTCCACTTGTCCACTTGTCCAAAATATGTTTTTTAAGTTCTGAAAATTTGATATGACGTTCATCACATCGATATAAACAACTTTTGTTCTACCACTTTTGGAAAAACCCGCTAGTTTAGCGGGAAAACAGCTATAAATAGCTAAAATTCGGAAAGCCGTAACTTCTATACTACTAAAGCTACAGACTTGTGCTGCATCTCGTTTGAAAGGTATTTTTAAATGCTATAAACGCCTTCTATATGCACATTGTGTAAATGTAATAGTTAAAAAGAAATGAACAAAAGACAATTTGTTTAAACTTTTTTTTAGCTTTTTTTTAATTTTCTCAAAAACGGCTCTAACGATTTTCCTTACAACTTTAAACTGTATAGCCCTTGAGATTCCTTAAATTTTGGTATATAACACATTACTGTAAAAAATCACGTTTAAAAGTTATTAAGAAACGAAAATAGCCACTTTTGCCAGCTCATAACAATTAATGCTGCCTAAGGGCCGTTCATTTACGAGCCGAACAGTTTTGGGCCAAAAAAATTTTTACATTTTTTATTTGCCTGAAAAATTTTTTTTCATGTTCTATTCGGAAAATGAGCAATCACGTGTATCAGGATTTGTCCGAAAAAAAATTATTTTTTTAGTTAGAATTTTTTAAAGTTTTCCAAAAATTGACAAATTTGAAAAAGTACCCTCTCATTGAAAATCTTTATCTCCGGTTATATGAATCCGCGTGACTTCATGTGTTTTGATTTAATTCTTCTAAAACCTCTTCTTAAAAAAAAAATGTTAAAAAAAATAAGTTTTTATTTTCTTAAAAATAAAAACAAATTAAGATTCTAAAAAATTTTGTATTTAAATTTTTTTTTATAAATCAATATATGCGCCATATTGTTAGTTACAATCGATTTTTGTAAACAGTTGGAGCCATTTTTAGTTTTTAAAATATCGAATTTTTTTTTAAAATGGCCTCTGCTTTTTTTATGAAAACACGTTGCAGCAAGTAGGGCTACTCTCTCACTCTTATCGGATCCTTATGGAATTCATGTTTTCTCATCGTTTACTAGTCCTTTAACAATTTTTAATGATTAAAAGTTAAGTTTTAAGTGTTTTAACAATTATTGAATGACAAAAAGTAATTTTTTAATCTTTAAAAAAATTACAATTATTTATCTAACGTGCTTAGAAGCATTAAATTTTGTATGTGCATATCCAAACTGTATTTTAGGGTCAAGGAATCGGTAAAATTGTTTTAAACCGTTCCATTATACAATTATTAACTTTAATAAATAAAAAATAAATAAATAAATTAATAACTAAGTTATATGGGGATGACTTTTGGACATGGTATGAGGTATACTAATATGTAAATTAAACCCAGGGTATAAATTGTCCCTTTAAAAACTTCTGATATCAAACAAAAACACCTCTTAACGAGGTAAAAAAATAGTGACGACCGCACCTTCAACATACAAAAGATCTGATATCATATTTTGTGACGAAAAATAATTTTACATTCGAAAATATAAAAACACTTTCTAAAATTTACTTTTTCGGCACGCTACAATAGAAAATGTTCGTGTGGGTAAAATCTTATAAATTTGTCTGAAGCGGGCCGAATGAGTAAATTTTGGAAAGTGTTTTTATATTTTCGAATGTAAAATTATTTTTCGTCACAAAATATGATATCAGATCTTTTGTATGTTGAAGGTGCGGTCGTCACTATTTTTTTACCTCGTTAAGAGGTGTTTTTGTTTGTAAAATTAAAATCGAAATTCGAAAACATTTTAAAAGAGTCATATCCCAGAGTAGAAGAGAATACAATAAAAGTCAACAAAGCAATAATTTATTTCCTATTACATTCCCATTAATTTTCCGATCGTTCCTATGGCAGCTATATGATATAGTAGTCCGATTTCGAAAAAATTTTATTCGAAATTCAGAATTAGCTAAAAAATGGCATTTCCAAAAGTAGGAGGTTATAGGTTCAAAAACACCCAAGATATAATTTTTTTACATTTTTTTTCCCGATTATTCCTATGGGAGCTATATGATATAGTTGTCCGATCCGGCTCGTTCCGACTTATATACTACCTGCAATAGATAGAAGACTTAGCCGATAGCTTTTAGCCCGATAGCTTTAAAACTGAGAGACTAGTTTGCGTAGAAACGGACAGACAGACGGACAGACGGACAGACGGACATGGCTAGATCGACTCGTCTAGTGATGCTGATCAAGAATATATATACTTTATAGGGTCGGAAATGTCTCCTTCACTGCGTTGCAAACTTCTGACTGAAATCATAATACCCTCAACAAGGGTATAATGAGATACTTGTGGAGTCCAGATTCAGAGTGATTTTTAAAATAAATCATTTATATGAAATTTACTAAGGTTTTGGGCTCTATTTAATTACAAAAAGCTAAAAAGAATAAAAATAAATTTATATAATGATATGAGAAACCATATCCATCTGATGTGAAAACCATATCCATCTAATATGAAAGAAACTCAGTTTGATATGAAAAATACCATTCTGGTACTAAATGTCCCATAATTTTGGAGCAACATTTGATATGTGCGCATAACAATCTTGTATGAAAAATAGCATATTAATATGTTCAAAAATACCAATTTGGTATGTTCGAAAATAAATTTTGATATGGCCATATGGGACCAAAATTTATATTAAAAAATACCCGATTGATGACCAATTTTGGTATTTTTTTTTCTCTGTGTATTCTTGATCAGGATCACTAGCCGAGTTGATCTAGCCATGTCTGTCCGTCCGTATGTCCGTCTGTCTGTCTGTCCGTCCGTATGAACGCTGAGATCTCGGAAACTATAAAAGCTAGAGGATTGGTATTTGGCATGAAGATTCTTGGAGTTCTACGCAGCGCAAGTTTATTTTAAAAAGGTGCCACGCCCCCTCTAGAGCCCACAATCGCTTATATACGATTTAAAAAATTTAAATATTTCGGAAAAGTAAAAATGCAGTATTTTTGTGTTTATCAATCAAACAAAAACACCTCTTAACGAGGTAAAAAAATAGAGACGACCGCACCTTCAACATACAAAAGATCTGATATCATATTTTGTGACGAAAAATAATTTTACATTCGAAAATATAAAAACACTTTCTAAAATTTACTCATTCGGCCCGCTTCAGACAAATTTATAAGATTTTACCCACACGAACATTTTCTTTTGTATGACCCCTCTGATATGACCCCTCATATTAAGCGCATTTTCAGTAGGACTACAACTAACGTAGTCCGGGGGGCCAATTATCCCCACCGGCCCCAACAGATCCAAATTTCTAAATTTTCACTTTTACACTTTCACCGCTCTCCCTCCCAAACCAATTGATTTTCTGGAGGTCTTGGTATGCAATCCTTTAAGTTTTAGCAATACCTTTAATTTGGTGTATTACTCATTAAGATCGGACTATCACAGCAGATTTTCATTTCTTCGTGTATGTATAGTAGTCGCCTTCGCACACTCTCCTGGTGCGCTTCGTCACTACATGGACTGCCGTCCATAGTGATACCTATCGAAATGTAGAAGAAATTTTTTTAATCGGACCATTCGTTAAAAGTTAGGCCTGATCAAAGTTTTATATCCTCCATCTCCCTCGCACTCCCTTTAGCTGAGTAACGGGTATCTAATAGTCGGGGCACCCGACTATAGCGTTCTCTCTTGTTTTGAGTTTTATTTTTTCCGATCAGAAATAATGATTATTTTTGATTTTTTATTTTAAAAATCAAAAGTAATGATTATTTTTGAGTTTTATTTTTTTTGATCAAAAATAATGATTATTGTGGGAGTTTTAAAATAAAACTTATAATGATTACGGTCCCTGGTTTAAATACAATGGTTTACAAATTATGATTGACCAATATAAATTTAAATGTATATATTAGCTCCTATGAGAGCAAATGTAAACAAACAAAAACTTCTGAAATCAAATAAAAACACCTCTTAACGAGGTAAAAAACTAGTGACGATCGCACCTTCAACATACAAAAGTTCTGATATCAACATTTGTGACGAAAAATTATTACACTCGTCATTAAATAGACTTTTTAATATTTTCTCATTGCATTTCTAATTTTCTGAAATCTTTAAAAATGTGGGCGCCGGACACATTTTAGTATCGTTTGTGGGCGATTATTGGCGATTGTGGGCGTTAGAGGGGGCGTGGCGCTTGGCTGAATTAAACTTGCGCTGCGTAGGAAGCCCAAGAATATGTGTTGGTACGAGGGTGGTCCGATAAGTACTTAGCCTCCAAAAGAAAAACGAAAATTTTGGAAAAGTGTCAATTTATTTCTCAACATAATCTTGTTTTAGCTCGATACCCTTGACCCAGCGATGCTCCAACTTCTTTAACCCGTCTGAAAAATACGTTTCCTCGAGGTCTGCAAAATAGGCCTCTGTGGCGGCGACGACCTCCTCATTCGACGCAAATTTTTGTCCAGCGAGAGACTTTTTCAAGTTTGGAAACAAAAAGAAGTCCCATGGGCCAAATCTGGAGAATAAGGTGGATGGGGTAGCAGTTCGTAGCCCAATTCGACCAATTTGGCCTTGGCGAGGGCGGTTGCGTTTGTTGCCGGAGTGAGCAATCGCGGCACCCATCGCGCCGACAGCTTTCTCATGCCCAAAATATCATGCAGGATATGACCCACGCGGTCTTTTGACATGCGTACTGTCTCAGCTATCTCGCGTATCTTCAATCGGCGATCTGCCAAAACGAGATCGTGGACTTTTTGGACGTTATCCTCCGTGGTAGCCGATTTCGGGGCACCTGGGCGTGGCTCATCAAAAACCGACGTGCGACCACGTTGAAACTCGTTAAACCAATTTTTGACGGTCGCTATCGAAGGAGAAGAGTCACCGTACACAGCATCCAAGCGCTCTTTGATTTCGCTGCGTGATTTCCCTTCCAAAAACAAGAATCGAATCACAGACCGATATTGCTCTTTCTCCATTTTTCTAAAATCCGCGAACACATATGATGCCACACGCTGGCAAAACAAAGCTACGATTCCGATTCGGCTGAAATTTCGACAGTAGCCGTCTACTAGAATGTACTACACGATAGAAAAGTTTTCTTGCGATAGTGGCGCCATCGGGCGGTGAGGCTAAGTACTTATCGGACCACCCTCGTAATCCCAACTTTCGAGCTTTTAAAGTTTCCGAGATCTCAGCGTTCATCCGGACGGACAGACAGACAGACGGACGGACGGACATGGCTAGATCGACTCGGCTAGTTATCCTGATCAAGAATAAATATACTTTATAGGGTCGGAAACGCTTCCTTCTCCCTGTTACATACTTTTGCACGAATACAATATACCCTTTTACTCTACGAGTAACGGGTATAATAATATTCCTAAGAGAAAAAGGTAGTCATGCTGTTCAATAATATTTATAATTCACTGCGTTGCAAACTTCTGACTAAAATTATAATACCCTCTGCAAGGGTATAATAAACGCCAAAAAAATAGGAAAGCAGCTAAAGTATTGATTGTTTTAGAATATACGGAAGTAAATCCAAATTTAAAGTTTTTGTTAGTTAATAGGAATGATCTGCAAGGGTATATAAGCTTCGGCTGGCCGAAGCTTGCTTCCTTTCGTGTTTTTTATATTTATTTAAAACCGTATCGAAATTAGAAATGTTTCATATTAATTTTACCTATTCAAAATATTTTATTTTAAAGTTTTTAATATTTTTACAAAGTAGTTAATATGCAATTAAAAGTTTTCCATGTTCAGATTGAAAACTTTAGCAATTTATCCGAAATATGAACTCTTTTAATTTGAATATAAAACATTTTAAAAATGATTACCAAACTAAAAGATTAAAATTAAATTATTTTAAATAAAACAAGAGAGAACGCTATAGCCCCGACTATCAGATTCCCGTTACTCAGCTAAAGGGAGTGCGAGGGAGATGGAGATATAAACTTTGATCGGGAATAACTTTTTAACGAATGGTCCGATTTAAAAAATTTCTTCTACATTTCAATAGGTATTGATAAACACAATAAAACTGCATTTTTACTTTTCCGAAATATTTAAATTTTTAAAATCGTTTTGAAAGCGATTGTGAACGTTAGAGGGGGCGTGGCACCTTTTTGAAACAAACTTGCGCTGCGTAGGAACTCCTAGAATCTGTATGCAAAATGCAAATCTTCTAGCTTTTATAGTTTCCGAGATCTCAGAGTTCATTCGGACAAACAGACGGACATGGCTATATCGACTCGGTTAGTGACCCTGATCAAGAATATATATACTTTATAGGGTCGGAAATGCTTCCTTCTACCTGTTTCATACTTTTGCACGAATACAATATACCCTTTTACTCTACGAGTAACGGGTATAATATTCAATATATTCACAATTTTTTCTTTACAAACTAATATTGGGGCAAACTCATGTGGAAATATATTTTATTCAAGCTTAACGGTTTTTGGCTTGGTGGACTTTTTCGTGGAAGTGTCCATATATTCTTGATCAGCATCACTAGACAAGTGAATCTATTCATGTCCGTCTGTCTGTCCGTCTGTCTGTTTCTACGCAAACTAGTCTCTCACTTTTTAAACTATCGCAATGAAACTTTCCCAAAAATATTCGTTCTATTGCAGGGAGTATATGTCGGAACCAGCCTGATCGGACAACTATATCCTATAGCTTACACAGGAATAATCCGAAAAATAATGAAAACAAAATTATAGCTTCGGTTTTTTTTTTTTACATTTTATCTTCTTCTCTTAGGAATATTATTTTTTATATATTTCTGAATTTCGGATTAAATTAAAAAATATCGGACGACTAAATCGTATAGCTACCATAGAAAAGATCGAAAAATGAATGGGAAATAAATTATAGCTTCTTTGGCTTTTATTATATTCTCTTCCCCGTAGGACATGATTTTTTTAAGATATCCGAATTTCGAATTAAATTTAACAAAAATCTGACGACTGACGACTTATATAGGAAGGATAGAAAAGATACTGTCGAAATAATACGAAATTTAACATTTTTGCAATTTGTAAGTTAATAGGATATAAGCTTTGGCTGGCCGAAGCTAGCTTCCTTTCTTGTTTTTTTTTTTTTTTATATTGTTTATCTATTATCTTTCCGCCTAAAAGCAATTTCACTAAAAAACACATCACAACAAGAAAAGAAGCTGGATTCGGCCAGACGAAACTTATATCCTATTAACTTACAAATCGCAAAAATGTTAAATTTCGTTTTATTTTCACATTATTTTTTCTGTCCTTCCTATGACAGCTATATAATAAGTCGTCAGATTTTTGTGAAATGTATCACTATGGACGGCAGTCCATGTAGTGACGAAGCGCACAAGAAGAGTGTGCGAAGGCGACTATCACTATGGACGGCAGTCCATGTAGTGACGAAGCGCACAAGGAGAGTGTGCGAAGGCGACTACTATATATAGCCGCAAAATTGAAAATCTGCTGTGATAGTCCGATCGTAATGAGTAATACACCAAATTAAAAGTATTGCTAAAACTTAAAGGATTGCATACCAAGACCTCAAGAAAATTAATTCGCTTGGGAGAGAGAGGAGAAAGTTAGAAAATGAAAATTTAGAGATTTGGAGCTGGTGGGGCCGGTGGGGATAAATGCCCCTCGCAGTGTGTTCGTTGTGTTCCTATTGAAAATACCCGTCGAATGAGGTCATATGAAAAAATCCGTTCAAAATAGAAGATTTTCTTCTTCTTCCCAAAATGAAAATTTATTTCTGTTTCTCAGTTTGTCTGTGTGTAGCAAAACGTGGGTAAAAAGTACTAGCATTTTTATATGGTGTTAAACAGCAAAAGAAACATTAGTTCTACCACTTTTGGAAAAACTCACTAGTTTAGCGGGAAAATCAAAAAATCAAAAAAATAATATTAAAAAAACTTCTCAAAAATAAAAAATTAAAAAAAAGGGCTTCCCAGGGGGCGGTTTTTTTTTTTAATTCTTAAGCGCAATGTAAAAACAAAATGGAAATCCGTTCATTTTTTGCGGAGGTACAGTAAACACCGCAAAACGCCTTTTTATACCCTTGCAGAGGGTATTATGATTTCAGTCAGAAATTTGCAACGCAGTGAAGGAGACGTTTCAGACCCCATAAGTATATATATTCTTGATCAGCATCACTAGACGAGTCGATCTAGCCATGTCCGACTGTCCGTCTGTCGGTCTGTCCGTCCGTCTGTCCGTCCGTTTCTACGCAAACTAGTCTCTCAGTTTTTAAGCTATCGGGATGAAACTTTCGCAAAAGTCTTCTTTCTATCGGATGTAGTATATAAGTCGGAACCGGCCGAAAAAAATGTAAAAAAAATTTATCTTGGGTGTTTTTGAACCTATGACCTCCTAATTTTGGAAATGCCATTTTTTATCTAATTCTGAATTTCGAATAAAATTCGGAAAATTAGTGACTAATAGGAATTATCTGCAAGGGTATATAAGCTTCGGCTGGCCGAAGCTAGCTTCCTTTCTTGTTTTAATAGTGTTCCAGCAATCGCTTTGCCACCGATATATTAGCGGATAGTATCGGCTATTAAAATTAGTGGATGTTATATAATAATATACAAGAGGTTTGAATTAAATCCATCCAACCAGTTTTTATAGAAAAAATCGCAAAGTTAGTCGATTTTTTGCTGCCAAAGACCCTACCCCCCCCCTTTATCAAAATGTATAAGCAGAATGGAAATCCGTCAATTTTTGGCGGAGATACAGTGAACACCGCAAAACTTAGAAATTAAAAAAATGTCAAAAACGTTTTTTACACTTAAAAATAAAAATTGGTTCCATAAAAAAAATTTGAATTGCACTTTTCTTAATCAGGAAGACGTACCTTACCGGAAAACAAAGATTTCCTTCCTATATTTCATCGATTTTTTTTGTAAACTGGTGTTATCTATCAATTGCCGTTTTCATCACTCGATTATCTGTATTGGTACAAAAGTTAGGATTTATTACAAAAAAAAATCAAAAGGTGCCACTGTGCATCTGTGTTTACAGGTGTTAACTGAGACAACAGGGCTCTAGCATAGCTGTAATACGCGTTTTTCTCAACTTAAAAAATGAAAATTAAATCGTTCTTTTGGTTGTTAATTAAGTTAATGGTCTTGTTAGTTTCCTTAAAGTTGCATTTTTAAGAAGAAGTTATAAAACTAATTTCGGAGCAATTTATGCCGGCGTTTTTTCATATTTCCCAACTTTTTCAGCTTTCTAAACTAATGACTGGAACTCAATGACGTCTATTACCAGTAAAATGAGTCCTCGATGGCCGAGATCGGGTTATCAGAACTCGAGATAGAAAACAAAAAATCGTTTTTAACACTTAAAAAGAAATTTACCCCATACAAAAACTTGTAATGGTCCATTTCGTAATCAGAAAGATGTACTTTACCGGAAAACCAAGGTTGCCTTCGATTAGGGTGAAGTTGATTTTGATGATGATGAAGATTCTTGGAGTTCCTACGCAGCGCAAGTTTTTTTCAAGAAGGTGCCACGCCCCCTCTAACGCCCACAATCGCTTATACCGATTTTAAAAAATTTAAATATTTTGGAAAAGTAAAAATTCAGTTTTATTGTGTTTATCAATAGCTATCGAAATATAGAAGAAATCGGACCATTCGTTAAAAAGTTATGCGTGATCAAAGTTTTATATCTCCATCTCCCTCGCACTCGCTTTAGTCGGCGCACCCGAGTGCGAGGGAGATGGAGATATATAACTTTGACCGCGCATTAGTTAAAACGAATGGTCCGATTTGAAAAAAAAATTGATAAACACAATAAAACTGCATTTTTACTTTTCAGAAATCTTTAAAGGTGTGAGCGCCAGACACCTTTTAAAATTCTTTAAGACAATTGTTAGGGGGGGCGTGTCCCTCGGTTAAAACAAACTTGCTCTGCGTAGAAAGTCCAATAATCTGCCAAATTTTAGTCTTATAGCCTTTATAGTTTCCGAGATCTCAGCGTTCATACGGACAGACAGACGGACAGATAGACATGGCTACTAAATGTCCCATAATTTTGTAGCCATATGGGACCAAAATTTATATGAAAAAATACCCGATTGATGACCAATTTTGGTATTTTTTTTTCTCTGTGTATTCTTGATCAGGATCACTAGCCGAGTTGATCTAGCCTTGTGTGTCTGACCGTCTGTCCGTCTGTCTGTCTGTCCGCCCGTATGAACGCTGAGATCTCGGAAACTATAAAAGCTAGAGGATTGGTATTTGGCATGAAGATTCTTGGAGTTCCTACGCAGCGCAAGTTGGTTTCAAGAAGGTGCCACGCCCCCTCTAGAGCCCACAATCGCTTATACACGATTTTAAAAATTTAAATATTTCGGAAAAATAAAAATGCAGTATTGTTGTGTTTATCAATACCTATCGAAATGTAGAAGAAATTTTTTAAATCGGACCATTCGTTAAAAGTTAGGCCTGATCAAAGTTTTATATCCTCCATCTCCCTCGCACTCCCTTTAGCTGAGTAACGGGTATCTAATAGTCGGGGCACCCGACTATAGCGTTCTCTCTTGTTTTGAGTTTTATTTTTTCCGATCAGAAATAATGATTATTTTTGATTTTTATTTTAAAACTCAAAAGTAATGATTATTTTTGAGTTTTCTTTTTTTTTGATCAAAAATAATGAATATTGTGGGAGTTTTAAAATAAAACTTATAATGATTACGGTCCCTGGTTTAAATACAATGGTTTACAAATTATGATTGACCAATATAAAGTTAAATGTATATATTAGCTCATATGAGAGCAAATGTAAACAAACCAAAACTTCTGAAATCAAATAAAAACACCTCTTAACGAGGTAAAAAACTAGTGACGATCGCACCTTCAACATACAAAAGTTCTGATATCAACATTTGTGACGAAAAATTATTACACTCGTCATTAAATAGACTTTCTAATATTTTCTCATTCGGCCCGCCCTAGCAAACTGTTCCAGCCATTGTATTTAAACAAATTAAGTTAAAAAGGCGTTTAAGTATTTCAAAATACCTTTTAAACGAGATATAGCACATGTCTGTAGCTTCAGTAGTGTACAACTTACGAACTAAAGAAATTTAGCTATTTTTAGCTTTTTCCCGCTAAAGCAGCGGGTTTTTCCAAATGTCGTAAAACAAAAGTTTCCTATTTGGAATTCCTTAAAACAATTGAATTGATTCCATGACCCTAAAATACAGTTTGCATACGCACATACTAAATTCAATGCTAAGGCAGCGTAAGTTGTTTTGAGCTGGCAAAAGTGGCGATTTTCGTTTCTAAATAACTTTTAAACGTGACTTTTTACAGTAATGTGTTATATACCAAAATTTAAGGAATCTCAAGGGCTATACAGTTTAAAGTTTTAAAGAAAATCGTTAGAGCCGTTTTTGAGAAAATTAAAAAAAAGCTTAAAAAAAAGTTTTAAAAAATTTTCTTTTGTTCATATCTTTTTATACCCGTTACTCGTAGAGTAAAAGGGTATATTGTATTCGTGCAAAAGTATGTAACAGCTAGAAGGAAGCTTTTCCGACCCTATAAAGTATATATATTCTTGATCAGGATCACTAGCCGAGTCGATCTAGCCATGTCCGTCTGTCCGTCCGGATGAACGCTGAGATCTCGGAAACTACAAAAGCTAGAATATTGGGATTACCAACACTTATTCTTGGGCTTCCTACGCAGCGCAAGTTTATTTCAGCCGACCGCCACGCCCCCTTTAACGCCCAAAATCGCCCATAGTCGCTCACAAACAATACTAAAATGTGTCTGGCGCCCACATTTTCAAAGATTTCTGAGAAGTATAAATGCAATTTTGTTGTACTTACCCTGCAGTTCCATTCAGCGCTTTTTTAGCAGTGAATCACTGCTAAAAACTGAGCACTCAGCGCTCAATCACTGCTGAATTTGTATGAAAAATAGCGGTGATTTTAACATGGGCATGTCCTAGGGGCTCATCACTGCCAGAAACTAGCGCTTTTTTAGCACCTGTTCATCACCATTTTTCAGCGCCTAATTCATCACTAAATTCGGCGCTTTTTCAGCGCCTAATTATCACCCAAAATCATCCCCTATTCACTGCCCATTTTCATCACCTGTTCACCGCCCATTTTCATTAAAAATATGTTGAATTTTATCCTTAGGTTTATTTCTCTTCAATTCATTTTTACTACATAATTTTTTATAAATTATTTTCATACTTTTACATTAAATTAATAGATTTTTACAAACTACGGTGACTTGTAGGGCTCTTCGGCACGTTCTTAGCTTCCGGAGTCTTGGTGAGCTGCATTTTCGCGCATGGAGATTTTTCAATCATCTCCGCATCCTCTCCGGAGGCACTGTAGGCTCCACCTGACCAATGGGATCTGAGTTTGGAAAAGATATATTTTTATAATATTATATAAAGAGACAAGAACGGTAAAACTTACTTAGCATCCTTCTGGGCTGTAGGACAAAATGATTTGATCTGAAACGATATTGTTTATGCACCTTATTCCGTTAGCTTGACCTAAAAATATTAAACAATAAAACATACGTACTCTAAAAATGAGAAGCTATAATAATTAAGACAAGACAAAGTTTTAATACCCTTGAAAATTACTTACCTAAAAATGTATTCTGGATTAATAGCACTTTTGTTTGAACTTGAAAACAACTTGTCACAGCTATAACGCAATTGAAAAACGCGGAACAACGGCGTCTGCCTTTGAGAAATATAAAATGAATACTGAGCGAGAAAAACAACATCTGCAATTTCTCTTGTTGTTCTTTTCCCTTTGTCACGATCGCGCTTGCCTAACTTGTCTCTACCTGCGCAGAGAGAGAGAGATTGAGAGAGAGAAATTTGGGAGAGCGTCGTCTCTGACGCCGTTTCGGTCGGCTCCGTCGGCGACACTGTCGGCCTAGTGATGATGTTGTGATGAAATTCATCACCTGTTCCTCACTATTTTTAGGCGCTCATTCACTGCCTGTTCAGCACCTTAATTTCGTAAAGAGATAGATTTTGAGAGAGAGGGTTGGTGAGAGAGTCGATTCTGCCGCGGCGCTGCCGGCGTCGCAGCCGACGCAGTGCTATTAAGCGCTCGGTCTGAATTCGGGAACTGCAGGGTAGTTATTAGTGTTGGGTTGTTCATGAGTGAGTGAACAAAAAAGAGTCGCTCACCTCAGTGAGTGAGTGAACAAGTTCACAACTATTGATCACTGCTCACTCACTTGTTCAGTTGCTCACTTACTCACTTGCTCACTCACATGTTCAGTTGCTCACTTGCTGACTCGCTCACACTTGTTCAGTTGTTTACTTGCTCACTAACTCCGTTCAGTTCAGTTCTATTCTCATTTATAAGTCCACAAGTTCGTAGCACGATCATGATTTTTTTCTAGTGACACTAACCTAAATTTTGACTAACTAACTGTATTTATTTAAAAAAGTAAAAATTTAGTAAGCAACTGAAGAATTTACAATTTGCAAATTTGAACAAGTGAGGAACTGAACATGTGAGCAACTAAACAAGTGAGTTACTCACTGAACAACTGAGTTACTCACTGAACAACTGAGTTACTCACTGAACAACTGAGTTCCTCACTGAACAAGTGAGTGAGCCAAGTTAGTGAGTTGATTCATTCACTTAAAAGTGAGCAACTGATCTTGTTCACTAAGGTGAACACTGTTTACCCAACACTAGTAGTTATACCTATCGAAATGCAGAAAAAATTTTTTAAATCGGACCATTCGTTAAAAAGTTAAGCCTGATCAAAGTTTATATCTCCATCTCCCTCGCACTCCCTTTAGCCGAGTGACGGGTATTAGATAGTCGGGACACCAACCCGACTATAGCGTTCTCTCTTGTTAACTATTACATTTACACAAATTGCATATAGAAGACGTTTATAGCATTTAAAAATACCTTTCAAACGAGATGCAGCACAAGTCTGTAGCTTTAGTAGTATAGAAGTTACGGCTTTCCGAATTTTAGCTATTTATAGCTGTTTTCCCGCTAAACTAGCGGGGTTTTCCAAAAGTGGTAGAACAAAAGTTTTTTATATCGATGTGATGAACGTCATATCAAATTTTCAGAACTTAAAAAACATGTTTTGGACAAACTGACAAACAGAATTAAATTTTCATTTTGGGAAGAAGAAGAAAATCTTATTTTGTTTATAACTTTTGATATGACCCCTCATATTAAGCGCATTTTCAGTAGGAATACAACTAACGTAGTCCGGGGGGCCAATTATCCCCACCGGCCCCAACAGATCCAAATTCTAAATTTTCACTTTTACACTTTCACCGCTCTCCCTCCCAAACCAATTGATTTTCTTGAGGTCTTGGTATGCAATCCTTTAAGTTTTAGCAATACCTTTAATTTGGTGTATTACTCATTACGATCGGACTATCACAGCAGATTTTCATTTCTTCGTGTATGTATAGTAGTCGCCTTCGCACACTCTCCTGGTGCGCTTCGTCACTACATGGACTGCCGTCCATAGTGATAAATAATAATGTAGATAAACTTGAACAGTATCTGGATAAAGTAGCCTTTTAACAACGCGAAATAGGGGTTTCAAATTCATTACTATATCTGTGCTGGCTACTATGATATTTTTCCCCGAAACGGGAAACGCTTATTTCCCTCTGTTACATATTTTGGCACGAATACAATTTACTCTACGATTAACGGGTATAAAAAGTACTCTCAAACCAAGAGCACTTCTGCTTGATTTTAGTGAAACCGTTTTTGGCCCACTTTTGAGCACGGAAATCTGAAATCTGGTGGAAGGATGAGATATAAACACGAACAGAAATGCAACGATACAATATATTTACACCAAAGTTTCTTTCAACCTAGACCAGCTGAGTCAAAATACCCTTGTCCTGTGTTTTTCACTATCTATTTTCATATACTACTTTTACAAATTCCCAAGTCTTACCTTGCTGCTCAAATGCGCCTAGACTGGTCCAACTTTGTATTGTGTTGTCACGATAGCCCGCAAGATCCAGGTTCTCCATTATATAGGCTTAGAATTTAAAAATTATATTTTTTTGTCAATTTTAATTATTATCAGTTTGCTATAAAGCTTTTTTAAAATTTAATGTTTTGCCATGTCCAGTTCCAAATACCACGCCTCGGTCTTCATTCTTTTGATCTCATTTTTGTTAGAAGCCATTTTCTTTTAGTTTGATTTTCTTCGATAAAATTCAAAAACATCTGCAACAAAAAAAAATTATATAAATTAGATTGACTTTAAACAGTATACAAAATAATGAATACTTATTCCGGGGTGTCAGAGAAATCTCTTCCAACTAAATTCCCCCCCAAAAGCAAATCTCGGTGTCACAGAAACCGTTCATTGTAGCTACCATAGGACCGATCGAAAAATTACTTGGTAAATAAAATAAAATAAATTATAGGTTCTTTGATTTTTATTGTATTCTCTTATCAAACAAAAACACCTCTTAACGAGGTAAAAAAATAGTGACGACCGCACCTTCAACATACAAAAGATCTGATATCATATTTTGTGACGAAAAATAATTTTACATTCGAAAATATAAAAACACTTTCTAAAATTTACTCATTCGGCCCGCTTCAGACAAATTTATAAGATTTTACCCACACGAACATTTTCTATTGTAGCGTGCCGAAAAAGTAAATTTTAGAAAGTGTTTTTATATTTTCGAATGTAAAATTATTTTTCGTCACAAAATATGATATCAGATCTTTTGTATGTTGAAGGTGCGGTCGTCACTATTTTTTTACCTCGTTAAGAGGTGTTTTTGTTTGATATCAGAAGTTTTTAAAGGGACAATTTATACCCTGGGTTTAATTTACATATTAGTATACCTCATACCATGACCAAAAGTCATCCCCATATAACTTAGTTATTAATTTATTTATTTATTTATTTATTCATTTTTTATTTATTAAAGTTAATAATTGTATAATGGAACGGTTTAAAACAATTTTACCGATTCCTTGACCCTAAAATACAATTTGGATATGCACATACAAAATTTAATGTTCTAAACACGTTAGATAAATAATTGTAATTTTTTTAAAGATTAAAAAATTACTTTTTGTTATTCAATAATTGTTAAAACACTTTAAACTTAACTTTTAATCATTAAAAATTGTTAAAGGACTAGTAAACGATGAGAAAACATGAATTCCATAAGGATCCGATAAGAGTGAGAGAGTAGCCCTACTTGCTGCAACGTGTTTTCATAAAAAAAAGCAGAGGCCATTTTAAAAAAAATTCGATATTTTAAAAACTAAAAATGGCTCCCACTGTTTACAAAAATCGATTGTAACTAACAATATGGCGCATATATTGATTTATAAAAAAAAATGTAAATACAAAATTTTTTAGAATTTTAATTTGTTTTTATTTTTAAGAAAATAAAAACTTATTTTTTTTAACATTTTTTTTTTAAAGAAGAGGTTTTAGAAGAATTAAATCAAAACACATGAAACGCGGATTCATATAACCGGAGATAAAGATTTTCAATGAGAGGGTACTTTTTCAAATTTTTCAATTTTTGGAAAACTTTAAAAAATTCTAACTAAAAAAATAATTTTTTTTCGGACAAATCCTGATACACGTGATTGCTCATTTTCCGAATAGAACATGTAAAAAAATTTTCAGGCAAATCAAAAATGTAAAAATTTTTTTGGCCCAAATCTGTTTGGCTCGTAAATGAACGGCCCTTAGGCAGCATTAATTGTTATGAGCTGGCAAAAGTGGCTATTTTCGTTTCTTAATAACTTTTAAACGTGATTTTTTACAGTAATGTGTTATATACCAAAATTTAAGGAATCTCTAGGGCTATACAGTTTAAAGTTGTAAGGAAAATCGTTAGAGCCGTTTTTGAGAAAATTAAAAAAAAGCTAAAAAAAAAGTTTAAACAAAATTTCTTTTGTTCATATCTTTTAAACTATTACAGTTACACAAATTGCATATAGAAGGCGTTTATAGCATTTAAAAATACCTTTCAAACGAGATGGAGCACAAGTCTGTAGCTTTAGTAGTATAGAAGTTACGGCTTTCCGAATTTTAGCTATTTATTGCTGTTTTCCCGCTAAACTAGCGGGTTTTTCCAAAAGTGGTAGAACAAAAGTTTTTTATATCGATGTGATGAACGTCATATCAAATTTTCAGAACTTAAAAAACATATTTTGGACAAACTGACAAACAGAATTAAATTTTCATTTTGGGAAGATGAAGAAAATCTTATTTTGGCTATAACTTTTGAACGGAGCGTCCGATTTTCTGATATGACCCCTCATATTAAGCGCATTTTCAGTAGCAATACAACTAACGTAGTCCGGGGGGGCAATTATCCCCACCGGCCCCAACAGATCCCAATTTCTAAATTTTCACTTTTACACTTTCACCGCTCTCCCTCCCAAACCAATTGATTCTTGAGGTCTTGGTATGCAATCCTTTAAGTTTTAGCAATACCTTTAATTTGGTGTATTACTCATTACGATTGGACTATCACAGCAGATTTTCATTTCTTCGTGTATATATAGTAGTCGCCTTCGCACACTCCTGGTGCGCTTCGTCACTACATGGACTGCCGTCCATAGTGATACTTCAGGACATGACTTCTTTTTAATATTTCCGAATTTCAAATTAAATTTAACAAAAATCAGACGACTATTACTGTAGTGACGAAACACACCAGGAGAGTGTGCAATGGCGACTACTATTATATAACCGCAGAATTGATAATCTGCTGTGATGGTCCGAATAAGTGATACACCAATCGAAAGGTATCCCAAAAACTAACAGGATTGCATACCAAAACTTTTTTTTAGCTTTTTTTATTTTTCTCAAAAACGGCTCTAACGATTTTCTTTAAAACTTTAAACTGTATATCCCTTGAGATTTCTTAAATTTTGGTTTATATCATGTTACTGTGCAAAATCTCGTTTAAAAGTTATTCAGAAACGAAAATAGCCACTTTTGCCAGCTCAAAACAACTTATTTAGTATGTGCGTAGCCAAACTGTATTTTAGGGTCATGGAATCATTTCAATTGTTTTAAGAAGTTCCAAATAGGAAACTTTTGTTTTACGACTTTTAGAAAAAACCCGCTGTTTAGCGGGGAAAAAGCTAAGAATAGCTAAATTTCGTTAGTTCGTAAGTTGTACACTACTAAAGCTACAGACATGTGCTATACCTCGTTTAAAATACTTAAGGGGGGACATCTAGGTAACTGGGGAAAAAAAGCGGATTTTCTGGATTTTTTTTTGGCCAAATGAAGAAGCCAATCGAAAATTTGTAAACTACGTTTTATTATATTAGGTCCCCCTTTGTTAAAGGCGGTCCATGGCCGGACACCTAACGTCCTTAATTTTTGATCTAAAAAAAAAATAAAATTTGGTTAGTTTCTATACCTCAACAGCTATCGACGGACGTAGGATTTTTTCGATATTTTGATTTTTTAAAAAATGGTGAGTGATTGAAAAAAAAGTAGCATTTTTTCGAATAAAAAACGTCACAAAATTATTAATAAAAAAAAAAGTAAGCAAAATAAAAAAAAAAACCTACGTCCGTCGATAGACATAGGTATTTTGAATATACTGTCAAAAATTGAGATCGATCGGTTAAGATTTGTTCGAGTTATGTGTCCGGCCGCCTCAAAAAAAGTGGTTTCGAGAAAAACGCGTTTAAAGTTTTAAGGTGCCCGGGATATACATGTGAGGCATCGCCGCAGAATGGAAAATTTCGACACTTAGACACTTTTGCCGGACTCTATCTTTTGGTATGTTATTTTTAAGACCCTAAAGCATTTTTTAAGCGAAAAAAAAAATTTCCGATTTTTTAAAAATTCTACCTAGATGTCCCCCCTTAAACGCATTTTTAACTTAATTTGTTTAAATACAATGGTTTTCAAATTATGATTGACCAATTTAAATTTAAATGTATATATTAGCTCCTATGAGAGCAAATGTAAACAAAAACAAGAGAGAACGATATAGTCGGGTTGGTGTCCCGACTATCTAATACCCGTCACTCAGGGTTGGTGTCCCGACTATCTAATAAACGTAACTCAACTAAAGGGAGTGCGAGGGAGATTAAAACTTTGATCAGGCATAAGTTTTAAACGAATGGTTCGATTTAAAAAATGTCTTCTACATTTCGATAGGTATTGATAAACACAACAAAACTGCATTTTTACTTTTCCGAAATATTTAAATTTTTAAAATCGTTTTGAAAGCCATTGTGAACGTTAGAGGGGGCGTGGCACCTTTTTGAAACAAACTTGCGCTGCGTAGGAACTCCTAGAATCTGTATGCAAAATGCAAATCTTCTAGCTTTTATAGTTTCCGAGATCTCAGAGTTCATTCGGACAAACAGACGGACATGGCTATATCGACTCGGTTAGTGACCCTGATCAAGAATATATATACTTTATAGGGTCGGAAATGCTTCCTTCTACCTGTTTCACACTTTTGCACGAATACAATATACCCTTTTACTCTACGAGTAACGGGTATAATATTCAAAATATTCACAATTTTTTCTTTACAAACTAATATTGGGGCAAACTCATGTGGAAATATATTTTATTCAAGTTTAACGGTTTTTGGCTTGGTGGACTTTTTCGTGGAAGTGCCCATATATTCTTGATCAGCATCACTAGACAAGTGAATCTATTCATGTCCGTCTGTCCGTCCGTCTGTCTGTTTCTACGCAAACTAGTCTCCCACTTCTTAAACTATCGCAATGAAACTTTCCCAAAAATATTCGTTCTAATGCAGGTAGTCGCATAAGTCGTCAGATTTTTGTGAAATGTATCACTATGGACGGCAGTCCATGTAGTGACGAAGCGCACAAGAAGAGTGTGCGAAGGCGACTATCACTATGGACGGCAGTCCATGTAGTGACGAAGCGCACAAGGAGAATGTGCGAAGGCGACTACTATATATAGCCGCAAAATTGAAAACCTGCTGTGATAGTCCGATTGTAATGAGTAATACACCAAATTAAAAGTATTGCTAAAACTTAAAGGATTGCATACCAAGACCTCAAGAAAATTAATTCGCTTGGGAGAGAGAGGAGAAAGTTAGAAAATGAAAATTTAGAGATTTGGAGCTGTTGGGGCCGGTGGGGATAAATGCCCCTCGCAGTGTGTTCGTTGTGTTCCTATTGAAAATACCCGTCGAATGAGGTCATATGAAAAAATCCGTTCAAAATAGAAGATTTTCTTCTTCTTCCCAAAATGAAAATTTATTTCTGTTTCTCAGTTTGTCTGTGTGTAGCAAAACGTGGGTAAAAAGTACTAGTATTTTTATATGGTGTTAAACAGCTCGTTATAAGAAACATTAGTGTTACCACTTTTGAAAAAACTCACTAGTTTAGCGGAAAATCAAAAAAATAATATCAAAAAAACTTCTCAAAAATAAAAAATTAAAAAAAAGGGCTTCCCAAGGGGCGGTTTTTTTTAAATTCTTAAGCGCAATGTAAAAACAAAATGGAAATCCGTTCATTTTTTGCGGAGGTACAGTAAACACCGCAAAACACCCTCGCCCTTGCAGAGGGTATTATGATTTCAGTCAGAAGTTTGCAACGCAGTGAAGGAGACGTTTCAGACCCCATAAGTATATATATTCTTGATCAGCATCACTAGACAAGTAGATCTAGCCATGTCCGTCTGTCCGTCCGTCTGTCCGTCCGTTTCTACGCAAACTAGTCTCTCAGTTTTTAAGCTATCGGGATGAAACTTTCCCAAAAGTCTTCTTTCTATTGCATGTAGTATATAAGTCGGAACCGGGCGAAAAAAATGTAAAAAAAATTGTATCTTGGGTGTTTTTGAACCTATAACCTCCTAATTTTGGAAATGCCATTTTTTATCTAATTCTGAATTTCGAATAAAATTCGGAAAATTAGTGACTAATAGGAATTATCTGCAAGGGTATATAAGCTTCGGCTGGCCGAAGCTAGCTTCCCTTCTTGTTTTAATAGTGTTCCAGCAATCGCTTTGCCACCGATATATTAGCGGATAGTGTCGGCTATAAAAATTAGTGGATGTTATATAATAACATACAAAAGGTTTGAATTAAATCCATCCAACCAGTTTTTATAGAAAAAATCGCAAAGTTAGTCGATTTTTGCTGCCAAAATTTTGATTTTGATGATGATGAAGATTATTGGAGTTCCTACGCAGCGCAAGTTTTTTTCAAGAAGGTGCCACGCCCCCTCTAACGCCCACAATCGCTTATACCGATTTTAAAAAATTTAAATATTTTGGAAAAGTAAAAATTCAGTTTTATTGTGTTTATCAATAGCTATCGAAATATAGAAGAAATCGGACCATTCGTTAAAAAGTTATGCGTGATCAAAGTTTTATATCTCCATCTCCCTCGCACTCGGGTGCGCCGACTAAAGCGAGTGCGAGGGAAATGGAGATATATAACTTTGACCGCGCATTAGTTAAAACAAATGGTCCGATTTGAAAAAAAAAAATTGATAAAAACAATAAAACTGCATTTTTACTTTTCAGAAATCTTTAAAGGTGTGGGCGCCAGACACCTTTTAAAATTCTTTAAGGCAATTGTTAGAGGGGGCGTGTTCCTCGGTTAAAACAAACTTGCGCTGCGTAGAAAGTCCAATAATCTGCCAAATTTTAGTCTTATAGCTTTTATAGTTTCCGAGATCTCAGCGTTCATACGGACAGATAGACATGGCTAAATCGACTCGGCTAGTGACCCTGATCAAGAATATATATTAGGGCGGGTCGATTTGTATGGAGCCGAAAAAAAGTGATGAATCGTATAGGGGGAACGTAATCTTTAAAGGATTCTAAGCAATATTGCCGAACAAACTTGTTATCTAAAATGACGTTTGACCCCCCCCAAACGCGAATGAAAAATACTGTTTTTTTCGTGAAAAATATCATAGTAGCCAGCACAGATATATTACTGAATTTGAAACCACTATTTTTTTTCTCAAAAAATTCGTTTATTGATTAATAATTAGTGTTCCATTTTCAAATCTTGTTTACTTGTTTCTAGATTACCTGCTTATATAGAAAACCGCAAAGTTGAAGGAATATTTTATAAATAATAACGTAAATAAACTTGAACAGTATCTGGATAAAGTAGCCTTTTAACAACGCGAAATAGGGGTTTCAAATTCAGTACTATATCTGTGCTGGCTACTATGATATTTTTCACGAAAAAACCAGTAATTTTTATTCGCGTTTGGGGGGGGGGGGTCAAACGACATTTTAGACCACAAGTTTGTTCGGCAATGTTGCTTAGAATCATACCAAGAACACGTTCCCCCTATACGATTTTTGGGCTCCCAAATCGACCCACCCTAATATATATACTTTATACGGTCGGAAACGCTTATTTCCCTCTGTTACAAATTTTTGCACGAATACAATTTACTCTACGATTAACGGGTATAAAAAGTACTCTCAAACCAAGAGCACTTCTGCTTGATTTTAGTAAAACCGTTTTTGGCCCACTTTTGAGCACGGAAATCTGAAATCAAGATGGATGTCTTCAACAGAGAGTACCACTGTTTCCTTTGTTTTGGTGTTAAGTTTCTTTCAACCTAGACCAGCTGAGTCAAAATACCCTTGTCCAGTGTTTTTCACTATCTATTTTCATATACTACTTTTACAAATTCCCAAGTCTTACCTGGCTGCTCAAATGCGCCTAGACTGGTCCAACTTTGTATTGTGTTGTCACGATAGCCCGCAAGAATTTAAAAATTATATTTTTTTGTCAATTTTAATTATTATCAGTTTGCTATAAAGCTTTTTTAAAATTTAATGTTTTGCCATGTCCAGTTCTAAATACCACGCCTCGGTCTTCATTCTTTTGATCTCATTTTTGTTAGAAGCCATTTTCTTTTAGTTTGTTTTTCTTCGATAAAATTCAACAACATCTGCAACCAAAAAAAATTATATAAATTAGATTGACATTAAACATTATACAAAATAAGGAATACTTATTCCGGGGTGTCAGAGAAATCTCTTCCAACTAAATTCCCCCCCAAAAGCAAATCTTGGTGTCACAGAAACCGTTCGAAAATCAAGTACACGATTTTAAACCAACCGAATAGTAGGCTTTGAAGCAAATGTTCCTAAAATCAGAGCAATTTTACTCAGAATCTTCTAGAATACTCTACAGATTCTGTGACACCTACACCGAGAAAAAAAAACCGTTCTCAACGTTCTTAATTTCAGTATTTCCGTGCTCAAAAGTCAGCCAAGAACGGTTTTACTAAAATCAAGGGCAAGTATTCTTGATTTGAGAGTACTTTTTTAAAAATAAGTATTCTTGATTTCAGTAAAAGTCTTCTTGGTTCAAAGAAGAAAATTTCTTGGATTCAAAGGTTCTTGTTTTCAAGAATAGGCGCTCTCGATGTTAGCAATTATCCCCTACCGAGACGAAACTATCCTTGATTTCAAAAGCGATTCTTCATGAAGAATACTTTTTAAAAATTTAAAAATTTGTATATTCACTTTCTTTATTTTTTATTCATTTTTTATTTTTTATTATAGATTTTATATAAAGGCAGCGTATCTTCCACGGCTCAGAAGATACGGACCACACGACACGGGACACAGGAAAGATGCAGAAGCTATATGATGCCCGAGCAAAATATCGCAAGCTCAAGCAGAAAGTAGTAGACACGGTAGTAACTTAAGTAACTAACTTACTTATTTATTGAATACAATACATGTGCACAATATGTAAGTATGAATGCATATTTGCACACAAAAAAAAATATCACTATGGACGGCAGTCCATGTAGTGACGAAGCGCACAAGGAGAGTGTGCGAAGGCGACTACTATTATATAGCCGCAAAATTGAAAATCTACTGTGATAGTCTGATCGTAATCAGTAATACACCAAATTAAAGGTATTGCTAAAACATAAAGGATTGCATACCAAGACCTCAAGAAAATCAATTGGTTTGGGAGAGAGAGCGGTGAAACTGTAAAAGTGAATATTGAAAAGTTTGGATCTGTTGGGGCCGGTGGGGATAATCGCACTACGTTAGTTGTATTCCTACTACAAATGCGCTTAATAGGAGGGGTCATTTGAGAAAATCGGACGCTCCGTTCAAAAGTTATACCGAAAACAAATTTGCGGGGGCCTAGTCAATATTAAAATTTAATTCTCTTTGTCAGTTTGTCTGTGTGTCCCAAAACATGGTTTTAAAGTCCTGAAAATTTGATATGATGTTCAACAGCTCGATATAAGAAACTTTAGTTCTACCACCTTTGGAAAAACCCGCTAGTTTAGTGGGAAAACAGCTGCTAAAATATGGAAGGCCGTAACTACTAAACTACTGAAGCTACAGACCTGTGCTGTATCTCGTTTGAAAGCGTCTCCTATATGTCATTTGTGTAAATGTAATATTTAAAAAGATATGCACAAAACAACATTTTTTTAAACTTTTTTTTTAGCTTTGTTTTTATTTTTCTCAAAAACGTCTCTAACGATTTTCTTTAAAACTTTAAAGTTTAAAGTTTAAACTGTATAGCCCTTGAGATTTCTTAAATTTTGGTATATATCACGTTACTGTAAAAAATCACGTTTAAAAGTTATTCAGAAACGAAAATAGCCACTTTTGCCAGCTCAAAACAACTTACGCTGCCTAAGCATTGAATTTAGTATGTGCGTATCCAAACTGTATTCTAGGGTCATGGAATCATTTCAATTGTTTTAAGGAGTTCCAAATAGGAATCTTTTGTTTTACCACTTTTGGAAAAACCCTAAATTTCGTTAGTTCGTAAGTTGTACACTACTGAAGCTACAGACATGTGCTATACCTCGTTTAAAAGGTATTTTGAAATACTTAAAAACCTATTTAACTTAATTTGTTTAAATACAATGGTTTACAAATTATGATTGACCAATATAAATTTAAATGTATATATTAGCTCCTATGAGAGCAAATGTAAACAAACAAAAACTTCTGAAATCAAAGTTCTGATATCAACATTTGTGACGAAAAATTATTACACTCGTCATTAAATAGACTTTCTAATATTTTCTCATTCGGCACGCTGCAATAGGAAATGCCTGTGAAGGGAAAAAGGCTGGAATAGTTTGCTAGGGCGGGCTACCTCGTTAAGTGGTGTTTTTATTTGATTGTCAAAAAGTCCCCAACCACAAAAAATTGTCAATTTTGTCAAGGATATAGGTCTGTGTCTTTGCTAATTGTGTGTATTTGTTGTTGTGAAAGTAACTATTTACTTAGTAGAATTGACTATTTTTGTGGTTTGGGACTGTTTGACAATTATAACAGTTGATTTTACCAAGCTTTTTTTTGTGTGTGGGCAAATGCAGCCGTTTTCCCACTTATGTTGCTGATCATCTCCAGAGTGGACACCGTCCAGATGAATACCGAAGCTTGGTCGAGGACGCTGATATTGAAGTAAATATTGCGCTGGCCACGGTCAGAAAGAAATTCAAGCCAATTGCAAGATCCTTAGTTTCCCGGCATCGGAAGCGGATTTCAAGTTGGTATCGGTAAAAGGGAAGAATTTACTTATTAGTTAAGCAATAAATAAATAGGGGAGTGTAGGGTAATGTGACGAATAGGGTAATGTGACGAACTCGTCGAATCTCATATATGACGTCACGACAAAAATTCCAAATAAATGTAGTCGTCTCCCCTTATCCCGTCGACAATGTTTTTACAGTAATATTAATAAGAAGTCCCGTAATTTCTTCGTGAGGTTTTTATACCCGTTACTCGTAGAGTAAAAGGGTATATTGTATTCGTGCAAAAGTATGTAACAGCTAGAAGGAAGCGTTTCCGACCCCATAAAGTATATATATTCTTGATCAGGATCACTAGCCGAGTCGATCTAGCCATGTCTGTCTTTTTAAAATCGTGTATAAGCTATTGTGGGCGTTAGAGGGGGCGTGGCACCTTCTTGAAATAAACTTGCGCTGCGTAGGAACTCCAAGAATCTTCATGCCAAATACCAATCCTCTATCTTTTATAGTTCCCGAGATCTCAGCGTTCATACGGACGGACAGACGGACAGACGGACAGACAGACATGGCTAGATCGACTCGGCTAGTGATCCTGATCAAGAATATATATACTTTATGGGGTCGGAAAGGCTTCCTTCTAGCTGTTACATACTTTTGCACGAATACAATATACCCTTTTACTCTACGAGTAACGGGTATAAAAATGCAGTTTTGTTGTGCTTATCAATACCTATCGAAATGTTGAAGAAATTTTTTAAATCGGACCAATCGTTAAAAAGTTATGGTTCATCAAAGTTTATATATCCATCTCCCTCGCACTCCCTTTAGCCGAGTGACGGGTATTAGATAGTCGGGACACCAACCCGACTATAGCGTTTTCTCTTGTTTTTTCTAAAAAGGTGGCGCGCAAATTAGCAAACCTATTCAATTTATTTGTGTTTCAGCAGTGCCACAGTGAAGATGTGTTGAAAATAAAATCAAATAAATATATACACGTATAAATGAGATCTTTATCAACAGTTTTTGGTACTTGGGGTTTTTTTTTGCGCCGTTTGAGAGTGACACCGTTTTTGCTCCAAATGTACCTTGTAGGGTATTGTGACGAACATTTAATATTGTATGGTGACAAATTTTTTTTATTCAAGAATTTTAATTGTTATGGTTGATTTTGTGTAGAAAACTATAATATTACCAGATAACATTAAATGCTGAAGTTTTGTTTTAGTTTTGTATTGTTTTTAGTGGTGCCGTCAGTTGGAAAGGATGGCTCACACCAAAAGCTGTGGGATTTAACTCTAATGAAATTTCAAATCGTACTTTTACAAAAAAATGCAACTTTCTGCTTTTACACTTTTAAAAAATATTGATTTTTGGGGAAGTTACATTAAAGAACAAATCGTTCGTCACATTACCCTACAACTTTGTGGGATTTGGCTGCGTTGGAATTTCGACTCCAAATTTTACAGAAATATGCTCAGTAGATGTAAGCAACTTTCTGCGTTTACACTTTTAAAAAATATTGATTTTTAGAAAAGTTACATTAACAAAAAGGAATCTTTCGTCACATTACCCTACACTCCTAAATATACTTTCATTTCAAGTAAGCCCAAAATAAAGCAAATACTAAAATTTTCACAAGAAAATTACCTTAAACAGACCGCAGCTTCGTTTACAAAATACACTAATGTCAAACCCTTAAAATACTAACGCGTCAAATAACATTAAAAGGCGGTAACACTTTTTCTGTTCGAAATTACCAGGTTCCACACCAGAGCATCCCGGCTTTACACCTGTAACGAAAATCGAAACTACGGTATAGAAATTAAACTCCGGGTATAAACTATATACTATTTAGTCTTGACTTAATACTATTGAGTCTGCTTCTTATATTATTTAGTATTGAATTAATACCGGCAGTTTAATACTAGCTGTAGTGTATTATTTACACAACCATTATTAAATGTTAACTTTCGGTATTTTATTTGGGTGTACCTGGAATAGAAAGAAGACTTTTTGGAAAGTTTCATCCCGATAGCTTTAAAACTGAGAGACTAGTTCGCATAGAAACGGACCGACGGGCATGGCTAGATGGACTCGGCTATTGGTGCTGATCAAAAATATAATAGGGGAGTGTAGGGTAATGTGACGAACTCGTCGAATATCATATATGACGTCACGGCAAAAATTCGAAATAAATGTAGTCGTGTCCCCTTATCGTGTCAACAATGTATTTACAGTAATATTAATAAGAAGTCCCGTAATTTGTTCGTGAAGTAATTTTCGCCAAAAATGTGGTGCGCAAACTAGCAAACCTATTCAATTTACTTGTGTTTCAGCAGTGCCAGAGCAAAGATGAGTGGAAAATAAAATCAGACAAATATATGCACGTACCCGTGGCGCAATCCGCATTCGGCCGAAATTGGGTATGGAGATAGAATGCATTCGAGAAGGTATATTCGTAATCGATCGTTTCTCCAGTTTCTGGAACGTAGGATTGTAATGGGGCATTGTTTTCGTTTCTCGCTCTCCCTTTCGATCGAGACTTCGGGAATCGTTCGGGTCGTATAATTTTTTTCTGTTGCACGTTTCTATGATTCTATGATTCCTTACTGACGCACACATACGAGCGTCTACTCTTTCTTACGTGTTTTTTTCTTGCCACGCGTCAGTTGAGTTTTGGAACTTGGCAGAATCGGACGTTTTATTTGGTGAAATATAGTGGAAATTTTATATAACTACAAGTATTATATGGTAAGTAAAATTAATCATTCTTAATAAACTGACAACTAATTTCCGACTTTTTCTTAAATATAGACGCTTTTAAAGGAGATAGACTAAGTAGCCGATTCTACATAACATTGGTGCGAGCTGTCTTAATAAAATAAATAATGTAATTATAAATTTTAGTTGAAAACAAACAATCTTTTATTTGGCTTCAAATAAAGCCTATTTTGTGGTATACCAGTTACTAAAGCACCTGCATTACAACCCTATATACAGGGTAAACCAGTCAGTAAAACGGGTGCATTACAAACCTATAAACCAGGTATCCTATTCAGTAATGCACTTGCATTACAGTCTCATATACTTGGTGTGCCACTCAGTAAAGCAAATAGATTACCACCCTATATGCAACAGTATATAGGACGGTAATGCAGCACGAAGTGTGCTCGGCTAGCGCCTACTTTCTCGATTCGAAGTATGCGATTTTGAAGGTATACTAGCGGAAAACGCGGCCAACCTTATGGAATCGTAAACAGTGTTGTGGTATGAAACCGAATGCATTCCGGCTTCGAAGTATGGCGGTCGGAATCGATTCTCGAAGGCAAATTTTCGCCACTGGGTATACACGAGATCTTTATCAACTGTGTTTGGTACCTCCCCAGTGGCGAAAATTTGCCTTCGAGAATCGATTCCGACCGCCATACTTCGAAGCCGGAATGCATTCGGTTTCATACCACAACACTGTTTACGATTCCATAAGGTTGGCCGCGTTTTCCGCTAGTATACCTTCAAAATCGCATACTTCGAATCGAGAAAGTAGGCGCTAGCCGAGCACACTTCGTGCTGCATTACCGTCCTATATACTGTTGCATATAGGGTGGTAATCTATTTGCTTTACTGAGTGGCACACCAAGTATATGAGACTGTAATGCAAGTGCATTACTGAATAGGATACCTGGTTTATAGGTTTGTAATGCACCCGTTTTACTGACTGGTTTACCCTGTATATAGGGTTGTAATGCAGGTGCTTTAGTAACTGGTATACCACAAAATAGGCTTTATTTGAAGCCAAATAAAGGATTGTTTGTTTTCAACTAAAATTTATAATTATATTATTTATTTTATTAAGACAGCTCGCACCAATGTTATGTAGAATCGGCTACTTAGTCTATCTCCTTTAAAAGCGTCTATATTTAAGAAAAAGTGTGAAATTAGTTGTCAGTTTATTAAGAATGATTAATTTTACTTACCATATAATACTTGTAGTTATATAAAATTTCCACTATATTTCACCAAATAAAACGTCCGATTCTGCCAAGTTCCAAAACTCAACTGACGCGTGGCAAGAAAAAAACGCGTATGTGTGCGTCAGTAAGGAATCATAGAATCATAGAAACGTGCAACAGAAAAAAATTATACGACCCGAACGATTCCCGAAGTCTCGATCGAAAGGGAGAGCGAGAAACGAAAACAATGCCCCATTACAATCCTACGTTCCAGAAGCTGGAGAAACGATCGATTACGAATATACCTTCTCGAATGCATTCTATCTCCATACCCAATTTCGGCCGAATGCGGATTGCGCCACTGGGTGGGTCGCGATTTTTTCTTTTGCGACGTTTAAGAGTTACACCGTTTTTGCTCCAACCTTGTAGGGTATCGTGACGAACTTTTTGTAGGGTATTGTGACGAACTTTTTTTATTCAAGAATTTTAATTGTTATCGTTGATTATGTGTAAAAAAATATAATAATACCAGATAACATTTACAATTGCAGTTTTATTGTTGTTTTGTATTGTTTTTAATAGTGGCATCAGTTTAATTTAATTTAAAAAACAATTGCACTTTGACTAATTTTTTTTTTTAGTCAGTTTGGGCATTATTTTATTAATTCTTTCTTTTCCGTATCGAAAATCGTTCGTCACCTTACCCTACACTCCTCTATATCTACTTTATCTTTTCGGAAAGGTCTCCTTCACTGTGTTGCAAACTTTTGACTGAAATTATAATACCCTCTGCAAGGGTTAAAAAATAATTCGTTTTGGGCGGCGCGAAACGGCTTTAAAGTTTATTACGCATACTTCAGATCAGGGAATCAAACCGAATCTAATTACGGTTCCGGTTCCGGTACTGGTCCCATACCGAATCTGCTTATTCGGTAAACGGTTATATTTCGGTATTGATGATTTGGTTCCGGTTCTGGTACCGGTACGTACCTCTACAATTAAACAAATTTCAGTTAATACTTTGAAGGGATTTATGTGAGTTTTATTTGGAAAAAAAACTATTGAATGTAAGATCATTAAAATTAATTTGATTTTTTGATATAAAATATACAAAATAAGAAAAAAAAAGGGTTATTATTAAAAAAACGCGTAGAATAGCCCTTAAAATTCCAGATTTTCAAGTTTTTTAGACAAAGAATGTTAATGCTTCAGCGATATTTTCTTACATGAGCAGCTAAAAAGGGACGGGAAAAAGTTCATTAGCGGAGCTGATTCATACATACAGGTACTTTTTTGTTCCGGATTTTAAAAGAATTTAGTTAATGAGTACCAAAACCGTACCGGTACCAGCAATACGGTAATCGGTGCGAAATTAAATTTTTATTTTGGTCTCGGTACCGGTTCTCTATTAGGAATCGGTTTATTTCGGTTATCGGTTCCGGTTCCGGTTCTGGTTTTATTCCCTGCTTCAGATTCATCTAGATCAGGGGTGCTCAAAACTTCCTTATGGCAGTGCATTTACAATCACAATTAAAATAAACCCTTCAGTTCTGGAGTGGTGACACATGACACGTGCACGAAAGGGAAGCCGATATTCATATATTGCTCTCTCTTTTTCGGTCTTATAATCTGCCTGCACTCGGCGGTAGCAGTGACAAATTACGGCCGGACCGTCATTCTCTTTTGCGCTTTACCGTTATGTTCAGCTAGCGACCAAAATTTGGCTGGAATAATTTTCGTGAAGCAGCGACATGTGTATGCCCGTACATTTTAGGAGCATTATTGAGGGGATTCCCTAAACTGTTGAATTGCTGAATTGTTGAATTTTGGTCAGCTGTTAATCAGCTGTTCCATACAAAATCAAGTTTCAGAAATTTCAGCAATTCAACAACCTCGAGGCTGTTGAAAATTTTATTGAATCGTTGAAAACCAGAGTTGTCACCTTTTTTGATAAAAGTCATGGCAACTCTGCCACATTTGAGTATCCCCAGTAAGCCTTATTTACTTTAAAATCAAGTTAGACAGCTTATTTATAGTTATTCTTATTCTTTGCTAAAAATTTTAAACCGTAACTAACTAAAAACAAGAGAGAACGCTATAGTCGGGTTGGTGTCCCGACTATCTAATACCCGTCACTCGGCTAAAGGGAGTGCGAGGGAGATGGAGATATAAACTTTGATCGGGAATAACTTTTTAACGAATGGTCCGATTTAAAAAATTTCTTCTACATTTCAATAGGTATTGATAAACACAATAAAACTGCATTTTTACTTTTCCGAAATATTAAAATTTTTAAAATCGTTTTGAAAGCGATTGTGAACGTTAGAGGGGGCGTGGCACCTTTTTGAAACAAACTTGCGCTGCGTAGGAACTCCTAGAATATGTATGCAAAATGCAAATCTTCTAGCTTTTATAGTTTCCGAGATCTCAGCGTTCATCCGGACAAACAGACGGACAGACGGACATGGCTATATCGACTCGGTTAGTGACCCTGATCAAGAATATATATACTTTATAGGGTCGGAAATGCTTCCTTCTACCTGTTTCATACTTTTATACGAATACAATATACCCTTTTACTCTACAAGTAACGGGTATAAATATCCAATTGTAGGTGTATAAAGTTCCATGACACTTTTCAACAAATAACAGCTGTTTGAAAATTCAACAAAAACCATTTAGGGTCGTTCCCTTGAATTTTCAACAATTCAGCAATTCAACAGTTTAGGGAATCCCCTCATTGTGTTTCGAAATAAACAAATTAATTTCCTGTTATAAACTTAAATTGTTTATTCATAAAATTTGAGTTTACTTAAATTATACATTTACCTAATTTAATTTTTTATTTAACTTGATTTTATAGGTTCATTTTTTAGTTTAGTTAAAAAAAATTGGTCCATTAATATTTATTTAAATATTATAACAGTAACAGTTTTAAGAAATTGCGTTTTTACTGAACAAATACAAATTATTTAGTCGGATATATACCGCTTTAGAAAGGGTATAGGAGCATTGGCACACGCCAACAGCGAAGATGAAACAAAAGAAATCGGGTAAAGAGGTAAGAAGAAGACTTGGTGCATCGCATTATTTTCAAAGGTTTTCTGAGAGAAGGAGTGTTTTGCGTGGGTAATTAAATATTTTGTGACAAGTGATATATAAATAAATTAAAGTCAGGTAAGTGCTACCTTAAATGTAAGATATTGTGATTCGCAATTGTATAAATATTAAATACAAATGTTAATACCTTTTTATACCCTTGCAGAGGGTATTATGATTTCAGTCAGAAGTTTGCAACGCAGTGAAGGAGACGTTTCCGACCCCATAAAGTATATATTTTCTTGATCAGCATCACTAGACGAGTCGATCTAGCCATGTCCGTCTGTCCGTCTGTTTCTACGCAAACTAGTCTCTCAGTTTTAAAGCTATCGGACTTAAACTTTCCCAAAAGTCTTCTTTCTGTTGCTGGTAGTATATAAGTCGGAACGAGCCGGATCGGACAACTATATCATATAGCTCCCATAGGAATAATCGGGAAAAAAATGTAAAAAAATTATATCTTGGGTGTTTTTGAACCTATAACCTCCTACTTTTGGAAATGCCATTTTTTATCTAATTCTGAATTTCGAATAAAATTTTTTCAAAATCGGACGACTATATCATATAGCTGCCATAGGAACGATCGGAAAATTAGTGATTAATAGGAATTATCTGCAAGGGTATATAAGCTTCGGCTGGCCGAAGCTAGCTTCCTTTCTTGTTTTTAATATTTTCAGGAGCATTGACCCTTCATTTCGAAAACTTAGACAAGTGCCTAAGAAAGGCCTTGCTTAATATTAAAAATAAATTAGTTAATCAAATCTAGAAATAATAATTTAAATAACACAATTTAAAAAAAAACTGATTTCTGGAACTCACACGCACGCAAGTAACGACTCACACACAGTCATGAAAAAGACAACAACAATTTGCAATGTGAGTTGAGACGAAAAAAATGTTCAATGGAATTGTTGTTGGCTTAACTCGTTACGGACAGCTACACAATGAAGAACCGCCAAGTGCCGCTCCGTATGCTAAGTGCCAAACAAAAACAAATGCGCCCGCTGCCTTAATACTGAGCACCCCTGATCTACATTGACAGTTTTTTAACTAGAGATGATGTCGTTGATAAAATTCAACTCCCTGGGAGACAAGTGCCCCGACTATCAGATACCCGGTTCTCAGCTAAAGGGAGTGCGAGGGAGACGGAGATATAAAACTTTGATCACGCATAACTTTTTAACGAATGGTCCGATTTAAAACAAAAGAGAACGCTATAGTCGGGTTCCCCGACTACTCACCTATACTTTATATACACTAGGCAGAAAAAGTATGCGTACAAATATTTTCCGCAACTTTAGAGCTTAAAAAAACGTGTTAAACAAAGTTGTAAAAATTTCATTAAAATTTTAACATTTAGTACACATATTAAGCTTTAATTTGACGTAACTCATTAATTTCTAGCACTTATACTTTTCCTAATATGAAAAATGTGCAAAATGGCCGGATTTCACATCAGAAAAAGTATGCGTACAAATGCATATAGTATTAGAAAAAGCCAAAGCACAGTACGTCGAGTTTAGTACGGAGTTTGATACCCTTTATGTTTTATAACATCAGTCTACATATTTGGCATCGCTTGGACCAATGTCCTTGTATCCTTCACCGTTATTTGATTCCATTCCTCGACATTGACTTTTTACACCATATCCTTGGATGTAAGGGTGTGAAGGCGAGTCCTGCCCTCCAGGACATCCCAAAAATGCTTTACGGGATTGACATCTACTATTGTGATAGCGAATGTAGCTATTTTACACATAAAAGCTTTGTTTTGTGGGCGCAATGTTTAGGATCGTTGTCCTCTTGGTACCAAAAGTCCTTTTAGAGTCCCGCTTTCAGGGGGTTTTATTTTGTTGTCTAAAAGTGCATACAACAGCCAACAAAATGAGGTATTGTTTATAAAAATCGGCCAACAACTTAACGAGAAATGGGTAACAAAACTTTCTTATTTAGATAGAAGGTTCGATTTTATTGAAATTTGTATGAAATTCATGCATTACGCTAAAGAAGTTTGTTGTTTGGTTATATCGCTAGGCATTTCTCGTTAAGTTGTTGGCCGATTTTTATAAACCATACCTCATATTGTTACTGTATACTTTATAGGGTCGGAAACGCTTCCTTCTCCCTGTCACATACTTTTGCACGAATACTTTACTTTATTGATAAACACAACAAGAGAGAACGCTATAGTCGGGTGCCCCGACTATCAGATACCCGTTACTCAGCTAAAGGGAGCGCGAGGGAGATGGAGATATTGCATTTATCTATAAAAATGTGGGCTCTAGACACATTTTAAAACCGTTTGTGAACGATTGTGGGCGTTAGAGGAGTTGTGGCGCTCGGCTGACATAAGGTTGCGCTGCGTAGGAAGCCCAAGAATATGTGCGGGTAATCCAGATTTAGTAGTCTCCGAGATCTCAGCGTTCATACAGACAGACAGACAGGCATGGCTAGATCCACCCGGCTAGTGACCCTGATCAAGAATATATATACTTTACTAGCTGTACCCGGAGCGACTTCGTTCGCTTAAAATTAGTTTGGAGTACGGTTGTCAGGACTTTCTTATTGGTGCGTTTTTTGGAAAACCTTTGTGTAAACAACCTTTATAGAAGATCCCTCAGGAGCGAGAATCAGCAGGCTTGTGGCAGAGCTATATAATAAACTGGCTGTACCCGGAGCGACTTCGTTCGCTTAAAATTAGTTTGGAGTACGGTTGTCAGGACTTTCTTATTGGTGTGTTTTTTGGGAAACCTTTGTGTAAACAACCTTTATAGAAGATCCTTCAGGAGCGAGAATCAGAAGGCTTGTGGCAGAGCTATATAATAAATGAATGTGATCTAAGTAAAAGTAGTTAATTTTTATACTTTCTATCAGTTACAATGTTATCAATGCAATTTTAATTTGCGCACATTTGATCCACAGAACTGACTATTGATCGAAAATCTTATTGATCGGAGCAGCAGTTTAAGTTTTTAAAATCCAAAACAAATTTAAACTTAAATTGCCCTTTTCCCCTCCCTTTTCCACACAGCACTACCCCTCCCCCTTATCAGTTTTCTTGGCTGTTGCTCTCTCGGCCGTCGCTCTCTTGGCATCCGCTCTCTGGGTTTCGATCTCTCGGCTGGCTCCCACAAAATGCAACGCAATAACTTTCAAAATCTAAATAAATTCGCTAAAAATACTTAAGAAAATGTTAAAAACTTGAAATTTTAAACTTAAGCATTTGGGCCATAGAATAACTAACCAAAAATCATCTTGATCGGAGCAGCGGTTTAGATTTTCAAAATCGAAAAGTTAATTTTAAACGTAGCCCCCAAATTATGGGGGATATCGAAATTTCTTTTAGATTTCCAATTAGGCCTTTTGCAAACCTAAAATTTTGCAAAATCCAAATTTCGAAATTCCAACCACTTCAGAAGTTAAGCATTAATTAATCTAATTATTTTTGCTCAAAATATGGATGTTGGAGCTGTTTGGGGCCTCTGGGGGACATATCGGACCTTAGTGGGCGCCAACGCCCCCAATGGAATACTGTGAAAAAATTTGGCTTCTCTAGCTCTTACGGTTTGGGCTGTGGTCGTATCCCCTTAAAAACCGGTCTTTCATTTTATAATCTTTTAGAGATGAATGTGATCTAAGTAAAAGTAGTGCATTTTTATACTTTTTATCAGTTACAATGTTATCAATGCAATTTTAATTTGCGCACAAATTTGTATACGTGTTTGTAAATTGGAATTTTTTGAGTTCGAATCTTAAGATTAATAGTTAACTTGGAGCTTGGCTTTGCTTTTGTAGTAATTTTTTATTTTAATCCATAATGGAAATTAAATAGGGCCCTTACTTCTGCTACAAAATTCAAAATACTTTTTGATAAATAAAACCTAAGCATTTGATCCACAGAACTGACTATTGATCGAAAATCATATATCGGAGCAGCAGTTTAAGTTTTTAAAATCCAAAACAAATTTAAACTTAAATTGCCCTTTTCCCCTCCCCTTTTCCGCACAGCACTACCCCTCCCCTTTTACACACAGCACTACCCCTCCCCTTATCAGTTTTCTTGGCTGTTGCTCTCTCGGCCGTCGCTCTCTTGGCATCCGCTCTCTGGGTTTCGCTCTCTCGGCTGGCTCCCACAAAATGTAACGCAATAACTTTCAAAATCTAAATAAATTCGTTAAAAATACTTAAGAAAATGTTAAAAACTTGAAATTTTAAACTTAAGCATT